>CM074718.1:21760846-22077985 GCA_037306005.1 Rhinophrynus dorsalis
TTTTGGAGAGTGTTATTTCAGTACTGTCAGAGCAGTAGTTCAAGAGTAATTAAGAGTAAATTGGCCCATATACTATGAAGATTAATTGGAGCTGCTGTTTTTGTGAACCATTACTATCGCTTTAAAACTGTTTTATATTTTTAATTTAAAGTGTTAGTAATGTCCAATAAAAAGTTTTTTTTGCATTTAGAAGAGCTTAAAAAGCTGATCTAGATGCCAAAAAACGTATCTCTCAAACCGCTATGGTGTAAGAGATACAGGCGTTTAAAGTTCGCTGTCTCCTACTGACAGCTGTAAAGCTGTCAGCAGGAGAGACGTGTTGGTCGACACAGAGGCGCTTGAGCAGAGCCGCGATCTCGCTACTTACAAGGAATCTCTTCATCGGAATGGTCTAAAACGTGTGCTTAAAAACCAGACACAAGTTTTAGACCATTCCAGTGAAGGGATTCCTTGTAAGTAACGAGATTGCGGCACTTCTCAAGCGCCTCCGTGTCGACCGACACGACTCTCCTGCTGGCAGTTTTACAGCTGTCAGTAGGAGACAGCGATCTTTAAACGCCTGTATCTCTTAAACCATAGCGGTTTGAGAGATACGTTTTTTTGCATGTAGCTCAGCTTTTTAAGCTCTTCTAAATGCAAAAAACTTTTTGTTGGACATTACTAACACTTTAAAGCTGGCTATACCTTATATGAATCTAAATGGTAGAAAATATTTAGTTTAAAATATATATTTCGACATAACTTGTTAACTTTTTCTGCTATCTGATAAGTTCAAAGGGTGACAAAATGTGTTTTGTTCTTTCTAAAACAGCCGGTTTTGAAGGAATACTAAAATTACAGATGTGTTTCACTCATTCCTATTCATCAGATAAATTGGAAAATTTGAGTTCAGGCCGAATCGCTCTGGAATGAGTGTGCACACATACAATATAATAAATATATATAAATCACACTGTAAAACAAGGCAAAAAATAACAAAATGTTTTACATTTACAGAGATACGATGAATTACAATTAGCAGAGTGAGCCAGCCTTAGCCTTCCTCTCAGCAAACACTAACACATACCTCCCAAGTGTCCCTCTTTCAGACCCAAATCCCTCTGTCCCTCTTTTCTACCCTTTTGTCCCTCTTTTCAGGAGATCAGAACGAGTAGTGTTTATTACATGCTCCACAACAATAAAACTCACATAAATGTGTAGTTAATCTTTAATATATGTGTTTATAAATTAACCTGTGTAAATAAAATACTTTGGTCTTGCGCTAAATAATTTATTCACTTACACAAAGAGGAACCAGTAGGTCATGAAATAGCCTAAAAATTCTCAGTAATGCCCCGCCCACCAGCCACACCCACATAAACACCACCTAAAACACAAGTGTCCCTCTTTGGCCATTTGAAACGTTGGGAGGTATGCTAACATGTACATTGTCCCAACTGTTTCACTGACCCCTGTCAACACACATGGTACACACAGAACACATTCACAATCACACACTGTACACATATGTAATTACATACACAGTGCACATACATAATCACGCACATGCACGGGCTTCCGCGGGGGGGGGGGTACTTGCCCCCTCTACTCTTAATCCTCCATATAAACACACACACAAGTCCTGCCTTGCTCACACAGTACATAGTGGTAACGCCAGCAGTTCTGTCACATCATTCAGATGATTATAACTGGAGGTTCACTTTTCATTCTAGAGACATTTTTAACACAATGTTTTGTTAGTCGCCAAATAGAGGGTGACATTTCAATAGGATACTGAGACAGGACAGGAAGATACATTGAATGACATTCATTACTTGTTTTTGGATATCACATAATCAGTAACACAGTAACATAGTAATTTACGTTGAAAAAAGAATTGCGTCCATCTAGTTCAACCCTTTTCCTATTCCCGTTTACTATCGTTGATCCAAAAGAAGGCAAAAAAACCCTCAATACAGCAATTTCAAATTCTGCCTTGAATGGGGGAAAAAAATTCCTTCTTGATTCCAAATGGCAATCAGATTTCTAATTGGATCAACAAGAGCTAACTAAATATTAATCCCAATACTAACGTACATAGCCCTCTATGTTCTGCTCTTTTAAATAAGTATCCAGGCCCTTTTTAAAGGCATCTAATGCATTTGATAGCACCACCTCCGCAGGCAGTGAATTCCATACCTTTATTGTCCTTACCGTAAAGAAACCCTTCCGCTGTTGTAGATGAAATCTCCTTTCCTTGAGTCTAAGCGGGTGGCCCGTTGTCCTTTGTACCGTTCTGTTACTGAACAGGTCTTTGGAGAGCCCTTTGTATGAGCCCTGAACATATTTATATAATGTTATCATATCCCCTCTAAGACGTCGTTTCTCTAGTGTGTACAAGTTTAACTTCTCTAGCCTTTCTTCATAACTAAAACTTTCCGTTACCCTTACTAGTTTTGTAGCCCTCCACTCTTTCTAGTTCCAGTGCTACATACCTCCCAACATTTCAAATTGCCAAAGAGGGACACTTGTGCTTTAGAGGGTGTTGCTGGGGGTGTGGCTAGTGGGCGGGGCATTACAATAAGAATTTTTAGGCTATTTCATGATCTATTGACACCTCCTTGTGTAACCTAATAAATGGCTTATATCAACACCAAAGTATTTTACTTACACAGACTAATTTATAAACACATATACTGACGTTTATACATACATTAATGTGAGTTGTATTGCTGTGGAGCAATGTGATACACTTATATACACACCACACAGTCTGATCTCCTAAAAAGAGGGACATCAGGGTGGGAAAGAGGGACAGGGGGATTTGGGTCTAAAAGAGGGACTGTCCCTCCTAAAGAGGGACACTTGGGAGGTATGGTGCTATCTCATTGGTTAAAAAACTGTTTTGCAATAGTTTTTGGATCTTGAAGAACAACTTGTTTCAAACAAACACATTTCCAGAAATGTTTCATACATTCCTGCCCATTATGGCAAGTCATGAATATAAAGAGTTAAATCAGACTGTTTCACATTTTTGTGGATCACTACCATGGGCCGGAATGAGATCTAGTCATAGGAATGGCAGCAGCGTGAAAATATTAGCACAATAATAACATTATATCAATTGCTGTGACCCAGTTCCGTGCCTGGTGTTGTACACCCATATAGAACACAGTAGTAAAAATGTTAGTGACATCTACAAAACTGAACAATGGCCCAGGTAAAATCTGTAGACCGGAGCCACCCTGCTGCAGACAAGGTTTTTATAGGTAATCAATAATCGTAACCTGCACACACAATCTTAAAGGATAACTAAAATCTCCTTAAAACAAGCCCTTGCTTAACTTACTGACCATACGCACAAAAGCAGTGGAGAAATGTGTATATAAACGCATATATACAGTTATATATAACTGACTGTTGCCACAATCATTACAATAGTAACCCACCAGAAACTTTTTATTAAAGTAATGTTTCACAATAAAATCCGCTCCAATTAATCTTCAGAGTATTTGGGCTATGGAGAGTGTCATTTCAAAACAGTCAGAGTTGTAGTACAAGAGTAATTGAATGATAAAGTATTCCCCTCCTGCCCCTTTTACTGATGTAACACTGCTCACCTCAGAGCAGCAAGACTGTCCGGATGGATCACAGAAAGGGACAATCTTCAGTGAGCATAAGGAAAAACCTGAAAAGACTGTCAAGGGGGCTGTGTTTTCCTTATGTTAACAGTAAGAATATTGTCTCTTGCTGTGAGATGTCTGGTCAAGAGACCAGATTCCACATCTGAGGGGAGGTGGCTTACATTAGGTAAAAGGAGCGGGAGAGAGATACTTTATCATTCAATTACTCTTGAACTACAACTCTCACAGTAATGAAATAACACACTCCATGGCCCAAATACTATGAAGATTAATTGGAGCCGCTGTTTTTGTGAAACATTACTATCCCTTTAATATAATCAATAACTTGCATACTTCAGAGGTCAGCAGCGCATTGAGAGGCAATCCAAGGAGATAATTAAGACACTATTGTGGACATTAGACTGAACACAGACCAAACAGATTTATTTGGTCGTCAGGTGCAGATATCACTGATGGATCTAAAATTCTTACCTGGGCAGAAGATCAACAAACACGGACCGCAGTTCTCAAATTGTGAAACAAAATCAATCAGATTTCCATTTCGGGACTATACCACAGTTAAATTAGTTCTGCTTCAATGCAATAAACATCTAGAACACCATACACATGGTATTTACCTTCTTGGTGTAAACCACAACTCAGAATAGTGTTGTTATAAATATGCCACATTTTCCAAGAAAATAAACAAGGAAGGTGACTTTGGAAATCTGGATGTGTTTCAGACATAACAAGCCACTGACAGTGCTTCAAGATGAAAGGAAGCTGTAAGGGAACATTTGACAAAGAGTCGTATGGGCCTTTTGCATACATAATAGATCAATAAAAGCGTATTTACTTATGATAAACACACATCAAATCGTTATCTTCTGGCAGACTCAGAGTTGATGAGGCTTATGATGCTCCTGGTTCTTAATTTACTGCCTTGGAGGATTACATTGTGACAGTGATTTGACTTGATATCATTTTAAGGAGATAATAGAAAATCGTAAAAGGCAGAATTGTTTTCTAGCTAGATACTTTTGGTAATATGATTACCAAAAACAGAAAACGCTAGTATTTGTCACGGTAAGATCATGTTCTGTAACATTTCATTAAATAAAAAAAAAGAACGATTGCAGCTACTGCCATGTGCACGCACACAAGGGGCCTTATTTATCAAGTTAAAGGGATAGTAATGTTTCATAATAAAAACAGCTCTAATTAATCATCATAGTATTTGGACTTTGGAGAGTGTTATTTCAGTTCTGACAGAGTTGTAGTTCAGGAGTAATTCAATGACAAAGTGTCCCCCTCCCGCCCCTTTTACTGATGTAACACTGCTCAGCCAAAGCAGAAGGGAGGTGCTCAGGTAGACTGCACAGAGGGACAATCTTCAATTAAGATAAGGGAAAAACCTGAAAAACTTGTCAAGGGGGGCAGGGCTTTCATTGTTCTCATAGGAAGAAGACTGTCCCCTGCTGTTATCTGTCTGGTCTATGGACTGCATTCCACATCTGAGAAGAGATTGTTTACACTAGGTAAAAGGGACGGGAGGGGAACTTTGCTTGTGAATATCTCTTAAACCATACAGGTTTGAGAGATAAGACTTATATCGTTCTTCATGTTTTTTTAATGCCTACAAAATAAAAAAAAGTTAAAACGAAGTATTACTATCCCTTTAAAGAGCTGCAATTCTAGAATAAACTATCTACACCACAGGGGGAAAATTTAAAACCAAATTCATGTTGATGTAAATTGGATTATTAACCCTTTGCGTACCAAAGGGGTATATCCAGTTCATTGCTTTGCAAACTCCCTCTGGCACTCAAAGGGTTAAAGGACAGCTCTCATTTAAATTAGGGGTGTCCAACTGGAATCCTAGATGGCACATTTTTTTAATATCCCCATGGCCGGTTTACATCCCAAGCCCCCCTGGACAAGGCAGTCAAAGTGCTGATAGCACCACCCATAGCCACACCCCTAATCCTCACATAGCCCCGCCTTCAGTCCTATCCACGATTTCCAGGATAAGAAAATACCCTTGTCCTGTAACAAGCAAGGACAAAAAAAAAAAAAAAAAGCTTTAACCCCATATTTGCCAGAGAGATGTCTAGTGCAATGCTTCTCCATGCACTGTCCTGGTGCAAAGACATTGAGATTGTCTCTAGGGCAGATCTTTAGAATCATCAGGTATGATTGGGGATGTCTCTAGTGTAGAACTGTAGAATTACCAGGTACGATTGGGGGTGTCTCTAGTGCAGATCTGTAGAATTACCAGGTATGATTGGAGATGTCTCTAGGGCAGATCTTTAGAATCATCAGGTATGATTGGGGATGTCTCTAGGGCAGATCTTTAGAATCATCAGGTACGATTGGGGATGTCTCTAGTGCAGAACTGTAGAATTACCAGGTACGACTGGGGATGTCTCTAGTGCAGATTATTAGAATTACCAGGTATGATTGGGGATGTCTCTAGTGTAGAACTGTAGAATTACCAGGTACGATTGGGGGTGTCTCTAGTGCAGATCTGTAGAATTACCAGGTATGATTGGAGATGTCTCTAGGGCAGATCTTTAGAATCATCAGGTATGATTGGGGATGTCTCTAGGGCAGATCTTTAGAATCATCAGGTACGATTGGGGATGTCTCTAGGGCAGATCTGTAGAGTTACCAGGTATGATTGGGGATGTCTCTAGTGCAGATCTGTAGAATTACCAGGTATGACTGGGGATGTCTCTAGTGCAGATCTGTAGAATTACCAGGTATGATTGGGGATGTCTCTAGTGCAGATCTGTAGAATTACCAGGTACGATTGGGGATGTCTCTAGTGCAGATCTGTAGAATTACCAGGTACGATTGGGGATGTCTCTAGTGCAGATCTTTAGAATTACTAGGTACGATTGGGGATGTCTCTAGTGCAGATCTGTAGAATTACCAGGTATGACTGGGGATGTCTCTAGTGCAGAACTGTAGAATTACCAGGTACGATTGGGGATGTCTCTAGTGCAGAACTGTAGAATTACCAGGTACGACTGGGGATGTCTCTAGTGCAGATTATTAGAATTACCAGGTATGATTGGGGATGTCTCTAGTGCTGAACTGTAGAATTACCAGGTACGACTGGGGATGTCTCTAGTGCAGATTATTAGAATTACCAGGTATGATTGGGGATGTCTCTAGTGCAGATCTGTAGAATTACCAGGTATGATTGGGGATGTCTCTAGTGCAGATCTGTAGAATTACCAGGTATGATTGGGGATGTCTCTAGTGCAGATCTTTAGAATTACCAGGTATCATTGGGGATGTCTCTAGTGCAGATCTTTAGAATCATCAGGTACGATTGGGGATGTCTCTAGTGCAGATCTTTAGAATTACCAGGTATGATTGGGGATGTCTCTAGTGCAGATCTGTAGAATTACCAGGTATGATTGGGGATGTCTCTAGTGCAGATCTTTAGAATTACCAGGTATGATTGGGGATGTCTCTAGTGCAGATCTTTAGAATTACCAGGTACGATTGGGGATGTCTCTAGTGCAGATCTTTAGAATCATCAGGTACGATTGGGGATGTTGGGACTTTTAGCCCCTAAAGCTGGAGAACCAAGTGTTTGCTAATTCTACTCTGGAGAGAGAGGGGATGAAGCGATATCACTGAATAATATATAGAAAAAAATAGGTTATAATAAAATAATTATATAAAACAGACAGTTTGTCTTTATTCATTCTATACTTGAAGTAAAATAAAAGTAGCCGTAAGTTTTGCTTTCGGCATTTAGATACATTGAAAAGTTTGTTTTTTACTGTATTTGCATCAAAACGTTTTTCAAAAATAAGACGAGGAATGCAAAGCAGAAGAAAAGTGAACAAAAATCCATAAACACCGAGGTATATAACTTTGATCTGCTGTACGACTGTTATCTTTAAAGGCAAAAACATACCACCAAATCATGAAAGACTTATTTATCTGCCAGTAGTACATAGCCTCTGAAAACAACAACAGATCGTGCCTTTTCTTTATTTATAAAGTTATCAAAGCTGCATTGCTGGGGGCGGCCATTTTGTCCTGGCTGTAACCTCGCTGTGTGTGCATTTACAAACACTACTACGCGCTGTATTTTTGCTGCATTTTCAAAAGAAAAAAAGGTAATTTTAGGGAGAACGATCTGCCCTTTAGGGAAGAAATAAGAATCCCCATTGATTTAAAGAATGCTTTTAACTTCTTGAATGATAGAGAGGTCACCAACGCATCTCTCTGGCAATCAGGGTGTTAAAAAAGACATTTGAATTAATGTGAATTTTGGGTAATTTTTAACTGGCCTCTATGGCAGTTCGTGTGCTCCAGTGCTGTTGTAAAACCTGATGGAGATGCACTAAGATGTGATGGAGAGATGGCTTCTCTAGTATTACATACCTCCCAAGTGTCCATCTTTAGGAGATATTACGGGTCCATACCTCCCAAGTGTCCCACTTTAGGTGATATTAGGGATCCATACCTCCCAAGTGTCCCTCTTTAGGAGATATTAGGGGTCCGTACCTCCCAAGTGTCCATCTTTAGGAGATATTAGGGTTCCACGCCTCCCAAGTGTCCCTCTTTAGGAGATATTAGGGTTTCATACCTCCCAAGTGTCCCTTTTTAGGAGATATTAGGGATCCATACCTTCCAAGTGTCCCTCTTTAGGAGATATTAGGGTCCACCCCTCCCAAGTGTCTCTCTTTAGGAGATATTAGGGGTACATACCTCCCATGTCCCTCTTTAGGTGATATTAGGGAGGACTATACCTCCCAAGTGTCCCTCTTTAGGAGATATTAGGGGTACATACCTCCCAAGTGTCCCTCTTTAGGAGATATTAGGGACCACACCTCCGAAGTGTCCCTCTTTAGGAGATATTAGCGGTCCATTCCTCCATTGTCACTTTTTAGGAGATATTAGGGGTATATACCTCCGAAGTGTCCCTCCTTAGGGAATATTAGGGATCCATATCTCCCAAGTGTTCCTCTTTAGGCGATATTAGGGGTCCATACCTCCCAAGTGTCCATCTTTAGGAGATATTAGGAATCCATGCCTTCCAAGTGTCCCTTATTAGAAGATATTAGGAATACATGCCTCCCAAGTGTCCCTTTTAAGGAGATATTAGAAATCAGTACCTCCCGTGTGTCCCTCTTTATCACGGTGCCCGTGATTGCCTCCAGTGCGTATTTGCTGTAACAGCGACATTGTTACTTCCTGGCTGTCGCTCTATGCAAGTCGCTGTTCTAATAGTCACTGTGCTTGTGATGTCATCTCTCCGCCCACCTGCCAGGCCTTTTAAACCTCAGCATGCCTTAGTACCTTCGCCCTTTCTTGGTGTACCTGAGCCTAGTGCTGTGTTGGTCCATTGCTATACCTGTGTATTACTCCTGCTCTGTCTGACTACCCGTTCCGGCTCTGACTCCTGGCTACATCTGACTACCCGTTCCGGCTTTGACTTTTGGCTACGTCTGACTACCCGTTCCGGCTCCGACCACTGGCCACGTCTAACTACCCAATCTGGCTCTGATTCCTGGCTGCCTTCAGTTACTCTCACTCTGTTGTGCTCTGGTTGCGATTACCAGCCCCGGCTATTGGGATCATTGCTGCCTGTGCCTACCCATTTCTACTCTCGCTACGACTAGCGGCGCTGGTTGGTCAGTCTGTGTACTGACCTCCCATGGTTGTCCCAGTTTGTGTTGCCTTGTTGGTCAGTCCGTGTTTCTGACCTCCCGTGGTCAATTTGTATTCTTATCTTGATAAGAGTGTCTGGAAGTGTATATAAGCAGTGTGTTTTATCAATAAAGGCTGTTCTGTTCTACCCTCCTTAATACAAGTCTCAGCTGTATTTCTGGAGGGGGCTTGGTCTGTGGATTCTCTCTCTAGCCACTGCAAGAGCGAACTCACTTGCCTCGCCGGTCTACTGGCGTAGGGCCTCTGGAAACCCCACCTAGAGTTCTGCAGCTAAATTCACTAAGTCTGCCAGGAGGCAGCATCCATTTATTCCTGCCTGAATATCCAGGACCTCCAGACACCAGGAAGTAGCAGGGTTTCAGACAGCCGTGGAAGAGGGGCAGCAGCAGTGGCGGTTCAGGAACCGACGACCCAAAAGGGTCTGGTAAAGCCTGGTACCGTCACAGGTCTCATAGAGGGACTCTCCCTCCTAACGATGGACACTTGGGAGGTATGGAGAATAAGGACAAAATGGCTGTTCCACAGTACTACAGCTCTCATAAATACCAATAAATAAAGGAAAGGCTATTTCTGAAAAAAATAGCAAAATATAAGGTAAAGCGCTCATATCTAGAATTAAACCAATAAATAGGTATAAAAATGTAGATGGCACAAATATGGTAAATAAAAAATGTATTAATACATATTATGTAATTATTAATACATATAATAGACATGCATAATAACCACGGTAATAGACCAATGATATAATATTGAATTCTGTTATCAGCGATGAAATTAAATTATTGAATTATAGGATTGTTAGCAGCATACAAGTGGAAACAGTCTGAATGGATTTGATTTGAATAGGCAGATCTTCCATTTCATATAAAAAAGCAGGCATTAAGGTTCTCCTATTTGGGATCAATAATATCTGACTCCATGTAGAAGATGATAATACAGTCCGTTTTGTGATGTATGCCAGCAGGCAGGATTGTTTTCCTCCTGACTTTTTTTTTTTTTTTTTTTAAATTTAAGATCTTTATTTAGTCATTAAGAGTTACACAAAAAATATAAATACAGAGTAAGGAACATTTGATAACAGCATGTGACTTCCTCCCGACTTTTTAATGCTATATTAGCATGAACTTTATTTGTACCTTGATATTGCGGACAGGGTTCTTCAGCTCCTGACTACTCAGCTCCACAAAGAAGCGGGCAGGGAAAACGTCCTCCCGTCTCTTTAAAATGATAGTAATACTTGAAAACTTTTAAATTTAATTCAATAGATATTTTAAAAATACATTAATTGTGGCATTTTCGATCTTCCAAACCTTTATGGTTTGGGAGATATAAGTCTGCAAAGTTCTCCCTTCCCTCCCCTTGTGCTGACGTCAGCTTTCAAACTCAGAGACGGAAATCGCAGTCCATAGACTGTCCTGCGGCTCTTCAGCAGAGCCGTGATCGTGGCAGTTACAAAGAAATACTTCATTTGAACGGTCTACAACGTGTGCTTGCAAACCAGGCATAAAGGTTTGGGAGATCGAAAACAGAACAGTTAATGTATTTTTAAAATATCTATTGAATTAAATTTAAAAGTTTTCAAGTATTACGGTACTATCCCTTTAAAGGGATAGTAGTGTTTCATAATAAAAGCAGCTCTAATTAATCATCATAGTATTTGGACTTTGGAGAGTGTTATTTCAATTCTGTCAGAGTTGTAGTTCAAGAGTAATTCAGTGATAAAGTATCCCCCTCCCACCCCTTTTACTGATGTAACACTGCTCAGCCAGATCAGAAGGGAGGTGCCCAGGTAGACTGCAGAGAGGGACAATCTTCAATTAAGATAAGGGAAAAACCTGAAAAACTTGTCAAGGGGGACAGGGCTTTCATTGTTCTCATAGTAAGAAGATTGTCCCCTGCTGTTATCTGTCTGGTCTATGGACTGGATTCCACATCTGAGAAGAGATGGCTTACACTAGGTAAAAGGGGCGGGAGGGGGAACTTTGCTTGTGAATATCTCTCAAACCATAAAGGTTTGAGAGATAAGACTTATATCGTTCTTCATGTTTTTTAATGCCTACAAAATAAAATAAAGTTAAAACAAAGTATTACTATCCCTTTAACAGTAAACCTGCTTTTCTCCATACCTTGCGAGCAGGGTTTTCCAGCTCCCGACTCCTCTGCTCTGTAAAGCCGCAGGCAGGGAAAACTACAATCTAGACTTTTATATATATATATATATATATATATTGGTTTAATTCTAGATTTGAGAGCTTTGCCCACTCATTTATACTGTTTTGCTACTTCTATTTTGGGTGTGATCATTTACTCCTTAGATCACGGTGGGTTTAGAGCAGTTGAATCTTTTAGAGATTTATAGATAGCGCACCCGTTACACCATACTGGATTTTTTCTCATATTTTGAAAAAATACCTGTTTTCAGAGACATTATAATGTTATCTTTTTATGAGCTAGTCTGCCTTAAACGATCTCTAACATTTTCGCATAAAAAAATATATTATAGGGTTTTTTTCTGCTTAGTAAAATGAGAGTACTTCATCTGCTGTGAGATAATTAATTTAAAGGGATAGTAATACTTGCAAATTACTAATCCACATATTGTAGCTTTGTTAAAAAGAAACATATTGACCCCAGTGTCATCTCTCAGACCCTTATGGTTTGAGAGATGATAGCGCTCAAAGTTCCCCCTCCCTCCCCCCTTCACTGACTGAACGCTGACTGCAGGGGAAGGTGTCGTACGACAGTCTTTTGTGCATCAGGCGGCTCTGCAGCAGAGCCGAGATCGTGTTTATAAAAAAGAATTCTTTCACTGAAACGTCTTCTACGTGTGCTTGGTTTATGCTTGGTTTGAAAGTACATGTAGAAGAACGTTTTAGTGAAAGATTTCTTTTTTATAAACGCGATCTCAGCAATACTGCAGAGCCGCCTGATGCAAGTAATACCGGATATCCCTGCATACCTTCCAACATTTCACATGGCCAAAGAGGGACACTTTAGTTTTAGGTGATATTATTGGGGGCGTGGCTGGTGGGCAGGGCATTAGTAAGAATTTTTAGGTTATTTCATGACCTATTACTGGCTATTTATGTAACTGAATAAATGATTTTGTGCAAGACCAAAGTATTTCATGTGCACAGACTAATGTATAAACACATATACTGAAGTTTAAAAAAATATTTATATGAGCTTTATTGCTGTAGAGCAAAGTAATACACACCACACAGTCTGACCTCCTAAAAAGAGGGACAGCAGGGTGGGAAAGAGGAACAGAGGGCTTTGGCCCTCAAAGAGGGACTGTCCCTCCTAAAGAGGGACACTTGGGAGGTATGTCCCTGCAGTCAGCATTCAGTCAGGGAAGGGAGAGGGAGGGGGGAACTTTGAGCGCTATCATCTCTCAAACCATAAGGGTTTGAGAGATGACACTGGGGGAAATAAGTTTCTTTTTAAGAAAGCTACAATATGGGGATTAGTAATTCGCAAGTATTGCTATCCCTTTAAAAGCCATTACAGTCTAAACTGTCACATACCTCCCAAGTGTCCCTCTTTAGGAGGGACAGTCCCTCTTTAAGACCAAAATCCCTCTGTCCCTCTTTCCCACCCTGTTGTCCCTCTTTTTAGGAGATCAGACTGTGTGGTGTGTATAGAAGTGTATCACCCTGGTGTCCCTGTGTTTAGGAGATCAGACTGTGTGGTGTGTATATAAGTGTATCACCCTGGTGTCCCTGTGTTTAGGAGATCACACTATGTGGTGTGTATAGAAGTGTATCACCCTGGTGTCCCTGTGTTTAGGAGATCAGACTGTGTGGTGTGTATAGAAGTGTATCACCCTGGTGTCCCTGTGTTTAGGAGATCAGACTGTGTGGTGTGTATAGAAGTGTATCACCCTGGTGTCCCTGTGTTTAGGAGATCAGACTGTGTGGTGTGTATATAAGTGTATCACACTGGTGTTCCTGTGTTTAGGAGATCAGACTGCGTGATGTGTATAGAAGTGTATCACCCTGGTGTCCCTGTGTTTAGGAGATCAGACTGTGTGGTGTGTATAGAAGTGTATCACCCTGATGTCCCTGTGTTTAGGAGATCAGACTGCGTGATGTGTATAGAAGTGTATCACCCTGGTGGCCCTGTGTTTAGGAGATCAGACTGTGTGGTGTGTATAGAAGTGTATCACCCTGGTGTCCCTGTGTTTAGGAGATAAGACTGTGTGGTGTGTATAGAAGTGTATCACCCTGGTGTCCCTGTGTTTAGGAGATCAGACTGTGTGGTGTGTATATAGGTGTATCACCCTGGTGTCCCTGTGTTTAGGAGATCAGACTGTGTGATGTGTATATAAGTGTATCACTCTGGTGTCCCTGTGTTTAGGAGATCAGACTGTGTGGTGTGTATATAAGTGTATCACCCTGATGTCCCTGTGTTTAGGAGATCAGATTGTGTGGTGTGTATATAAGTGTATCACCCTGGTGTCCCTGTGTTTAGGAGATCAGACTGCGTGATGTGTATAGAAGTGTATCACCCTGGTGTCCCTGTGTTTAGGAGATCAGACTGTGTGGTGTGTATATAAGTGTATCACCCTGGTGTCCCTGTGTTTAGGAGATCAGACTGTGTGGTGTGTATATAAGTGTATCACCCTGGTGTCCCTGTGTTTAGGAGATCAGACTGTGTGGTGTGTATAGAAGTGTATCACCCTGGGGTCCCTGTGTTTAGGAGATCAGACTGTGCAGTGTGCATATAAGTATATCACCCTGGTGTCCCTGTGTTTAGGAGATCAGACTGTGTGGTGTGTATAGAAGTGTATCACACTGGTGTTCCTGTGTTTAGGAGATCAGATTGTGTGGTGTGTATATAAGTGTATCACACTGGTGTTCCTGTGTTTAGGAGATCAGACTGCGTGATGTGTATAGAAGTGTATCACCCTGGGGTCCCTGTGTTTAGGAGATCAGACTGTGTGGTGTGTATATAAGTGTATCACCCTGGTGTCCCTGTGTTTAGGAGATCACACTATGTGGTGTGTATATAAGTGTATCACCCTGGTGTTCCTGTGTTTAGGAGATCAGATTGTGTGGTGTGTATATAAGTGTATCACCCTGGTGTCCCTGTGTTTAGGAGATCAGACTGTGTGGTGTGTATAGAAGTGTATCACACTGGTGTTCCTGTGTTTAGGAGATCAGACTGTGTGGGGTGTATATAAGTGTATCAAATTGCTCTACAGCAATAAAATTCACATTAGTGTTTGTATAAATGTCAATATAAGTGTTTATAGATTAGTCTCTGTAAATAACATACTTTGGTCTTATTCTAAATCATTTATTAGGTTACACAAGGAGATGTAAATAGGTCATGAAATAGCCTAAAAATCCTGGGTAATGCCCCACCCACCAGCCACGCCTCCAGCAACACCCCCTAAAACACAAGTGTCCCTCTTTTGCAATTTGAAATGTTGGGAGGTATGCTGTCATGAAGTGGTGGAGCTGTTACTATCACATCAGGAACACCTCTCCCATAGAATGCAACTGAAATACGATCATACTTGGGAACTCTCCAGATCTGCCCTGAAAACTCTGATTTTTGAAGTAAATTACCAGGTCTCCTTGGACAAAGGCTGATTCTGCGGTGACAGGGAGTTTCTTATGAAACTCCGCCCACTTCTCCTAGTTCCCACCCTGTTCCTCCTACTTTTCCTCACTGCCACCCCGTTCTTCTAATTCCCCACCCACTTCCCGCACACTTTATGCCAAGTTCTGTTCAGCCCCACCTCCGCCCATGATTAAGACAAACCTTTACTGGTTGTAAAAGTGTTCTTAAACTCCTCTCTATGTTGTATTACCATTTTCTATTTAGGAAACTAGTCTCTGAGCTATTTAGATTTACCTATAAAGTGAATTAAGGCATGCAGTGAAGGGTTGTTCTGTCGTAGCCATACATTACTTGCCCCACTCACTGACATGTAATCCTTTAATGCTAGGGGAGATGGGCAATGCATTACTGAGCAGTGTCAGTGAGTGGGGAGGTAATGTAGGAATAAGACAGGAAGTCAGTGCTAGGTGAGATGGGCAATGCATTACTGAGCAGTGTCAGTGAGTGGGGAGGTAATGTAGGGATAAAACAGGAAGTCAGTGCTAGGGGAGGTGGGTAATGCATTGCTGAGCAGTGTCAGTGAGTGGGGAGGTAATGTAGGGATAAGACAGGAAGTCAGTGCTAGGTGAGATGGGCAATGCATTGCTGAGCAGTGTCAGTGAGTGGGGGAGGTAATGTAAGGATAAGACAGGAAGTCAGTACTAGGGGAGGTGGGTAATGCATTGCTGAGCAGTGTCAGTAAGTGGGGAGGTAATGTAAGGATAAACAGGAAGTCAGTGCTAGGGGAGGTGGGTAATGCATTGCTGAGCAGTGTCAGTGAGTGGGGGAGGTAATGTAGGGATAAGACAGGAAGTCAGTGTTAGGGGAGGTGGGCAATGCATTGCTGAGCAGTGTCAGTGAGTGGGGGAGGTAATGTAGGGATAAGACAGGAAGTCAGTGTTAGGGGAGGTGGGCAATGCATTGCTGAGCAGTGTCAGTGAGTGGAGGAGGTAATGTAGGGATAAGGCAGGAAGTCAGTGCTAGGGGAGGTGGGAAATGCATTGCTGAGCAGTGTCAGTGAGTGGGGAGGTTATGTAGAGAGAAGACAGGAAGTCAGTGCTAGGGGAGGTGGGTAATACATTGCTGAGCAGTGTCAGTGAGTGGGGAGGTAATGTAGGGATAAGACAGGAAGTCAGTGCTAGGGGAGGTGGGTAATGCATTACTGAGCAGTGTCAGTGAGTGGGGAGGTAATGTAGGGATAAGACAAGAAGTCAGTGCTAGGGGAGGTGGGCAATGCATTGCTGAGCAGTGTCAGTGAGTGGGGAGGTAATGCAGGGATAAGACAGGAAGTCAGTGCTAGGGGAGGTGGGCAATGCATTGCTGAGCAGTGTCAGTGCATGGGGATGTAATGTAGGGGTAAGACAGGAAGTCAGTGCTAAGGGAGGTGGGTAATGTATTGCTGAGCAATGTCAGTGAGAGGGGAGGTAATGTAGGGATAAGACAGGATGTCAGTGCTAGGGGAGGTGGGCAATGCATTGCTGAGCAGTGTCAGTGAGTGGAGGAGGTAATGTAGGGATAAGATAGGAAGTCAGTACTAGGGGAGGTGGGAAATGCATTGCTGAACAGTGTCAGTGAGTGGAGGAGGTAATGTAGAGATAAGACAGGAAGTCAGTGCTAGGGGAGGTGGGTAATACATTACTGAGCAGTGTCAGTGAGTGGAGGAGGTAATGTAGGGATAAGGCAGGAAGTCAGTGCTAGGGGAGGTGGGAAATGCATTGCTGAGCAGTGTCAGTGAGTGGAGGAGGTAATGTAGAGATAAGACAGGAAGTCAGTGCTAGGGGAGGTGGGTAATACATTGCTGAGCAGTGTCAGTGCATGGGGATGTAATGTAGGGGTAAGACAGGAAGTCAGTGCTAAGGGAGGTGGGTAATGCATTGCTGAGCAGTGTTAATAAGTGGGGGACTTAACATAGGGATAAGACATGAAGTCAGTGCTAGGGGAAGTGGGCAATGCATTGCTGAAGAGTGTAACTGTAACGATACGAAAAGGAAAGACAGCGCATGCTATTTGGAGTGTATAAAGTGTGCGTGTAATGTATCAGAGGCTGGGAACTCTCAGGGTTTGGCACTGATCCTTAAGGTCTTGACCTAAATCTCAGGGTGAAGGGCCACATTCTCAGGGTGAGTAGAGTCCAGTGGTATCTATTACATGATCTGCACTAATTAACTGCTTTTTTATTTTCTAAATGTAATCAATTTCTACCAAAAAGGCAGAGGGAAACGTTCTGTTTGTCTTGTTTGTGTTCAGGCAATTAGTTCTCTGAATTACAGCATGTTATAAATTAAATGAGGACTAATCGGAACACGTCTAACTGACAGCAAGCAGCGATATATCACATGTAATCTACATTATGGGAAGCGCTATGGGTTATTATTTCAAAGACCTCAGGGTCAGCTCATTTTGAAAGTCTCCAGGTACGGGCATTATCTCACAGTCCCAGAAAACAGACTGGGGACACTGGAGAAATCTCTGAGGGCCGCATGCGGCCCCTGGCCTGCCAGTTGCCTAATACTGGTCCATTTTCTGCATTTCTGCATTCGTTTCAAGGTGAAGCACTATGAAGGTTTTAAGGCAACATCACGATGTCTAAAAAAATTGTCACATAGTATATATTATCTATAAATCCAATTAATAGTGCATGAGGCGCATATAAAGAACGCAGTCCTACTACTCATCACCATAAACATTAAGGGCACATCAATGCATTATTTACGATCCAACAAAGTACAGCGATGTAAGATTACACACTCAATAAATGTCTGTGGTTTAGGTCTAGCAAAATGCCATTCTACATTACCCATTCATCTCACACGGGCAAGTCCCGGGAATCACGAAATAAACATAAATAACGTACATACCAGAGCAGCAGAGTGCAATGGCCCCTGTGCAGAGACTTGTTAATCTGCTGTAAATCTATCAATTTCTCTTACAAGAGCAAAAGCTACTTCCTTCATTCAGCATACAGCACAACACATAACAATATACAGTGATCTACTGACTTAAAGCATTAGCTACCTGCTATATGGAAGCAGTAAAGCTGCACTATGAAAATACATAAATATATATTGGAGGGCTTTTCCCCGTTGTGTAAAATAAAGGTAGTCCATTTCTGAGAGATATTTCATTCAAAATTTATTCCAGCTCAAACTGTTGCTTTCCTAAATCTGTTCCTAGATAGCAGAGTTAGCAGAAAAGACTGGGGTTGTATTGTACAGTGGTAAAATGCCTCATTTCAGTCATCCAGGGGATGAAAATGGCAAACCCCTTGTCTGGAAGCAAGGCTGGCCGCAACCACAGGTTTGTAACATAGTAACATAGTAATTTAGGTTGAAAAAAAGACACAAGTCCATCAAGTTCAACCTTTGCCTCATAACCCAGTGACATGAAAATTGTATAGCTTTCCTGCTACCAAATAAGTTAGTCATTTATCAGACCTTCCTGATCTGCCTACTAACATACAATATAACCCTGTATGTTTCCTTTTGAAAGAAATGTGTCTAATCTTCTCTTGAATGTATCCATTGTATCTGCCATAACCATATCCTTGTGCAAGGAATTCCATCATTTAATAGACCTTACTGTAAAAAAAACCCTTCCTCTGCTGAAGTCTTAACCTCCTTTCCTCAGAACCACAAACCAAACTGAATTGAGTGCCTTGAAAACTTGATCATAGCAGTGTATGCTGCTGAGCTCAGCAGCATACACTGCTATGATCAAGTTTTCAAGTCAATCCACAGATGTCTTTGGGACCCCAAGTGAATAGCAAGATCATGAGCTAGTGGTTAAAGCGGAACTACTACCCGACACAGTGGTAAAATGCCTCATTTCAGTCATCCAGGGGATGAAAATGGCAAACCCCTTGTCTGGAAGCAAGGCTGGCCGCAACCACAGGTTTGTAACATAGTAACATAGTAATTTAGGTTGAAAAAAAGACACAAGTCCATCAAGTTCAACCTTTGCCTCATAACCCAGTGACATGAAAATTGTATAGCTTTCCTGCTACCAAATAAGTTAGTCATTTATCAGACCTTCCTGATCTGCCCGGTCGCAGGTGATGGGCCCGGTCGCAGGTGCGACCCCTATAGTTACGCCACTGGTAACATCAATGGAGGGGTTAAGTACAATAAAACACTGCACTATCCCTTCTATCGTACCCTGACCTCAGATTACACCCTCCATTACCTGACTTGACTCGTTTTAGCCACACTAGCAACACAGGGGTTAATCGTGTAAAAAATGGAAACAGTCAATTTTATTAAAGGCCAAAATAGCCTTAAAAAGGAACTATCATCAACCTTATATTAAGCATCAAATCCTAATTATAACTGCAATATGCATGTATGTACTTGTATTTTCAAGATCGATTTCTAACCAATGAGATCGCTCCAGCTTACAGACAGACAGCCTTCGTCATCAGAGGAGGCTGGGGAGAAGCTCAGACTACGGTACCGATTCGGTCAGCACTGTCTGCTGGAAGCAGGTACAGAGGTACATTTAATCTTTTAAGTTCTCCAAATGGGCAGATTTGACCTGCATTTAGCCAGCCTCCTGCACCAGCAGTGAAGGGGTTAATACCCCCAACTGCTGTATTTTTTTTAACCACTAGGTGTCTCCCGTCTACTTCTGTCTCCCTTACTTTGAGAGCAAGGGAGACAGAGGCAGACGAGACAGGCACAGACAGCATGCTTTGCATGCTGCCTCTGTCTGTCACTATGCCGGTACATGTGATCGCTGATACGGTGATCGCATGAACCGGAAGAAGGAAGAAGGGCTGAGACTGAATGCCCCGGTCTCGGAGCGCTCAGTCTCAGCCTGGATTTAATGATAGCAGAGTGCAAGGAGGCACGCTGCTATCATTTAAGCCATGACGGTCCTGGACCGTCATGGGTCGTTAAGGGTATAACAATATAATATAAGGGGTTAATCTTGAAAATACTAGTAGGATTTGGGGCTCAATATAAGACTGATGATAGTTCAGCTTTCAATAGAATATGTGTGTGTGTGTTGGGGGGGCATTATCGTCCATCTAACCACCTTTGTGCAGGTCAATTTGCCCGCAGTCTGATGGAAAATCAATTGGTACATGCGCACCGTTGTGGCACAAAATCTATCAACATAAAGGAGGACGTGTCAATGAGCCTGTTCTGCCAACGAGAATTGGAGCAACCAACTTCATTGTAGTAACAAAAACATTCCCATTGATTTAAATGAAACTTTTAACCCTTTAAATGATAAACAGCTCTCCAACACCTCTCTAGCATACATGGGGTTAAAAGCCCTTATTTAAATCAATGGGCATTTCCAGTCCTCCCCTGCAATGCGGTTGGTTTACCCCCAGAATGACTCCACTTTTCTTTTGAGAATGCGTCCCCTTTGAAGTGATTTTTCTAATGTCACTCGGAGCTCTCGGTAATCGAGCCGTGCTCCCAGAATGCACCATTTCCTCTCCCTACGTCTACACGGTTTAGACTAAGAAGTGCACTAGAGCGGAAAACAATAACAGAGTCAAAACGGAAATCAAATGAAAAGCTTGGGGCTAATATTCCATTAACCTTTACATTTATTGTGTGTCCTCTGCCGCAGCCTTACTAAAGCTTCTCAAGTACAGCAGATGTCAAGATAAGTGGACTGACCGCTGCTGTATAGGACCTATTCTGGTGTAAAGCAGCTGCAACATAGGAACATATAAATATTCTCCCAGTTACTTATTGACTTAAATGAGGGTTTTTTTTGCATTCAAGAAGATAATTAACCCATTAAACTTAACCCTTTTAGTGCCAGAGGAGTACACAATGCTTTGCAATGCGTTGCGTAACACTCTGGCACTAAAAGGTTAATGAAAGGCACACCAACAGACAGGGACAGATTTACAAGCCAGGTGCATCCTAGGCTGGGCATCCTAGGTGAATTTAGTCCCACCCATGGCCACACCCTATTCCTAACATGACCCCGCCGACACACAAAACACCCTTAGTCTATACTATGCAAGCACAAAAGTCAGAGACTTTGCTAGCATCCCAGGGGCTCAAGAATACCAAGTAAAGGGGGTATTTAAACTGGTGACGGGACATTGAGATTGCACTGACCACACTAGAACTCAAAATGTGAGTGTGGCCAGAGCACCAAAGATGCCTCTCAACATCTTGCACTCTAGGCATTTGCCCCCTTTGCCAAATGGGAAATCCGGCACTGCCAACAGGTCATCTTTTCAAGATATCCCTACCTAATCACAGATGAGTAATCGTTGGCTCAGTCACTGTGATTGAACTGCTGGTGCTTAATTAGGGATATCCTGAAAATCTGACCTGTTGGTTGGTTCTGAGAACTGGAATTGAGAATCACCGTCTTGGCACATCGGTCCCATGGGGATACCACCTAATACTAAGCAGACCTTAGATGAAGAAACTAGGGAAAATCCCAGGGACTTAAAAAGATAGTAATGCTTCAAAATCAAAGCAGCTCCAATTAATCGTCATAGTATCTGGGCCATGGAGAGTGTTATTTCAATGCTATCAGAGTTGTAATACAAGAGTAATTGAATGATAAAGTATCCCCCTCCCGTCCCTTTTACCTAGTGTAAGCCACCTCCCCTCAGATGTGGAATATGGTCCTGAGACTGGACAGATCACAGCAAGGGATAATCTTCTTACTGTGATCATAAGGAAAACTTTGCCCCCTTTGACAGGTTTTTCCTTACAATCACTGAAGATTGTCCCTCTTTGCGATCCACTGGGACACCACCTTTCTGTTCTGAGGTGAGCAGTGTTACATCAGTAAAAGGGGCGGGAGGGGGATAATTTAACATTCAATTACTCTTGAACGACAACTCTAATAGTATTGAAATAACACTCTCCATGGCCCAAATACTATGAAGATTAATTGGAGCTGCTTTTATTTTGAAACATTACTATCTCTTTAATCAGTCATTGGACTGTATCCACAAAGCAATCCAAGAGCACTTCTGGAGCAAACCATCTTTTCTATAGAGGACCAATAAAACTGCCTACATATCCTTTTAAATCAGAGATGCTTATAATAAACACACACAGCAAGGTTGCACCAATTCCTATGTAATTCTGCAGAAAGATGTTTGTATAACCAGTTCTGATTTAAAGGGATGCATCACGGTTGCAAGCCAATTAACAGTGCCATTAAGGTTAATGGTGGTGTTATAACCTTGAATGCTATCGAGGACTCTAATATTGTAAATCAGTCACTGGCTTAACACTTTAAGTGCCAGACGGGTCTCAAATGCCTCTGCTCCGGAAATCAAAGGCAAAAAACGGAATCTTTGGGGCAGATCTGGAGAGCTTTCGGTTATATATATATAAGTCTTAGTGAATATTGATAAATGTGTCTTATTCATCAAGGTGAAATAGTGACAACACATTACCAAAACAAAACTTCTATCATATCGAACCTTAAAGGGATAGTAATACTTTGTTTTATCTTTATTTTATTTTGCAGGCATTAAAAGAACATGAAGAACGATAGAAGTCTTCTCTCTCAAACCTTTATGGTTTGAGAGATATTCACAAGCAAAGTTTCCCCTCCCGCCCCTTTTACCTAGTGTAAGCCATCTCTTCTCAGATGTGGAATCCAGTCCATAGACCAGACAGATAACAGAAGGGGACAATCTTCTTCCTATGAGAACAATGAAAGCCCTGCCCCCCTTGACAAGTTTTTTAGGTTTTTCCCCTTATCTTAATTGAAGATTGTCCCTCTCTGCAATCTACCTGGGCACCTCCCTTCTGATCTGGCTGAACAGTGTTACATCAGTAAAAGGGGCAGGAGGGGGAAACTTTATCATTCAATTACTCTTGAACTACAACTCTGACAGAATTGAACTAACACTCTCCAAAGTCCATATACTATGATGATTAATTAGAGCTGCTTTTAGTATGAAACATTACTATCCCTTTAATGCATTACTCACAGATGTACTGTAAAATCTCAGGTGTAACACGCACCTGTGTATAATAAGCAGGTGTAAAATATACCCAAGATTTTAGGGGAAAACAAAAGCGTCTATGTATAATATGCACCCTTTTTTTCCCTTCCTCTACCCACTTCAATACGCTCCCACTTTCCCCTCCCACTACTTGCCCCCCTCCGGAAGCATCTGGGATATCTACACAGTGGACGGCACTCGTGCATAACTCTGTGCGGACCTGTGTTAATTCAAGATAAGGCTAGTTCCTCAGTGCCCTGTAAGGACCTTCAGGTACTCAAAGGGCACTACTCTTATCTAGAATTAACACGGGTCCTCACAGGTGGATGCGGGAAGCGAAAGTCAAATGCAAGCGTGCCGCCCACTGTGTAGATATCCCAGATGCTTCCGGAGGGGGGCAAGTAGTGGGAGGAGAAGGTGGGAGCATATTGAGGAGGGAGGATGGAAGCAGACACGAGGATATATATATATTTTTTTTTTCTCTCCTGTATAATACGCACCCCCAACTTCACATAAGGTAAAAAAAGGACAAAATCATGAGTATTATACATGAGATTTTACAGTATTTATTATCTAATTCCTTTGGTGCAAGAGAGTTCTCTAACACACACCACAAAAGGGGACTCACTACTTATCACTTTTTCCAAGGCTGAGCCATAACTTAAAAAGGCTCTGGACAAAACCAGAAATACTATACAATTACCCCTTTAAAGGGATAGTATTATAATAATAATAATAATAATAATTTGTGATTTTTATAGCGCTTTTCTCCATGTGAGACTCAAAGCGCTTTACAAATCTATAAACAGACATAAAATGTAAGGGTTCCTTATGGTCACATGAGTTGATTGAATGCCTGATAAAAGAGATGGGTCTTTAGCTTTTTTTAAAAGTCTGTAGTGATGGTGCCTCTCTGATTGAGGACGGTAAAGAGTTCCAGAATGTGGGGGCAGCGTGGCTGAATGCCCGGGAACCTGAGGTTATCTTTATTCTGGGCACTAACAGGAGGGGTCTGTTGGCTGACCGCAGTGAGCGGGATTGAATTATGTCATTTAATTATGTCATTTAAAAAATATATATATCTTGTAGGTATTAAAAAAATAAATCTAACGATGCCATTCCCATCTCTCAAACCTTTATGGTTTGAGAGATAGAAAGTTTTAAAGTTCCCCCCTCCCTACCCTTTCCCTGACGTCAGTGCTCTAGCTGACTGCAGGAGAATCTGGTCCTGGGACTGGCGGAGGCTCTTCAACAGAGCCGCAATAGCGATATTTATATAGAACTACTTCATTGGAATGGTCTACAAAGTGTGCTTGAACAAAACAAGGCAGGGGGGAGAGAAAAAAAAGGGGTGCCCCCTATGTTTATCAATCAAACTTGTAACAGCCACCACCGATCACCCCAATAGGTGTACACTCACAAAAATCGTGCGTTGGAGATGACTTATCTCAACCCCAACGTTTCAAACATCTGGAGTTTTCAACTGTCTCCAGAAACAGCTACTTCTCTCAGGAGAATAATTCAATAGGGCTGCTCTCTTAGAAAATGGAACGCTCTCCCTCAGCGGCAAAACATCATGATACCCAAAAAAGAACAAAAAGAAAGAAGTGCCCAATCGTGTGATATAGTCATACACAATAAATATAAGGTGATAGGAAATTCACTCACATTTAATCATAGTCAGCATCTCAATATTGGGAACTACTGACAAAAAGGCATTCGGAGAGACTAACCCCGTCTCCGTTCAGGGGAACTCATGGACAGCCGGGTAAACTCAAATATCTTCAAATGAAGAGGACCAGGCCGAGACTCCACTTGTAAATGTTTTATTGTAAAAATTCCCATTTAGAGACCGGAACCCAGGATACAGCGCAGACATCTTGTCCGTGCACCTGCGCTGTCAGTCCTGGTCTCCGTTGAGTAGCAGTGCAGTGCACCAGGGGCGGATTGTCCTATCGGGGGATCGGGCATCCCCCGGTGGGCTGCCCCAGTTGTGGGCCGGTAGGGAGATCATATGATCTCACCTCTCCAGTTCACAACGCTGGACTGTGAGGCACAACTCACCAGAACCGAGCAGCAGTGAAGACCGGGTCCTGTCCTCTCTAACTGTCCCGCCCACAAGGCTGATTTAGCCGTCCCTGCTCTGCCTGCAGTGTGTGTCCTGGTACAGTGAATGATTAGCAGGCAGAGCTTCTGGGTCACAGTTTGAGATGGTAGTGTATAATTCTTCTTAACTGTCTTGAGGTCTGCATATATGGCGTGTTAACCCTTTGAGTGCTAGGGTGGTATGCAACGCATTGTAAAGCAATGCGTCGCGTACCACTTTGGCACTCAATGGGTTAAAGAAAAAGGTAACAGATAAAAGGTTTATTTTTAACTCAAGTATGGTGTCTGCTGATTTTAACCCCTTGCTACTAAGTGATATGCAAGAATTAGAGAGGGAGTCAGATCTCAGTGTTGGTAGTTATTAAGAAACTTAATTTATAATCTGTTAACCCTTTAACCTTCTGTATGCTTTAGAGAGGTATAAATAATCAGTTATTAACTCTTTGCATGCCAGAGAGGATTACAGCAATGTTTTATTCTGTTATTAACCCACTGAATTTCTCATAGGTGCAGTACCTCACTGTTTAACCCCTTGTATGCTCAAGAGGCATAATTCGTGAGTAATTGACCCCTTGTATGCCAGTAAGGTGAATAAAGATGTTAATTACTGATGAATTCTGCCTCTTTAGTACACAAGGGGTTAATCATTGAGGTACACATTCCTGTGCATTTATGAGATAATCAATGGGTTAATCGTATAACACATTGCTGTATACCTCTCAGACTTGCAAGAGGTTAATAACTGATAATGTATTGCATACAGTAGGTCAAGGGATTAATAGATAAGCATTTATGCCTCTTTATCAGTGCTGAGCAATGCACTATGTACCCCCTGCACTCAAATACCAGCTAGTGGGCCAGTTAAATAAAAAAATCCCCCGGGCTGGTATTGTACCACAATCCGCCCCTGCAGTGCACCATGTGGTTACCCGGAAGGGACTGACGGTGCAGGCGTGTGGACCACACTAACCTGCCTGTTAGATCAGAATTTCTTCACTATCTCTTTAAATTATCAACAAATTATTGGTATAGAATTAGATCACCTTGCTCTCAAAGGTAAGTTAAATTTAGCTGCCATTCCTCCTAGCATTAGCCTATCCTAGCATACTAGTGACTTCATAGTTATCATCTGTGCAAGTCAATCAAATGTATATATATGCATTACACGTGGTTAATTAATATTCATTAGAGGACTCACAGTACATGTTTGAACATATGCAGCTGGTGACAATGTGCTTTTTACACTATAAAATGTCAGCCTTTAAAACTTAAAACAGAGAGTTAACGGGCAGTAACAGCTTATTCCATCATCCTGGCTGGCTGAATATCATTAACCCCTGAAATGCTCAACCATCTTGAAACATCTTGTAACCTGTTATCCTGTCAATCCTTGCAAATAAAATAAATATTCTACAGAAAACTTATACTACTGATTCTCTCCAGCTGTGGTCCTTCAAAGGGATAGTAATACTTAAAATGTAAAAAAAATATATGTTGTAGGGTTTATCCCCCTGAGTAAAATAAGGGTACTCCCACTGGTGAGAGATATTGTATTAAAAAATTATAACAGCTCAAAATTGAATTTTTTAGGTGCAATATCACAGTGGCCAGAAAATTTACAGTGGCGCTGTTGCTACACCATCCTATGGACTGCCCTGGTCTGTAGGCCATAAATCTCCATAGGATGGTGTAGCAACAGCGCCACTGTATATTTTCAGGCCACTGTGATATTGCACCTAAAAAATTCAAGTTTGAGCTGTTATAATTTTTTAAGAAAATATCTCTCAGCAGTGGGAGTACCCTTATTTTACTCATGGGGATAAACCCTACAACATATATTTTTTTTACATTTTAAGTATTACTATCCCTTTAAGAGGTAATGAAAGACTTTAACCCTTCAGTTGCTGTCTGTATACTAAATGAAAGAATTAACCCTTGAAAAGCAGAAAATGCAGTCTAACACTGCCCGTCAGTCCCCAAACGGGAAGGATTCCTTTATACTCTGCTATTTTTTAAAGGTAAGACATCTATTTCCAAGCTAGTCCCCATGCGTTTAATGAATTCATGGCGATTAAGTATGAACTGAAAGTTCCGCTTTAAATATCACTATTGCGGCTCTACTGAAGAGCATCCGCCAGTCCCGGGACCAGATTCTCTTGCAGTAAGCTACAGCTCTGACGTCAGTGAAAGGGGATGGGGGAACTTTATCTGCAAATATCTCTCAAACAATAAAGGTTTGAGAGATAGGAATGGTATCAGTAGATTTATTTTTAAGAGCTACAAGATATATATATATATTTTTTTTAAATGACACAATACCATGCCTTTAACCCCTTAAGGACCCTTGACGTACCAGGACCGTCACGGTCCTTGAACTACTCAAGGACCGATGACGGTCATGGTACGTCACGTACTTTTTAGTTACAGCGCTCTACCGGGAGCGCTGTAAGTAAAAATAGGGCCTGAAATTGACCGCTCCAAGATCGGAGCGATCTCTATCAGGCCCCATAATGACGCGCCGATACACGCGACAGGTCACGTGTACCGGCGCGTCCAAGTGCGCCTATGCGGTCATTATGGGACGGAAATGTCCCATGACCGCCAGTCCTTAAGGGATTAAGGACCAGACGGGTGCGCAACGGGTTGCCTTGCAAAGCCTTGCACACCACCCGGATGGTCCTTAAAGAGTTAATACAGAACTGAGACTGTAGCTTTTCTAACAAAACAAATGTAAAAAAATGCGTTAAAAAAAACAAAAAACAAAAGAAAAAACCCGGGAGGGGATTCACCTGGTGATCGAAGGGAGTAAAAATAGAAAAAAGGGCACCGATTCTGTCTGTATGTGAATGTTTCAACCAGTTGTATGGTGCCAATTTTCTAAGTTCCATTATAAACTCATTTCATCTCTTGCCTGTCACCCAAAAGAGGAACAAAGGATTACAGCTTAAAGATAAAAGCCGTGGTTTCTTGTAGTAAAATTGCTGTCTATCAGAAGTGAAAAGATTTTTCAAATTGGTGCATCTAGTCTGAAACAAAAATCCTTTCTTTGGATCTTGATGTCAATGGTTATTCTTTGTAAGCAGGGCTGTGATGTGCCTTACACTGTTGTCTGAACATTCAGACACCGAGGGCCCTCTGTATAAAAGGTATGAGCAATGAGCAATTCTAAGGCAAACTAGCAACAAGATAAGTGGACAAACATTCTCTATGAGTTAAAACTGGTCTTTTAAAGATGCATTCCTCCTCTTTTTTTATTTTATATATTCTGCAATCGCATAACACATAAACTTGTTGTCTATACTTTAAATGTGTATATATATAGAGAGAGAGAGAAAGAAGGATGCACGCTCACTGATTTAAGTGTCAATACTCAACCAATGTTTTATTGGTAAGCTGAAATGCAACGTTTTGGTCCGCAACTGGGACCTTTATCTGCTTGATAAAGGTCCAAATTGCGGTCCGAAACATCACATTTCAGCTTACCGTTCCTCCCAAGTGTCCCTCTTTAGGAGGGACAGTCCCTCTTTTGGACCCAAATCCCTCTGTCCCTCTTTCCCACCCTGATGTCCCTCTTTTTAAGAGATGGTGTGTATATAAGTGTATCACATTGCTCTACAGCAATAAAACTCACATTATTGTTTGTTTAAATGTTAGTATATGTGTTTATACATTATTCTGTGTAAATAAAATACTTAGATCTTGTTATAAGCAATTTATTTGGTTACACAAGGAGGTATAAATAGGTAATGAAATAGCCTAAAAATTCTCGGTAACATTCCACCTACCAGCCACGCCCCCAGCAACACGCCCTAAAACACAAGTGTCCCTCTTTGGCAATTTGAAATGTTGGGAGGTATGGCTTACCAATGAAACATTGGTTAACTATTGACACTTAGATCCGTGCATGTGCAGCCTTCTTTCTATATTCCATATTTCTGTAGCACCTAGAACAATATCTTCACTGAGCGTGAGTGCATATCCTTACATTTTATATATATATATATAGCAGGAGTGAACAGCAGCACACACGGGTCTTAGACGTAAATCCAGGGACAAAATCGAGTGTTTATTGCATAAACGTTTCAGCAGCCATGAGGCACTTGAAACGATGATGCAATAAACACTCAGTTTTGTCCCTGGATTTACATCGAAGACCTGTGTGTGCTACTGTTCACTCCTGCTGTACATTATTGCCACAACATGAGCATCCAGGCTGATGTCTATCTTTAGTTCGCTGAATGTCTTTCTGTCATGGACTGTGGAAGTGGAATAGGGAGGAGATCCCCTGCAGCGATCAGTGTAGAGGGACCAAGCAAAAGAGGAGGTTTAAGAAGTTAGGTTTGGTTTAAGGGTGGAGATTTCCAGGGTTTAAGCTGAGGAAGAACCCGGAAGGGGAAGCAGCGGGTGAGCGCTGTAGGCATCAGCAAGCCCACCCTCCACAAGTGTAATGGTAGTTGGGGGTTGTCTTTTGTTCAGGGGTGTCCTTGTTTTAGATGGGGGTATGTGGAGTATGACAAAATAATTCAGGTTGGATCCTTAGGGAGGTAACCCTAGGGAGGTTGGCACCGGGCTCATGCAGCGGGTGGGTACTTTACCCATTGTAGCTGGATGGGTCTGGCACAACTGGGGTAAATGGTTATGATGCACTTTAACCCCTTAAGGACCCTTGACGTACCAGGACCGTCACGGTCCTTGAAATACTCAAGGACCGATGACGGTCATAGTACGTCACATACTTTTTACTTACAGCGATCTACCGGGAGCGCTGTAAGTAAAAATAGGGCCTGAAATTGACCGCTCCAAGATCGGAGCGATCTCTATCAGGCCCCATAATGACGCGCCGATACACGCGACAGGTCACGTGTACCGGCGCATCCAAGTGCGCCTATGTGGTCATTATGGGACGGAAATGTCCCAGGACCGCCGGTCCTTAAGGGGTTAAAAGGTGGATATTGGTTTGTTGTGAGCCCATTTTGTATTTGGCCATGCATGGGAAAATGCTAATTAATCTGGGGAGTGGTTTAAAACGGGTAAAGTGTGATGCTTATTTTGTTAATATTTTATTGGTATGTGTTATTTATGAAAAAGTTAATCTGCAGTGAGGGACAAACTTCAATCAGTAAGTATAAGGAAACCCCTACTGATCTTGATGAAGGAGGGCAGGATTTTCCTTTGCTTACTGAAGATTGTCCCTCGCTGCATCCATCCGGACCAGCCTGCAGATTCAGCGTCACGTGGCCAGAAGGGAGGGAGGGGGATCGTTCTCCACTTAATGACTTTTGAACTACACACACGTAAGTTCCTACACATAGTGCAATGTGTTACTTTTATTATAAAGAAGACTCGTCTTTCTAGTTTATTCCTAACATTACTATCCCTTTAAAGGGATAGTAATACTTCGTTTTATCTTTATTTTATTTTGTAGGCATTAAAAAAACATGAAGAACGATATAAGTCTTATCTCTTAAATCTTTATGGTTTGAGAGATATTCACAAGCAAAGTTTCCCCTCCCCTTTTACCTAGTGTAAGCCATCTCTTCTCAGATGTGGAATCCAGTCCATAGACCAGACAGATAACAGAAGGGGACAATCTCCTTCCTATGAGAACAATGAAAGTCCTGCCCCACTTGACAAGTTTTTCAGGTTTTTCCCTTATCTTAATTGAAGATTGTCCCTCTCTGCAGTCTACCTGGGCACCTCCCTTCTGATCTGGCTGAGCAGTGTTACATCAGTAAAAGGGGCGGGAGGGGGATACTTTGTCATTGAATTACTCTTGAACTACAACTCTGACAGAATTGAAATAACACTCTCCAAAGTCCAAATACTATGATGATTAATTAGAGCTGCTTTTATTATGAAACATTACTATCCCTTTAAAATTGGTCTGTTTTTACCCAAGGTAGGAGTGGTGTTTTCATTACCTTATACCCTAGTCCTTTTGCATGAAAGAAGAAATCCTACGCTACAGCATGCAGAGCACTCTGTGTGCTGTAGTGCAGGCAGGAATAGATTCTATCGCTGTCCTTCCTTTCACAGTCCCTGACAGGAAGCTCTCTGAACAGGAACTGAATAAATAAAAATAAAAATTAAAAAAAATAAAAAACAATTAGGTGACGTTGAAAAAAAAATAAATAAAAAGCAGAGGAAATTTGACTTTACATATTATGCACTTTCAGAATAAGTCAAGATGGAGGCGGACACTTTAACCACTTCAGTGTAGAAGGGTCTCTCCACAGCATTCAAGAGATCAAGGGCCCCATTTAAACCAGTTTGAAATGTAAGCATTTTTTTAATTGTCCCCTAGGGTCTGGTTTACACCAGGTTTGCATCTTACATATATATATTTTTTTTCTTAAGGCCCAAACGCGCAGGAAAAGGAAAGTGGATTTCCGGTTCAGCTTGTGCATTCCCGATACACTGAGGCTGATGCATGAAGTAGGTTCGGAGCAAGTCTTGAGACCTGTACCAAAAGCAACAGAGATGAACAAAACATTTCCGTAAGAGGAAACATTTTGCAGGTGTTTTGTTTCCTATTTTAACCCCTTGAATGTCAGAGGGGTATGCAATGCATTGCTTTTGCAATGCATTGCGTACCTCTCTGGCATTCAAAGGGTTAACCAATCAGAGAGGAGGAAAGTGATCACATGATGTCCAGGAAGAAAACCAAAACAGGTTCGCTCCCATTCAGACATCAGTCAAACAGGCTCCTGTCCAGGGCACTCGTCCGAACAATGTAGGAGAATGTCTTTGGCAGATGGTAGGACTGATGGACAGCCCCCCCACCCAATACACGCAACCCTCCTCTTTCCCCCGTTCCCTATGGTCTCTCTCATGCTATTGCTCTCTCCTCATGTTCCTCTCTCATGTGCCTCCTTCCTCTCTCTCTCTCTCTCTCTCTCTCTCGCTACTGCCTATCTCGTCTTTCCTACTTCCACCAATCTGCCTCTCCAACTTTCCATCTACCCCATCACCTTATTGTGAAACCGTAGGGGTTATATAGTAAGGAGTGATAAAGAGATAATAAAGCGGAGGTGACTTCTCCACTGATATCACCTCTCCAGATCCTATGTTATTTTATGGGGCCACTGTTTGTGCCAATCTACAGAAGAACTGAATTAATTCTAGAGCAATTAAATGGGGCCTTTAACCCATAGGGAGAGATATATTAAGCAATGTTAAAGATGTGATAAAGCAGAGAAGACTTCTCCAGGTGATTTCTCCAAGTCCTATGCTGTTCTATGGAGCCAATGCACTAAGATTTCTCCAACTTTGGAGCATTGGCTCTACAGAATAACATAGGAACTGGAGAAGTTATATCACTGGAGAAGCCCTCTCTACTTTATCACCTCTTTATCTCCTCCCTTCTCCCTCCCCAATTAACCCTGCACCTCTCTCTCCCTCTTTCACCTACATGATCTCTTGTGAACTGAGTTGGAAGGCAACAGAATTTTCTCCAGATCCTCTGAATCAAGATGCAAAATGAACTGTGTGGACATTATGCCCATCACTAGTAACACATACAAATACCCATTAATTTAAAGAGAGATTTTAACCACTTGACTGGTAAAGAGACCACTCCAGCATTCAAAGGGGGATATGCACTAAGGTGTGATAAAGAGGTGATAAAGTAGAGATGACTTCTCCAGTGATATCGCTTCTCCAGTTCCTATATCTCCAACGTTGGAGACATCTTAGTGCATAGGCTCCACAGAACAACACAGGACTTGGAGAAATGACCTGGACACATCATCTCCACCTTAACACCTCTTTAATATGCCTTTTTGCATCTCACCTAATGGGTTAAAGGCCCCATTTAAAGGGATAGTAATACTTAAAATGTAAAAAAAAATATGTCGTAGGGTTTATCCCCCTGAGTAAAACAAGTGTACTCCCACTGCTGAAAGGTGTTTCATTCAAAAGTTATTAATTTTCAAAGTTGAATTTTTTAGGTGCAATATCACAGTGGCCTGAAATTGTACAGTGGCGCTGTTGCTACACCATCCTATGGAGGTTTATGGTCCCGGGACCAGAGCTGTCCATAGGATCGTGTTGCAACAGCGCCACTCTACAATTTCAGGCCACTGTGATATTGCACCTAAAAAATTCAACTTTGAAAATTAATAACTATTGAATGAAACACCTTTCAGCAGTGGGAGTACTCTTGTTTTACTCAGGGGGATAAACCTTACAACATATTTTTTTTGTATAACTATCCCTTTAAATCAACTGGAATTTGAAGGTATTTTAATAGCAGTTGCTTTGCTGTAGAATTAATCCAGTTCTTCTGTAGATCGGTACAAACAGTGCCAGCAGGCAATACTTTCTTACGCCATTCTTGGAGATACTTTATTACATTTAAGCATCTTCCCCATTTTTTCCTTCTGACAATGAAGCTTGGCTTTGGATCCACAGACTCAAATATTATCGCAACAAACCACTTCAATATGACACACCTAGAATCCATCTGCTTTCATCTGAGCCTCGTAAAATCACTCCACTCTCCCAAAGCAGAAGGCTAAAGGCTGATTAAATGGAAGTCTCAGGGTTACCAGTGACATTAACTTCCTATTGCTTTTGATTTCTTGTCCTGTTCAGGATTCCAGTTGAACAGCACAAGGCTGAGCCATAAAATAAATCAAAGTTCCCTGAGGAACCTACAGAATAAGTAGCACAGACTGAGCTAAACTAGGGCTGCACTATACAGGGACGACACTATACAGGGACTGCACTATACTGAGGCTGCACTAAACACGGGAGGCATGATATAGAAACACAGTATAGTGGGGCTGCACAAAACAGGGCCCACAATAAACTGGGATGGTCCTACCAGGGAAGTGCAATAAACTGGAGCTTCACTACGAATGGACTGCACTAAACTAGGACTGTACTATACAGGGACGACACTATACAGGGACTGCACTATACTGGGGCTGCACTAAACATGGGAGGCATGATATAGAAACACAGTATAGTGGGGCTGCACAAAACAGGGCTCATAATAAACTGGGATGGTCCTACCTGGGAAGTGCAGTAAACTGGAGCTTCACTACGAATGGACTGTACTACACTAGGACAGTACTACACAGGGATTGCACTAAACTAGGACTGTACTACACAGGGATTGCACTAAACTAGGACAGTACTACACAAGGAATTTCGCTAAACTAGGAGAGTACTTCACAGGGATTGCACTAAACTAGGACTGCCCTACACAGGGACTGCACTAAACTAGGACTGAACTACACAGGGACTGCACTAAACTAGGACTGAACTACACAGGGACTGCACTAAACTACTATTGTACTACACATGGACTGCACTAAACTAGGAAAGTACTACACAGTGACTGCACTAAAGTGTGACTGTCCTACACAGGGACTGCACTAAACTGGGACAGTACTACACAGGGACTGCACTAAACTAGGACAGTACTACACAGGGACTGCACTAAACTGGGACAGTACTACACAGGGACTTCACTAAACTAGGAGAGTACTACACAGGGACTGCACTAAACTAGGAGAGTACTACACAGGGACTGCACTAAACTAGGACTGTACTACACAGGGACTGCACTAAACTGGGACAGTACTACACAGGGACTTCACTAAACTAGGAGAGTATTACATAGGGACTTCACTAAACTAGGACTGCCCTACACAGGGACTGCACTAAACTAGGACTGTACTACACAGGGACTGCACTAAACTAGGACAGTACTACACAGGGACTGCACTAAACTAGGACTGTACTACACAGGGACTGCACTAAACTAGGAGAGTATTACATAGGGACTGCACTAAACTAGGACTGTACTACACAGGGACTGCACTAAACTAGGACTGTACTACACAGGAACTGCACTAAACTAGGTGAGTACTACACAGGGACTGCACTAAACTAGGACTGTACTACACAGGGACTGCACTAAACTAGGAGAGTATTACATAGGGACTGCAGTAAACTAGGACTGTACTACACAGGAACTGCACTAAACTAGGAGAGTATTACATAGGGACTGCACTAAACTAGGACTGTACTACACAGGAATTGCACTAAACTAGGAGAGTATTACATAGGGACTGCACTAAACTAGGACTGTACTACACAGGAATTGCACTAAACTAGGACTGTACTACACAGGGACTGCACTATACAAGGACTGTACTACACAGGAACTGCACTAAACTAGGACTACTGTACTACACAGGAACTGCACTAAACTAGGTGAGTACTACACAGGGACTGCACTAAACTAGGACTACCCTACACAGGGACTGCACTAAACTACTACTGTACTACACATGAAATGCACTAAACTAGGACTACCCAACACACAGACTGCACTAAACGAGGACTACCCTACACAGGGACTGAATCACACAGGAACTGCCCTACACAGGGACTGCACTAAACTAGGACTACCTTAGACAGGAACTGCACTAAACTAGGAGTGCCTGACACAGGGACTGCCCTAAATCAGGAGTGCCTTACACAGGGACTGCACAAAATTAGGACTACCCTACACAGGGACTGAATCAGACAGGAACTGCCCTACACAGGGACTGCAGTAAACTAGGACTGCCCTAAATAGAGACTGTAATAAACTAGGACTACCCTACACAGGGACTGAATCACACAGGAACTGCCCTACACAGGGACTGCAGTAAACTAGGCGTGCCTTACACAGGAACTGCACTAAACTAGGACTACTGTACACAGGGACTGTGCTAAACTAGGACTACCCTACACAGAGGCTGCACTAAACTAGGCGTGCCTTAGACAGGAACTGCACTAAACTAGGACTACTGTACACAGGGACTGAACTAAACTAGGACTACCCTACACAGTGACTGCACTAAACTAGGACTGCCCTACACAGGGACTGCACTAAACTAGGACTGCCCTACACAGGGACTGCACTAAACTGGGACTACCGTACACAGGGACTGCACTAAACTAGCCGTGCCTTACACAGGAACTGCACTAAACTAGGACTACCATACACAGGGACTGCACTAAACTAGGACTACTGTACACAGGGACTGAACTAAACTAGGACTACCCTACACAGTGACTGCACTAAACTAGGACTGCCCTACACAGGGACTGCACTAAACTAGGACTGCCCTACACAGGGACTGCACTAAACTAGGACTACTGTACACAGGGACTGAACTAAACTAGGACTACCCTACACAGTGACTGCACTAAACTAGGACTGCCCTACACAGGGACTGCACTAAACTAGGACTGCCCTACACAGGGACTGCACTAAACTAGGACTGCTGTACACAAGGACTGCACTAAACTGGGACTACCGTACACAGGGACTGCACTAAACTAGGCGTGCCTTACACAGGAACTGCACTAAACTAGGACTACCATACACAGGGACTGCACTAAACTAGGACTACTGTACACAGGGACTGCACTAAGCTAGGCCTGTACTACACAGGGACTGCACTAAACTAGGCCTGTACTACACAGGGACTGCACTAAACTAGGATTGCCCTACACAGGGACTGCACTAAACTAGGCGTGCCTTACACAGGAACTGCACTAAACTAGGACTACTGTACACAGGGACTGCGCTAAAGTAGGAGTGCCTTACACAGTGACTGCACTAAAGTAGGACTACCGTACACAGGGACTGCACTAAACCAGGACTACCCTACACAGGGACTGCACTAAAGTAGGAGTGCCTTACACAGGGACTGCACTAAAGTAGGAGTGCCTTACACAGGGACTGCACTAAACTTGGAGTGCCTTACACAGTTACTACACTAAACCAGGAGTGCCTTACACAGGGACTTCACAAAATCAGGACTGCCCTATCAGGGACTGCACTAAACTGGGATGGCACTACAGAGGGACTGCACTAACTTAGGACTACCCTACACAGGGACTACACTAGGAGTGCCATACACAGGGACTGCACTAAACTGGGATGGTACTACACAGGGACTGCACTAAACTGGCACTGTATTACACAGGGACTGCACTAAACTAAGACTATATGCACTGCACAAGGACTGCACTATACATGGAGTTCACTAAATAATGAAGACACAGAAAAGAAGGGAGAGACTTATAGTGCAGACGTCTCATTTTCGTTATTCAAATAAAAGACAATATATCCCTTATACTCACATTTGGGTTATGTCATGGATTTTAACCCAATGACTGTATAGGCCTGTGGAGGATATTCAGACTGCCCCACACAGATGTACATATCACTGCACTCAATCCTTATGAAGTCCTCCACTCCACAGCGGGGCTTGGAAATACAGCAAAGAAAGGAAAATACAAGGAGAGCTGCACTGTAAATTTATTAGTATATTCTCAATTATCAATATAAATTGATCCTCACTTCAATTGTCCCACCGGCACCTGTATGTGGTTACCGGTGTAAATGCATACAGGGATTTTGGATGCTGATTCTCCCTGTTAAGGAATCACTGTATGAAGTATCAGGGAACCATTCAAGTCCTTTTAGAATGTAGAGCAGAAAGGATTAAAAAAACCAGCGGCACACCAGTCAGATCCAACAATATAAAATGTATTATTAAAAAGTATAATTAAAATTTGTGGTATCAAACCACTTCATCAGGAGGACTGCACTACACAGGGACTTCACTACACAATGACTGCACTACACAGGGACTGCACTACACAGGGACTTCACTATACAGGGACAGCACTACACAAGGACTGCAATACACAGGGACTGCACTACACAGGGACTGGACTAATCAAGAACAGCAATCCACAAGGACTTCTCTACACAGGGACTGCACTGTACAGAGACTGCTCTGTACAGGGACTGCACTATACAGGGACTGTACTATACAGGGACTGCACTATACAGGGACTGTACTATACAGGGACTGCACTGTACAGGGACTGCACTATACAGGGACTGTACTACACAGGGATTGCACTATACAGGGACTGTACTATACAGGGACTGCACTGTACAGGGACTGCACTATACAGGGACTGTACTATACAGGGACTGCACTGTACAGGGACTGCACTATACAGGGACTGTACTATACAGGGACTGCACTGTACAGGGACTGCACTATACAGGGACTGTACTATACAGGGACTGCACTATACAGGGACTGCTCTGTACAGGGACTGCACTATACAGGGACTGTACTATACAGGGACTGCACTGTACAGGGACTGCACTATACAGGGACTGCACTGTACAGGGACTGCACTATACAGGGACTGCACTGTACAGGGACTGCACTACACAGGGACTGCACTATACAGGGACTGTACTATACAGGGACTGCACTATACAGGGACTGCACTATACAGGGACTGCACTACACAGGGACTGTACTATACAGGGACTGTACTATACAGGGACTGCACTACACAGGGACTGTACTATACAGGGACTGCACTACACAGGGACTGTACTATACAGGGACTGCACTGTACAGGGACTGCACTACACAGGGACTGTACTATACAGGGACTGCACTGTACAGGGATTGCACTACACAGGGACTGTACTATACAGGGACTGCACTATACAGGGACTGCACTATACAAGGACTGCACTATACCGGGACTGCACTATACAGGGACTGTACTATACAGGGACTGCACTGTACAGGGACTGCACTACACAGGGACTGTACTATACAGGGACTGCACTGTACAGGGATTGCACTACACAGGGACTGTACTATACAAGGACTGCACTATACCGGGACTGCACTATACAGGGACTGTACTATACAGGGACTGCACTATACAGGGACTGCACTATACAGGGACTGCACTACACAGGGACTGCACTATACAGGGACTGCACTACACAGGGACTGTACTATACAGGGACTGCACTACACAGGGACTGTACTATACAGGGACTGCACTGTACAGGGATTGCACTACACAGGGACTGTACTATACAGGGACTGCACTGTACAGGGATTGCACTACACAGGGACTGTACTATACAGGGACTGCACTATACAGGGACTGCACTATACAAGGACTGCACTATACCGGGACTGCACTATACAGGGACTGCACTACACAGGGACTGCACTATACAGGGACTGCACTACACAGGGACTGCACTATACAGGGACTGCACTACACAGGGACTGCACTACACAGGGACTGTACTATACAGGGACTGCACTATACAGGGACTGTACTATACAGGGACTGCACTGTACAGGGATTGCACTACACAGGGACTGTACTATACAGGGACTGCACTATACCGGGACTGCACTATACAGGGACTGTACTACACAGGGACTGCACTGTACAGGGACTGCACTACACAGGGACTGCACTATACAGGGACTGCACTACACAGGGACTGCACTGTACAGGGACTGCACTACACAGGGACTGCACTATACAGGGACTGTACTATACAGGGATTGCACTACACAGGGACTGCAGTATACCAGGACTGCACTACACAGGGACTGCACTATACAGGGACTTCACTATACAAGGACTGCACTACACAGGGACTGTACTATACAGGGACTGTACTATACAAGGACTGCACTATACAAGGACTGCACTACACAGGGACTGCACTATACAAGGACTGCACTATACAGGGACTGCACTATACAAGGACTGCACTATACAGGGACTGCACTATACAGGGACTGTACTATACAGGGATTGCACTACACAGGGACTGCACTATACCAGGACTGCACTATACAGGGACTGCACTATACCAGGACTGCACTATACCAGGACTGCACTACACAGGTACTGCACTATACCAGGACTGCACTATACAGGGACTGTACTATACAGGGACTGTACTATACAAGGACTGTACTACACAGGGACTGCACTACACAGGGACTGCACTATACAGGGAGTGTACTATACAGGGATTGCACTACACAGGGACTGCAGTATACCAGGACTGCACTACACAGGGACTGCACTATACAGGGACTTCACTATACAAGGACTGCACTACACAGGGACTGTACTATACAGGGACTGTACTATACAAGGACTGCACTATACAAGGACTGCACTACACAGGGACTGCACTATACAAGGACTGCACTATACAGGGACTGCACTATACAAGGACTGCACTATACAGGGACTGCACTATACAGGGACTGTACTATACAGGGATTGCACTACACAGGGACTGCACTATACCAGGACTGCACTATACAGGGACTGCACTATACCAGGACTGCACTATACCAGGACTGCACTACACAGGTACTGCACTATACCAGGACTGCACTATACAGGGACTGTACTATACAGGGACTGTACTATACAAGGACTGTACTACACAGGGACTGCACTACACAGGGACTGCACTATACAGGGAGTGTACTATACAGGGACTGCACTACACAGGGACTGCACTATAGAGGGACTGCACTACACAGGGACTGCACTATACAGGGAGTGTACTATACAGGGACTGTACTACACAGGGACTGCACTATACAGGGACTGTACTATACAGGGACTGCACTATACAGGGACTGTACTATACAGGGACTGCACTATACAGGGACTGTACTACACAGGGACTGCACTATACAGGGACTGTACTATACAGGGACTGTACTATAGAGGGACTGCACTACACAGGGACTGTACTATACAGGGACTGCACTATACAGGGACTGTACTATACAGGGACTGCACTATACAGGGACTGTACTACACAGGGACTGCACTATACAGGGACTGTACTATACAGGGACTGTACTATAGAGGGACTGCACTACACAGGGACTGCACTATACAGGGACTGCAGAGCTTTGTGTGCTACAACACAATTCAGGGTAAATAGACAGTGCAGTGATGTTATCAAACTCAAAGTGAAACTCTCCAGGAGACAGACTGTAACAAAGCAAACTGATGTATGATCCAGTCAGTCGATAACCGTTCAATGGAAGCACCAGCTCTCCTCCCTATATATTATATGAGTCACTCTAAATAGTCCTAAAATGCTTTCTATTCTATTTATTGGCAGGAAGATTTCGCCATAATTGGAAACAGGCTACTGCTTTAAACTCCATGTTAAAGGGAAACATTTCTTTTTTTTATTCCTTAAAGGGAAACTACCGTATGTCTCCAAATTGAGCTAGGAGCCGCATGTTGTAGCGTTTAACCCTTTCAGTGCCAGAGGGGTACACAAACATAATGGGTGGGACTGGGGGCGGAATCATGTGAGGAGTGGGGTGCGCGGCTTTTCAATGCGAAGCGTATCCCTCTGGCACTCAAAGTGTTAAAATGGACGATGTAATACGAAGCGGGCAAATAAAAAGTCCTTGAAGCATGACTTCTTTTAACCCGTCGCATGCTAGAGACGTCTGCAACATAATGCAAAGCAATGAGTCGGAGACCTGATTAGCATTCAAATGGTTAACCCCCCCCTTTGTAAATTAATTCCTGTTCCTACTGGATTTACAGTCCAAGTGCCCATAGTCAAGGACCATGGCCACACCCCCACTCCTCACATGACTCCCCAGCCCCACCCATTATTTCCTGCACAGGACATTACCTTGGTCTATAACAAGTAGCAAGACTTTAAAAAAAAAAATCTTTAACCCTTTGGTTGATAGAGAGATTTTCATCTCTATAGCATCCAAGGGGTGAAATAATAACCAGGTATCTAATCTGGTCCAAGGACATTGAGATTGTTATTGCCACACCCACAACTCAGAATGTGGGTGTGGCCAGCACAGCTAAGGCCCCTCCCATCAAAATCTGAAGCTATAGGAAATGTCCTACTCTGCCTAATGGGAAATTTGCCTCTACAGTTTGCCCCAGAATTGTATATATGTAAGTATATCTTTATTTATATGGCGCCACACAGTGTACACAGCGCCTTACAACAGACATATGTTACAATAAATAAGAGGGGATGAAATAAGTGCGACATCCATAGAAACAATGGAGGTCCCTGCCCCAAAGAGCTTACAGTCTAAATGACTGTTTTCCTTAGAACACCAGTCTCCATTTGTGCAGACTAGATGGGCCGAATGGTTCTCATCTGCCATCAAATTCTCTGTTTCTGTTTGCCAGTAATTACAAAAATAGTCCTTTCGTTAAGAGTTTGCAGACCATTGGGCTATGGTCTCGAGATATTTCATAAAAAAAAAACATATTTAATTACTGCTAAAATAGTTTTCTTGTATAAAAAATCAGATCTAGACCAGAGTTACAATCATCCTATATAATAATTTTTTAAAACGTGTGTAATGACGCAGTCATGCGCAGTAGAGACTGCTGTGCGCGTTGCAGTCATGCGCAGTAGAGACTGCCAGCCACAGCAGTCTCTACTGACCATGACTGCACCGCGACCAGCTGGCACTGTATCAGCCGCAGTGTGGGTAGTCTCTTCTGAGCATGATTGCACCGCGACCAGCTGGCACTGTATCAGCCGCGGAGCGGGAAGTCTCTTCTGAGCATGACTGCACCGCGACCGGCTGGCACTGTATCAGCTGCAGCATGGGCAGTCTCTACTGAGCATGACTGCACCGCGAGCGGCTGGCACTGTATCAGTCACGGTGTGGGCAGTCTCTACTGAGCATGACTGAACTGCGACCGGCTGGCACGGTACCAGCCGCGGCATGGGTAGTCTCTATTGAGCATGACTGCACCGCGACAGGCTGGCACTGTATCAGCCGCAGTGTGGGCAGTCTCTACTGAGCATGACTGCACCACGACCAGCTGCCACTGTATCATCCGCGGCGCGGGCAGTCTCTACTGAGCATGACTGCACCACGACCAGCTGGCACTGTATCATCCGCGGCGCGGGCAGTCTCTACTGAGCATGACTGCACCACGACCAGCTGGCATTGTATCATCTGTGGCGCGGGCAGTCTCTACTGTGAATAACTGCCCTGCGACCGGCTGCCAGTGGCACTGTGGCCCGTGTAACGGGCTCTTCAACTAGCCTAAGATAAATGACTTCATTTGAACAAGTGCGTATACTGCAGACAACGCCGCACTATGCTCATTGATATAACCGTAGCGATGCACACGGACAGTACTGAAAAGCCTTTTGTACAATACATTTTCCTCCACTTCCCATCCTGCTGAGTTAGGACCAAAAGACCAAAGAATCTGAAGGTTCAATTCACTTCCCTGATTTATAGTCTGAATATGGCTTTTGTCTTTTCCTTTGCTTTCTAATGACTCAACACAGTCGAGAGAATATCTGGGAAGCACAAAACGGGTTGTTTTCTTATCCACATATTTCAGACACCAGTTACATTTTATGCCCGATGAAGAAAGTCTTTCTTCTCGGTCGATGTGTCATAGAATGTGCTCTATGCAGTAGCTATATAATAGAGGAAGTCATTTCGTTCAGCTGGAGAATTGGCTGCACTATCTCATTAGTCCTTTTCATTCAGTAACTACTGGTGGGTGGGTGGGACAGAGACAGACATGGGGAATGAGAAAACCAAGCACTAGCATTTCACCTCTTCGGTCAAAGTTCCCATTGCAACATACATCAAAGGAACAAGAGTCACTTTGTTTTGATGTCCATTGTGAAGCCATATTCATTGGGGATTTTTCTGCAAAAGGCTGGTGTTCCTATTTAAATTGTTAACACTTATCAGGGGACATGTAAACACATGGACCTTTCTTGTATGTTTAAAGATGCAATATCCCTTATGTAGAACAGTAAGATGGACTCATGACGTACTATGACCGCCAAGGGTCGTTAAGGGGTTAAAGGAGCAGTATACTTTAAAAAATATATACACTTAAAAAAATGACTTAAAAAAATGAGTTTATTTATATTGTGTCACACGTGTACACAGCACTTTACAATTTAAAGGGATAGTAATACTTCGTTTTATCTTTATTTTATTTTGTAGGCATTAAAAAAAAACATGAAGAACGATATAAGTCTTATCTCTCCAACCTTTATGGTTTGAGAGATATTCACAAGCAAAGTTTCCCCTCCCGCCCCTTTTACCTAGTGTAAGCCACCTCTTCTCAGATGTGGAATCCAGTCCATAGACCAGACAGATAACAGAAGGGGACAATCTTCTTCCTATGAAAACAATGAAAACCCTGCCCCCCTTGACAAGTTTTTCAGGTTTTTCCCTTATCTTAATTGAAGATTGTCCCTCTCTGCAGTCTACCTGGGAACCTCCCTTCTGATCTGGCTGAGCAGTGTTACATCAGTAAAAGGGGTGGGAGGGGGATACTTTATCATTCAATTACTCTTGTACTACAACTCTGACAGAATTGAAAATAACACTCTCCAAAGTCCAAATTCTATGATGATTAATTAGAGCCGCTTTTATTATGAAACATTACTATCCCTTTAAGAGTTTGGACAATACAGGGTGACAAGTGCTTAGCAAAGAGAAACATTAGAAGTTAACTCGCTGTTTGAAAGCTTCCACTCTAAACGTAGAAACGTAAGAACATGAAATTTGACGGCAGATAAGAACCATTTCTGCCCATCTAGTCGCCCATTTTTCCTAATGTAAAAAACTCAAACCTTATATGGTCCTTGGGCTTGTCTTATGTTCAGGACAGCTGTATGCCTACCCTATGCATGCTTACATCCCCTCACTGTATTAACCCCTACCACCTCTGCTGGTAGGCTATTCCACTTATCTACTACTCTCTCAGTGAAGTAAAACTTTCTTACATTACATCTAAACCTGTGTCCCTCTAGATTTAGACTATGACCCATTGTCCTAACATTTTTACTCCTTTGAAATGTACTTCCCTCCTGCACTTTGTGAGTGATATGACCACCTCCCTTTTTCTGCTACTAATGCCCCTAGCTATACAACCCAGTACCCTGCATGCATTCCCTACTAAAGAAGTAAAGGGAGAGATACAGAGTTCATAATACAGGGCTCAAATTGAAGCCACACCATTCACATGTTTCCCCATTGATATAATCTTGGCTTATTAACCTTTAAATGGTAGAGAGGTCTCAGGTTCTCTGTATGATTCAAAGGATGTTTCTCCATGAATTTCTTCACATTTTCGCTATGACCCTCTGTGTGAGACAGGATGCACTGCTTACATGTTTTATTTGTTGTCAATAAAGTTATTCTTTTCTCCTTCTTGTGTCATCAACATGCGACAAATGTGAAGTCTCTGGATCTTGTGTTTTCACGGTGTTTGGAGGCAGAAGGGAGATTGCTGAAGGTAGTGTCACGTTCCATGGTTTGCTCAGATACTAGAGACCGTGAAGATTACTATGACGGCAAGAAGCCTCTACATATATATTATTGTCTGCGTGGACAGATGGTCTTGAAGGCGGGTGAGTACGGTTGGTATCCTTTTAAAAACCCAGTTAACGTGTCGGCTGCTTAAAAATGTCGACATGAGAATCTTGCACTGCATGACAGTGTGAGAGCCTCGTGTCGCAGATTAAAAGATTGCTTCACCATGCAACCCTTTCAGTGCAGGTTGCTTCACCATCTAAAACTTTCAGTGCCAGAGGACTACGGAGTGCTTTGCAAAGCAATGCATTCCATACCCCTCTGGTACCCAAAGGGTTAAATAGCAGCCCGTTTCAAGACAGTACACACCTAGTACACCTAGTGAGTGGCAACATCCCCTATTATCCACTGATCTGTTATTAAATCATGCCATACATATTGCACTGCTCACGGGCGTCCCACAAACATTGACAGTGCGTGTTCTCATCTTTTTTAATAATACTTTAACTAATTGGTGACAATAACAATTCCGCAGGTACCCACAGTGGAATAAGGAGTTACAAATGAGAACTTGTAAGATGGAGAAGTGCGCATCCAATTTCTTCTTTTTTCCAAATCAGGAAGAAATAAACACTGGTTACATGGTCACTCCGGACCTCTGCGTCATTGGAGGTAGTGCAGTGAGCAATTATCATTATTGGGAATACATTGCAACAATTTATCAATTTAGCACAAAACCGTGCCAGAAAAGAGTAAATAAGTGAACCCTCCACACAACGTCCCAGTTCTCTGGCTTTACCTGCACTTTGTCAAGGCAAACTCATCTGTTGTGTTAATGCGCGACACAGGCATGAAGGGTGTTTTGTAAATGTTGTAATATTAATACATTGTAATAGTGTCACGCGAGGTACTATGTAAATGCCGAAGCAACCTTTTAATAGCAACGTGAGAATCTCGCTCTGTCATTCAGTATGAGATTCTCAAATCGACATTTTTATCCAGGCGACAAGTTAACTGGTTCAAGAAGTTTTAAAAGTAAACCAATATGGTTTAGCTGGGACCTCTAGTATGTAATAGAGCTGGCCACTGGTGTAGTTCTAGGGCGGAAGTTCTCAACCCATGCCCTCAATGGCCACTAACAGGCCAGGACATAGGAATTTCCCTGCTAGAACACAAGTGTGTTGCTCAGAGGCTCAGTTGTATTGATTAACTCACCTGTGCTCTTAAAAGGAAATTCTAAAATCCTGGCCTGTTAATAGCCACTGAGAGCACAGGTTGAGAACCACTGCTACACAGTGCCAGATCATGGTAGAGAATTTTTAACTATTTGAGTGCCAGGGGGTAAGCAATGCATTGCATCACCTCTGGCACTGAAATGGTTAAGTTATTCTTTCTGTAAGTGAATGATTTAGAAGAAGATGAAAGTATTTTTTACACAGACTAATTTAACAGATATTTACAGAAGTTTATACCCACATTACTGTGGGTTTTATTGATGTGGAGCGATCGGATACACTGGTATATATACCACACAGTGTGATCTCCTAAATAGAGGAGCAGAGGGATTTGGGTCTCAAACAGGGACTGTACCTCCTATACTGTATAGTGCCAGTCCTTATACACAGACACATGCAGACTGTATACTATACAGCAGAGGTTCTCAGCCCGTGCCCTCAGTGGCCACTAACAGGCCAGTAATTAGGAATTTCCCTGCTAGAACACAAGTGTGTTGATCAGAGGCTCAGTCTTATTGATTAACTCACCTGTGCTCTTAAAAGGAAATTCTAAAATCCTGGCCTGTTAATAGCCGCTGAGGGCACGAGAACCACTGTTCTAGGATGTTTGGTTCTTTTGAGGATTTCACTTATAGCTGTAATTTTTTTCAGTCAGAAATGGTTATCACATTGAAAGGCATGGGAACTGCATACCAAACAGACATCTTACTAATAATTTTCACATATGAAACAGATCTTTGTACATTAATTTGGAACCTTAGTCCTCTTTGTTGTAATAAGTAATTTCAAACCTGAGGTGTAAACGTACTGATAGAGCACACAGTAGTTTAATGTACAATTTTAAGGTATCAGAGTCAGAATCTATCACTTTACATAAAATCTTTTTATCAGCATTTATGTTGTTGATTTTAATTCTTGGATACCTTAAAGGGATAGTAAACTTTGAAAATAAGTTTATTTTATATTGTAGCCCTTAAAAAACATGAAAAATGATAAAAGTCTTACCTCCCCAACCTTTATGGTTTGGGAGATATTAGCAAGTAAAGTTTCCCCTGGAATGACGTCACTGCTCTAGCTGTCAGATTTGAAATCCGGTCCACAGACCGGCCGCGGCTCTTCAGCAGTGCTGAGATCACGATCTTTAAAAAGAATTTCTTCATTGGAATGGTCTACAAAGTGTGCTTGCAAGCCAGTCACACTTTGTAGACAGTTCCAATTAAGTAGTTCTTTTTAAAGTTTGTGATCTCGGCACTGCTAAAGAGCTGCCTGCTGATCTGTGGACCGGATTCCAAATCTGTCCACTAGATGGCATACTTGGCTGAAACAACCAGGAAAAGGGAACTTTATTTTACTTTTGAATATCTCCCAAACCATAAAGGTTTGGGAGATAAGATTTATATCATTTTTCATGTTTTTTTAAGGGCTACAATATAAAATAAACTTATTTTCAAGGTTTACTATCCCTTTAAAATTGTATAATAACCTGCTATTGTGAAGAATTTGATTTGCGCGGTCATCAATTTTGTTAACCAGAGAGCAGCAGCAGCTGGTGATGATCCACCTAGTGGAGACGGTGTGAGATCACCACAGGCTTGATAGTCAGCTCTGGTTATCCCCTTAGCTCACAATTCCAAATGGGAGTACACTGACAGACTCTTTCTGCAGTATTTATTATCTATACAATATTACAAAATTTGGTGCACCCTCTGTATTTTTTTTTTATTTTGAGCTATGTCTAAATAATGCAAATCATGTCATAAAGCTGGTGGCACTTAATCGGGTGGGTATGACTAAGAAGAGTAAAGGTGAGGTTTCACTTTAAAGTGGACAGGCGGAATGGGGGGGCAAGAATGGACAGGAAGTGGGCGGAGTTACCCAGGAAATTCACCAATGAGAATCAAATTCTGTCCCTTTAGACCAGATAAATGACTCTAAATAACAGAGTTTATGGGACAGATCCGGGTTTTCACAGATATGTATATTTGTTTAGTTATCATTTTTTCCATACGTTTTAGAATTCTCTGTGTTATTTCTAACGCAAAAAGGCCTATGAACAAAACAAACCATTCTGGGCCTAACCAACTGCACCTTAGAAGACAAACCGAAACTCCTGACACGTCCACTCATTTAAACAAGGCGTTTAAAGGGATAGTAATACTTAAAATGAAAAAAAATATATGTTGTAGGGTTTATCCCCCTGAGTAAAACAAGGGTACTCCCACCGCTGAAAGGTGTTTCATTCAAAAGTTATTAATTTTCAAAGTTGAATTTTTTAGGTGCAATATCACAGCGGCCTGAAATTGTACAGTGGCGCTGGTGCTACACCATCCCGGGACCAGAGCTGTCCATAGGATCGTGTAGCAACAGCGCCACTGTACAATTTCAGGCCACTGTGATATTGCACCTAAAAAATTCAACTTTGAAAATTAATAACTTTTGAATGAAACACCTTTCAGCAGTGGGCGTACTCTTGTTTTACTCAGGGGGATAAACCCTACAACATATATTTTTTTACATTTTAAGTATTACTAGCCCTTTAACCCGTTGAGTGCCAGAGGGGTATCCAATGCATTGAGTGCTTTGGCACTCAAATGGTTAATCTCCCCTAACATTCAAGTGGAATAAAAAGCCAAATTTAAATCAATAGGAGGACTGCATATGACCTACATAGTAACATAGTAGATAAGGCTGAAAAAAGACATGCGTCCATCAAGTCCAGCCCATGCCAAAAACACCCCTGTTGATCCAGAGGAAGGCAAAAAGCCCTCTGGAGCCATTTCCAATCTAGTCCCAAATGTGTGTGTGTGTATGTGGGGGGAATTATTCCTTCCTGACTCCAACTGGTAGTCACATAGTTCCCCGGATCAATACCCTATTTGCTTTGAAGCCATCTGTCATAATTGTCAATACTGTTCTGTGCTAGATAGGCATACGTTGCTTTTTTGAATGCAGTTGCATTATCTGCAAGCACAACATCCCGAGGCAAAGAATTCCATACCCTTACCGTCCTTACTGTAAAGAATCCCTGCCTTTGTTTTAGTCAAAAGCACCTTTCCTCTAGTCTTAATGGATGACCTCTTGTTCTTAGCTCAGCTCTTTGCATAAGCGCGTCCAGTTCAATGTGTCTGCATAGGCGGAGCGTATCCTTTATAATGAGTGCCAGTCTGCTTGCCTAAGTCAGAAGTGGACGCAGTGCATGAATGTGCTCCTCCTATACACACAAACATTGACCTGGACGCGCTACAAGGGGAGGGCAAATGAACAAGATTGACAGGCTGCGGGCCGGAGCTGCACCCGCAGCCTAAGAGCAGCTGACGTCACGAGGACAACTTTAAAAGCTTACATCTCGGCAACTACATGGTTAAAAATTAAGAAAAACAAAGGATTACAGCTTCAACAACGTTATACTACAAAAGGAAGTCAATGTTGAACAAGTCGAGAGATCCCCTTTAACATATGTTGATGTATACATTTTTATTATGTTAATCTCATTCAGCAAAAACCTGCCCCTCACCCATTCAATATAACAGCTGTAACGTGAAAAAGGTGGATTCGTTTCACAAGAAAGCAGAAGAAAGGCATCTTTTCAGTTTGACTAATGACTCCACAAATCAAAGATGGCTGACTCCTGAACAGACTATGCTGATATTACAAGCATTCATTTTAAGGAGGAAAAGATTAAAATAAATGATTCATATTTTGCGCCAGCTGGGCCCAGTGTTTTGTGCCCTAATTTATATTACCTTGTCATTTTACCCATTGAGGAAGAACACCATATCATTGATATATTAAAACGCTTTGCCTAGAATTGCATAATAATCAAGAAAAAGGTAAAGACATATATAGGCATGACAAAAATAAAGTATATTATACTTGAAAAAGAAAAAAATTCATTATTACTTGACATTATCTATGGAGCAAGGGTATCCATTGCAGATCCTCAAGTGTTTCGAACAGTACATGATTTCTGAATAGTAACAACTCTCAATAAAATTCCCTGATTTACCTGAATCTGGGCAGAAAATCTTAAAGGGATAGTAATGTTTCATAATAAAAACAGCTCTAATTAATCATCAAAGTATTTGAACTTTTGAGAGTGTTGTAGTTCAAGAGTAATGGAATGATAAAGTATCCCCCTCCCACCCCTTTTACTGATGTAACACTGTTCAGCCAGATCAGAAGGGAGGTGCCCAGGTAGACTGCAGAGAGGGACAATCTTCAATTAAGATAAGGGAAAAACCTAAAAAACTTGTCAAGGGGGGCAGGGCTTTCATTGTTCTCATACAAAGAAGATTGTTCCCTGCTATTATCTGTCTGGTCTTACAACCAGATTCCACATCTGAGAAGAGATGGCTTACACTAGGTAAAAGGGGCGAGGAGGGGAAACTTTGCTTGTGAATATCTCTTAAAGGGATAGTAATACTTCGTTTTAACTTTATTTTATTTTTTAGGCATTAAAAAAACATGAAGAATGATATAAGTCTTATCTCTCAAACCTTTATGGTTTATGATATATTCACAAGCAAAGATTCCCCTCCCCGCCCCTTTTACCTAGTGTAAGCCATCTCTTCTCAGATGTGGAATGCAGTCCATAGACCAGACAGATAACAGAAGGGGACAATCTTCTTCCCATGAGAACAATGAAAGCCCTGCCCCCCTTGACAAGTTTTTCAGCTTTTTCCCTTATCTTAATTGAAGATTGTCCCTCTCTGCAGCCTACCTGGGCACCTCCCTTCTGATCTGGTTGAACAGGGGGGGATACTTTGTTTGTGAATATCTCTTAAACCATAAAGGTTTGAGAGATAAGACTTATATCGTTCTTCATGTTTTACTAATGCCTACAAAATAAAATAAAGATAAAACAAAGTATTACTATCCCTTTAAACCATAAAGGTTTGAGAGATAAGACTTATATCATTCTTCATATTTTTGAATGCCTACAAAATAAAATAAAGTTAAAATGAAGTATTACTATCCCTTTAACAGGCAATATGACTTCACAGCAGGGTGCAGAGTCATTCAGCTGCCGCAAGAGCAAATAGGGTGCTATCCTGCATAAAAAGAGGTGTTGATGCACCAGATGCTAATATAATTCTACCTCTATTTAAATGCTTGGTTAGGCCTCATGTAGAATATGGAGTACAATTTTGGTCGCCAGTTCTTAAAAAAGACATTATTGAACTGGAAAAAGTGCAGAGACATACAGCAAAACTGATAAAGGGATTGGAGGATCTGAGTTATAAAGAGAGACTAGCCAAACTGGATTTGTTTACATTAGAGAAGAGATGTCTAAGAGGTAAAATTATTACCATTTACAAATATATTCAAGGTCAATACAAATAACTATCCAATTAATTATTTACTCAGAGAGCTGATCTAAGAACGAGAGGTCATCCATTAAGACTAGAGGAAAGGCCTTTTGACTAAAACAAAGGCAGGGATTGTTTACAGTAAGGGTGGTAAAGCGATGTAATTTTTTGCCTTTGGATGTTGTACTTGCAGATACTGTAACTGCTAGCACAAAATAATACTGAAAATGATGACAGATGGATTCAAAGCAGATAGGATGTTGATCCAGGGATCTATCTGACTGCCATTTGGAGTCAGGAAGGAATTTTTTTTATCCATTTGGGGCTAAATTGGAAATAGCATCAGTGTTTTTTTGTTTTTTTTTGCCTTCCTCTGGATCAACAGGGGTGTTTTTGGCATGGGCTGGACTTGATGGACACATGTCTTTTTTCAGCCTTATCTACTATGTTACAATGAACCAATTTGGTGTATTACAGTACTAAAACTTTCATTACTAATGAATATCGTGTCAATAGAGACAGGCATGATTCTTTTTTGCAGGATTCTTGGACTCCAAACTCCTCCTATGGAAGTCTTCTTCAGAAGAAGGAACGTGAAGTCCAGGCAGCTTTGTATCTGTGAGCTCCGACAACAATGCTGGCTGTTGACTCTTAACGCATATGGTGAACAGTCACATGAACATAAAAAGTTCCATAAGGGATAGGAGAATGTTTCATTAAATCAAATATCAATATGCAAATAAGCCATTGGAACATTACAAATGCTGTGTATTTGAGGATTAATTATGGGTATAAGGTGGTAAAGGCAATTTAGTGCATACAGTAAAATTAACTTGGGTCAAATTCACTACAATATCACCAAACAGGACCCTTATCAAATCTTAGTTCCTCTTCCCCAGTCGTTGTTGTACTGCAATTCCCACTGGATTGTTAGACAGTAAGTTATCCACAGCCGTCCTACAGCATAATTTACAATATTTATCATAAGGGAAATCAACTTTTGTGTCATTCATTGTGTACCAGACATGCACACGGACAATATAACATTTCCACAATTGTTCTGCAATACTGAAAGCACCTTGGGGGTGGATGGGTCCTTTACAGTATTTAGGGGCATGGTTTTGTCTAGATAGGGTTGCCACCTTTTCTTAAATAAAATACCGGCCATGGCATTCTCTCCATAGACTTAACATTGGACAGAAGCCAATTTTTTACCGGCCTGCCGGTAAAATACCGGCTGGGTGGCAACCCTATGTCTAGGTGAATGAGAAATTGGTAGGACAAAACAGAGATTGGGTGGAACTGGGTGTGAAGTGGGCAGGGCAGGGCAGGAGTGGGTGGAGCTGTTTAAACATGGGCAGAAACATACAGATCTCTCTAGTGCTGAGAAAGAGTATCAGTCCAGTTAAAGGGATAGTAATACTTTGTTTTATCTTTATTTTATTTTGTACGCATTAAAAAAAATATGAAGAATGATATAAATCTTATCTCTCAAACCTTTATGGTTTGAGAGATATTCACAAGCAAAGTTTCCTCTCCCGCCCCTTTTACCTAGTGTAAGCCATCTCTTCTCAGATGTGGAATCCAGTCCGTAGACCAGACAATCTTCTTCCTATGAGAACAATGAAAGACCTGCCCCCCCCTTGACAAGTTTTTCAGGTTTTTCCCTTATCTTAATTGAAGATTGTCCCTCTCTGCAGTCTACCTGGGCACCTCCCTTCTGATGTGGCTGAGCAGTGTTACATCAGTAAAAGGGGCGGAGGGGGATACTTTGTCATTGAATTACTCTTGTACTACAACTCTGACAGAATTGAAATAACACTCTCCAAAGTCCAAATACTATGATGATTAATTAGAGCTGTTTTTATTATGAAACATTACTATCCCTTTAATACCTTATTCTATATGTCTGGTATTAAATGTCCCCATGGATGGACAGTTTACGTTGGCTAATACATTGCAAAAATATTGTAATGAAGTGTTACATAGTTACATAGTAGTTTAGGCTGAAAAAAAGACTTGCGTCTATCAAGTTCAACTCTTTTCCTGTTCTAGTTTACCGCTAGTTTACTGCATATTTCTTCTTGGATCAACAAGCACTAACTAAATATTAATCCCAATACTAACATACATAGCCCTCTATATTATGCTCTTTTAAAAAGTATCCAGGCCCTGTATAAAGGCATCTAATGTATTCAAAAGTGTTGTTAATATTAATATTAAATCTCAATTTTCTGTATAGAGGGAATACAACTATCGTCATCGATATAAATGTTCTTTTTCCCTGAAACCGGAAAGCTGATAAATTAAACATTTCCACTAAAATTAAAATATATAGAATAAAACATGCGCACTCCTGCATTTATATACCACAAAAACAGTGTATTCACAGCCAAAAATAAGCAATCAATACAGGTAAGGAAGTTTTCAAGAACAAAGGAACATATTTATTTTAGCATTTACTTTTAAACAATACAACAAGAATGGTTGCAAAGTCAGCATAATAATGGAGAACATGATTAACTCTTTGAGTGCCAGAGGTGTATCTAACTCCGGGCAATGTAATGCGTTGAATACCTCTCTGATACTCAAAGGGTTAACTGTTTTTATGGCCATAGTACTTTTGGTACTGATACGAGGAAATAACTGATTTTATTCAAGACTAGTGTAAAAGCCCATGTACATGGTCCAGCATTCTGTGCATTCGGGCAGTTTCTACTGCTCGTGACTGCATCAGACACATTCGGGCAGTCTTTACTGCACATGACTACATCAGACACATTCGGGCAGTCTTTACTGCACATGACTACATCAGACACGTTCAGGTAGTCTTTACTGCGCATGACTGCATCAGACACGTTCGGGCAGTCTTTACTGTACATGACTGCATCAGACATGTTCAGGCAGTCTTTACTGCACATGACTGCATCAGACACATTCGGACAGTCTTTACTGCACATGACTGCATCAGACACATTCGGGCAGTCTTTACTGCACATGACTGCATCAGACACATTCGAGCAGTCTTTACTGTACATTACTACATCAGACACATTCGGACAGTCTTACTGTGCATGACTGCATCAGACACATTCGGACAGTCTTTACTGCGTATGACTGCATCAGACACGTTCGGGTGGTCTTTACTGTGCATGACTGCATCAGACACATTCAGGCAGTTTCTACTGCTCATGACTGCATCAGACACATTCGGGCAGTCTTTACTGCACATGACTGCATCAGACACATTCGAGCAGTCTTTACTGTACATTACTACATCAGACACATTCGGACAGTCTTACTGTGCATGACTGCATCAGACACATTCGGACAGTCTTTACTGCGTATGACTGCATCAGACACGTTCGGGTGGTCTTTACTGTGCATGACTGCATCAGACACATTCAGGCAGTTTCTACTGCTCATGACTGCATCAGACACATCCGGGCAGTCTTTACTGCACATGACTGCACCAGACACATTCGGACAGTCTTTACTGCGCATGACTACATCAGACACATCCGGGCAGTCTTTACTGCACATGACTGCACCAGACACATTCGGACAGTCTTTACTGCACATGACTGCACCAGACACATTCGGACAGTCTTTACTGCGCATGACTGCATCAGACACATTCGGGCAGTCTTTACTGTGCATGACTGCATCAGACACGTTTGGGTAGTCTTTACTGCACATGACTGCATCGGACAAACATACATCTGGCCTTTTATATTATAGGATATACAGCAACTTAAAAAATTGCACTTTTAATTACCTGTTTAATTACCTGTTTTCATAACTGGGAACTCTCTCTGGATTTGCCCCAGAGACTCTGGTTTTTGCAGCTAATTGCCAAGTCTCCGGGGCAGAGGCTGATTCTGTGGATGTGGAGAGCACTCTAATGAAACTGTCCACTTGTGCTCCTTCCCACCCTGTTCCTCACACTTTCTGCCCTCTTCTCCTCCTTCCTCAGCCTATTCCTCAAAGTTTTTTATGTTTTATATGACCCGCCCACCCTCTCGATTAAGCCTCGCCTTTTTTTTTACACATATTTTGTCATTTATTTCCCTCAGCGGCACCACAGGCCTCCCGTCTCTGGGGAGTCCACAACCTAAAGTTCCCAGGTATGCCTGTTTTTCTTAATTTATTTGTTTCTGTGGCTTCACTAGTAGGGATAAGTAGAGATTACATATTAGGAAACAAAATGAAAAGTAAGGCCTTCAAGCGGAACTTTCACAGAGCAATAAATGAGCAGTAAACTTTTTTTATGAAAACACACATTTTACAGAGCATTTCCTGATAAATAAAACAAGGTCACACCCATCGCTGTCAGACGTTTTATTCAAAATTTATAGCAGATCAAATAATCAGGAAGTGAATTTACTGTGTTTACTTCCTGATAGTTCTGACAGGAAGTGAATTTACTGTGTTTACTTCCTGATAGTTCTAACTGACAGGAAGTGACTCAGCAGTTTCTATCACATTCTATGGAGAACTGTATGTCTCTGACTTTTCTGACTTTCCTCTCCATTAGAATCTAACAGGAAATCTAATTAGAATTTGACCACTAGAGGGCACTGCTGATGTAAAAAAAACATGGGTTTAAACTGTAATAACTCTGGAAATATAAATCTCTCAACAGTGGGAGTACCCTTATTTTACTCAATAGGAAAATCCCTACAATATATATTTTTTCATAAAAAAAGTTTACTGCTCCTTTAAGTTGCCCTCCTATAATTAAACATATGGCGACTAGCTTCATAATACTTGTATTACCTCTCAGAAGTGGCAGATTCTGAACTAATCCTTAATCTTCGGAGACCGGAAGCCAGGCATCAGCTCAGACATCTTGTCTGCACGCCTGTGCCGTCTCCTCTAAGAAGCACTGCACTGTGCCATAAGGTAACCGGAAGGGACTGACAGCGCAGGAGCACAGATGGCATTAACCTGGCCTTTAGTCTCCGAAGATTAAAAGGATAGTAATGTTTCATAATAAAAGCAGCTCTAATTAATCATCATGATATTTGGACTTTGGAGAGTGTTATTTCAATTCTGTCAGAGTTGTAGTTCAAGAGTAATTCAATGACAAAGTATCCCCCTCCTGCCCCTTTTACTGATGTAACACTGCTCAGCCAGAGCAGAAGGGAGGTGCCCAGGTAGACTGCAGAGAGGGACAATCTTCAATTAAGATAAGGGACAAACCTGAAAAACTTGTCAAGGGGGGCAGGGCTTTCATTGTTCTCATAGGAAGAAGATTGTCCCCTTCTGTTATCTGTCTGGTCTATGGACTGGATTCCACATCTGAGAAGAGATGGCTTACACTAGGTAAAAGGGGCGGGAGGGGAAACTTTGCTTGTGAATATCTCTCAAACCATAAAGGTTTGAGAGATAAGACTTATATCATTCTTCATGTTTTTTTAATGCCTACAAAATAAAATAAAGATAAAACAAAGTATTACTAACCCTTTTAGGATTACATTAGAATCTGGCACTTCTGAGAGGTAATACAAGTATTATGAAGCTAGTCACCATATGTTTAATTATTGAAGAGCGATTTTATACTAAGTGAAAGATCCGCTTTCAGTCTCCAGAGAGAGAGTTACTGTGGAAATGTACCTTCTGTAATTACAACAAATGATTGTATAATATTAATATAATGATAAAAAAAAATATGAATAATAAAAATTCCGTGTTTTTAATTGTAAAACTGAACATTACATCTCTCAGTAGAGAGAACGCAGGTGTGCTGTTCCTTATTCTCAAAAATATACATTTTCTCTGTCTCGGAGACCATCATTTCTTCTTACAAATTAATTAAACATTTTAATTAACCCTTTAAATGCTTCAGTGCCAAGGACTTGGGCCACATAGGCCTTAGAGACCATACAAATTTTCAGCACTTTGATTATATGTCTGTTTAGGTATGATTTCTAATTACATATGAAAAACTATACATATATATATAAAGTTAATGTTGGTTGTGAAAGTTCCAATTACTTTTAAAATCTCTGAATCCTCTGAGTACAAAAATACCAAATATGTATAGTTTCACGCTAATGCATAAACTGCACAGGCAGAGGTGTAACTAGAAGCCTCTAGGACCTGGTACAGGAAGTGACACGGCTCCCCCCCCACCACATTGGCCCCCCTCGACCACATTGACCCCCTCCACAATGCCCCTCAATCTCCACAATGCCCCCATCACCTACCTGGAGCTCCCGCGCGGTCCTCTTAGTAATGAAAAGAGCTGGGAGATGATGTCATCTCCCAGCACTCTGCATTACTAGAGCGCCGGTGGGAGATTGCAGGCACCAAGTGGAGGGGTCACAGGGGGAGACGGGGCCCGTGGAGTTCATGGGCCCGGTCGCAGGTGCAACCCCTGCAACCCCTATAGTTACATCACTGTGCACAGGTGTCTAATTAACAGGAGCACAAAGGTATTTTCAACAAAATTTACTAAAGTGCACGTTCCATTGGTTACATGGTAAAATTGCCCCAAAACAAATTAATAACTATATAAAAGCCTATATTTCCTGAAAGTATAGAACCTAACTAATCAAAAAATAGCTGGTTTCTTTTTTCCAACACAAAATGATGTAGCAAGGAATTTTTGTTAAAATTCTGAAATGTTTCAGAAATGTACAATAAAGTCACAACTTATTGAACCACAGCTCATGCAAGGTTAGCGCAACAAAGAAAATTAAATGTGAATGCCACAGATCTCCTGATTACACTGATACACAGTATATAAACTGGCAACAGCACATAACAAATATCAGTTAACATATATAGTTTGAAAGTAAATACCCCATTGCATCAACTGAGGGTCATTTGCCTTTGCATCCTAGGCTTACATGTACAAATGTTTCCAGCGCTAACGGAAGAAAACAGGTATTTATTTTTACATTTACACCCCTTCAAAGACACTGAAATCTTTGAAAACTGTTGAATTTCCTACTGTATTCATTAGCCACTGCTCTCATGAGAAAAATGGCACCCTACTGGAATGAGTTGAAAGACTATAGCTATGCCAGAAGCACAAAACTAAAATTTCTCATTTTCCTTAATCTTTTTCAATCATGACTAGCCTGTACTACAATGGTAGTAATAAATACAGAAATGAATGAAAGGTACACAGAGCATAACATTTTGGAAAGAAGATAACCAATCTGATCAAATGATTTACATTCCTAACCCTATCCTGGCATGCAAGGTGATAAAGAGGTGATAAAGTGCAGATGACTTCTCCAGTTTATCACTTCTCCAATTCCTATGTTATTCTATGGAGCCTATGCACTAACATTTCTCCAGCTTTTGAGGTCTTAGTGCATTGGCTCTACAGAATAAAATAGGAATTGGAGAAGTGATAAACTGGATAAGTCATCTCCGCTTTATCACCTCTTTATCACAGTGTAGTGAATCTCCCCCAATGTGTACATGATTCATGACATCATCGTGAGAATGTCATAACTACCATGTGGGAACGTCAGAAATTGCTCAGGAACATCGAAACCCAGAGTAGTAACACCTTTTCCTAATATGTACCGCCTTGGAAGAAAAGATGGAGGAGGGTGATAGATTAGAAACTTTTAAAGTGGATATGAATATTATTAAACTATATTAAATTGCCGCTGAAATAATTTTTTACATAGAGTTAAGCGTATCAATACTTTTATTATCTTTCATAAGTCAGAGATTCACCAGCGGTCATCTTGACGTAGAGGAATCTGTGCACCTGAGCTGTCCATCACTTTCTGTACCTTAAGGTACAATGCACCTCCCCCTCACCAATCATAGAGGAGACTGGGAAGGACAGAGGAGGAGCACAGATGCCTCTTCGGCAAGATGTCTGCACTGTCGTCTGCGGTGAGACTCCAAAATAGCTGGATTTCTAAACAATGCCGGACTTACTAAGGATAATACATGTAGTGATATGCTTAACGATAATGAAAAATTATTTAGGGGGCACTTTATTATGCGTGAAAGGTCCACTTTAAAAGTATTAACCCTTTCAGTGCCAGAGGGGTAGCGAATGCATTTCAAAGCAATGCATTCCTTAACCCTCTCATACTCAAAGGGTTAAAATTCACATTTTTGAGAAAAAGTGAAATACTAGAAAAAGAGATCAACATATAATGTTATAGAGTGAAAAATTTAGAAGTAATATGTGTAAGTACTACTTTGTAGAAAGGGTGATAGACATCCAGCAGAGTTGGTAGGGACCATACCTCCCAAGTGTCCCTCTCTGAGAACCAAATCCCCCTGTCCCTCTTTCCTACCCTGGTGTCCCCCTTTTTAGGAGATCAGACTGTGTGGTGTGTATATAAGTGTATCACCCTGGTGTCCCAGTGTTTAGGAGATCAGACTGTGTGGTGTGTATATAAGTGTATCACCCTGGTGTCCCTGTGTTTAGGAGATCAGACTGTGTGGTGTGTATATAAGTGTATCACCCTGGTGTCCCTGTGTTTAGGAGATCAGACTGTGTGGTATGTATATAAGTGTATCACCCTGGTGTCCCTGTGTTTAGGAGATCAGACTGTGTGGTGTGTATATAAGTGTATCACCCTGGTGTCCCTGTGTTTAGGAGATCAGACTGTGTGGTGTGTATATAAGTGTATCACCCTGGTGACCCTGTGTTTAGGAGATCAGACTGTGTGGTGTGTATATAAGTGTATCACCCTGATGTCCCTGTGTTTAAGAGATCAGACTGTGTGGTGTGTATATAAGTGTATCACCCTGGTGTCCCTGTGTTTAGGAGATCAGACTGTGTGGTGTGTATATAAGTGTATCACCCTGGTGTCCCTGTGTTTAGGAGATCAGACTGTGTGGTGTGTATATAAGTGTATCACCCTGGTGTCCCTGTGTTTAGGAGATCAGACTGTGTGGTGTGTGTATAAGTGTATTACCCTGGTGTCCCTGTGTTTAGGAGATCAGAGTGTGTGGTGTGTATAGAAGTGCATCACCCTGGTGTCCCTGTGTTTAGGAGATCAGGCTGTGTGGTGTGTATATAAGTGTATCACCCTGGTGTCACTGTGTTTAGGAGATCAGACTGTGTGGTGTGTATAAGTGTATCACCCTGGTGTCCCTGTGTTTAGGAGATCAGACTGTGTGGTGTGTATATAAGTGTATCACCCTGGTGTCCCTGTGTTTAGGAGATCAGACTGTGTGGTGTGTATATAAGTGTATCACCCTGGTGTCCCTGTGTTTAGGAGATCAGACTGTGTGATGCGTATATAAGTGTATCACCCTGGTGTCCCTGTGTTTAGGAGATCAGACTGTGAGGTGCGTATATAAGTGTATCACCCTGGTGTCCCTGTGTTTAGGAGATCAGACTGTGTGGTGCGTATATAAGTGTATCACCCTGGTGTCCCTGTGTTTAGGAGATCAGACTGTGTGGTGTGTATATAAGTGTATCACCCTGGTGTCCCTGTGTTTAGGAGATCAGAATGTGTGGTGTGTGTATATAAGTGTATCACATTGCTCCACAGTCATAAAACTCACATTAATGTTTGTTTAAATGTCATCTTCTGTGTTTATAAATTAGTGTGGGTAAAGTAGTGTGGGTTGCTCTAAGTCATTTAATAAGTTACACAAAGAGGTGTCAGTAGGTCATGAAATCACCTATAAATTCTTGGTAATGTCCCACCCACCAGCCACTCCCAGTAACACCCTCTAAAACAAAAGTGTCCCTCTTTGGCTACGTGAAATGTTGGGAGGTATGAGGGACTAATATTATTAGGGAATTCAAGGAAAGCGCTGCATACAACTGTGGCGCTAAATACATTGACATCTTAATTAACTCAAACATGCCTGGGACAGATATGTCTGTTCTAAGAACTACGTAAGAAGGAAATGGGAAACTGGATAGACCGGATAGTTCTTTTCCGCTTAGGGTTGCCACCCAGCCGGTATTTTACCGGCAGGCCGGTAAAAAATTGGCTTATGTCCAATGTTAAGTCTATGGAGGGAATGCCGTGGCCGGTATGTTTTTGAAGAAAAGGTGGCAACCCTATTTCCGCTGTCAAAAGCTATGTTTATATTGGAGTAAACCAATTGCACCCTAGGGGACAAATACAAACTTCCTGTTAAATTAAATTGGTTTTTCACCGCTTCTTAACACATTGGACACGTCTCTGGCATTCAAGTGGTTAAAAATCTCAATTTAAGTGTATTGGAATCCAGGATTTTGGTTGGTTTACTCCAGAATAACTGTAGTTTACTTGTATACATATGGGCCTACGTTTCCGCCAAAAAGATTAGATAGGAACTTCTGCATACCCCTAGTAAATAGCATATTTTTTACTACCGTTTAAAAATAATATTAACCCTTTGAGTGCCAGAGGGGTACGCAACGCATTGCAAAGCAATGCGTTGCGTACCCCTCTGGCACTCAAAGGGTTAACATTTTCCTATCTCGCCATCTTTGAAAGTCAGGAATCCAACATGCCGGCGGCTCCTATAATCTAATAATATAGTGTGAAACGTTTATCCGCTGTTACATCTTGTCACAGAGCTGTGTTGCCTAATTAGGGGCTAGATAAAGCAGCATCCTAGTGTAATCATTAAATGTAATGCCATAATCTAATGTGTGTGATAAAGGACTGTCATGCAAGCAAAAAACTCTGATTTTGGTTCCAATGAAAGCGGGCTCATGTTCTGCCAATGTCAATTATGCTATTTACATCATAAAAGGGTGGGGCGTATTTGGATGGGCGTTGGGGTTAAAAAAAAAAAAACATTTCAATCCCTGGGACTTTTTATTTGTGCCCTATGGTGCTCTCCCCCCTTTGTGCCTACATATTCTTTAAAAAAAAAAAATTATTCTTGATTTGAATGCATGCTTCACCCTTTTAACCCCTTAAGGACCAGACACACACGAACATTCGTGCCCGGCACTTAAAGGGATAGTAATACTTCATTTTATCTTTATTTTATTTTGTAGGCATTAAAAAAAAACATGATGGTTTGAGAGATATTCACAAGCAAAGTTTCCCCTCCTGCCCCTTTTACCTAGTGTAAGTCATCTCTTCTCAGATGTGGAATCCAGTTCATAGACCAGACAGATAACAGCAGGGGACAATTTTCTTCCTATGAGAACAATGAAAGCCCTGCCCCCCTTGACAAGTTTTTCAGGTTTTTCCCTTATCTTAATTGAAGATTGTCCCTCTCTGCAATCTACCTGGGCACCTCCCTTCTGATCTGGCTGAGCAGTGTTACATCAGTAAAAGGGGCAGGAGGGGGATACTTTATCATTCAATTACTCTTGAACTACAACTCTGACAGAATTGAAATAACATTCTCCAAAGTCCAAATACTATGATAATTAATTAGAGCTGCATTTATTATGAAACATTACTATCCCTTTAAGGACCACGAAGCATTAATTTTTTTTTCTATCTGACGCAGGGCTCCCGGAACGGCGTGCAGCCAAGCGGGAAGCCCTGGCATCCATGACGGCCTTGCAGCGACATTGGTCCTTATCGCATGTCCAACCCATGACGTGCCAGGGCCGTCATGGATCCTTTAAGGGGTTAAAGAGACAGTCAATCTTTTTGACTTATTTACACAATTATTCTGCAAGCTTGTAAACTCAAATTGTCCATTCATTTTATTATTACTTTTCTCAAATTCACCTATTTTTTTTACATAGTTTTATGCCCACGACTTTGATCTCCCTGCATCTGTGTTTCCAGAGATCTTTCAGTCAAGGACGTTGGAAGCAGGTATATTTATACAATTTTGCAGTTTCCCTGTGGCACTGATTCATCTGTATGCTGTACGGGGAGGCTTTTCTCCATTGTTTCAATATCTTTTTTTTTTACATTGTATCTTTTCTTTTTTTTTTTTGCATTGTTACTCTGTCTCAGTCCAACACAGAAAGCTCCCTGAAAACAAATTCATGTCTCTATAACAGTGGTTCTCAACTCCTGTCCTCAGGACCCACTAACAGGCCAGGATTTGATGATTTCCTTGTTAGAGCACAGGTGAGTTAATCAATGTGAATGAGCCTCTGATCACATGATTTCCTTGTTAGAGCACAGGTGAGTTAATCAGTGTGAATGAGCCGCTGATCACATGATTTCCTTGTTAGAGCACAGATGAGTTAATCAGTGTGAATGAGCCGCTGATCACATGATTTCCTTGTTAGAGCACAGGTGAGTTAATCAGTGTGAATGAGCCTCTGATAACATGATTTCCTTGTTAGAGCACAGGTTAGTTAATCAATGTGAATGAGCCTCTGATCGCATGATTTCCTTGTTAGAGCACAGGTGAGTTAATCAATGTGAACGAGCCTCTGATCACATGATTTCCTTGTTAGAGCACAGGTGAGTTAATCAATGTGAATGAGCCTCTGATCACATGATTTCCTTGTTAGAGCACAGGTGAGTTAATCAGTGTGAATGAGCCTCTGATCACATGATTTCCTTGTTAGAGCACAGGTGAGTTAATCAATGTGAATGAGCCTCTGATCACAATTTCCTTGTTAGAGCACAGGTGAGTTAATCAATGTGAATGAGCCTCTGATCACCACACCTGTGCTCAAGTAGAGAGATCCCTAAGTCCTAGCCTGTTGGTGGGTTCCGAGGACAGGAGTTGAGAACCACTGCTCTATAAGAAACATAAAAGTATTCAAAAGTATGCAAAACTGAAATGAAATAATGCACAGTATGGGCAGTTTGCACTTGCAGAATATATAGTCAAAAAGGAGATTTACTGCCACTAGAATAACTCTACAATAGATGCTAAAAAATTCAAAGCAAGGAGATATGGATATCCTGGGATCCAAGGGGTTATAGGTAATAATTTAATAATAACATTTCTGTAAAATGTTTCTCATCTTCACAATTATCACAAATCCATTCTGTTTCATGATCGTGTCCCTTCAAAATTCAGGCCTGCAGCGAGCCGTATTTCATGTCTCTTATTAAAGCTCTATATAGCAAACCGATGTCAGCGATTGCTATGACAAAAGATTCATGAAAAATGTACCTTTCATGAATATGGAAAATAAAACTAATATTTAATATGTCTCCAGGTGAAAGGAACAAGCTATATGGGTGTATTGTTTAAAGGGATAGTAATACTTTGTTTTATGTTTATTTTATTTTGTAGGCATTAAAAAAACATGAAGAACGATACAAGTCTTATCTCTCAAACGTTTATGGTTTGAGAGATATTCACAAGCAAAGTTTCCCCTCCCGCCCCTTTTACCTAGTGTAAGCCATCTCTTCTCAGATGTGGAATGCAGTCCATAGACCAGACAGATAACAGCAGGGGACAATCTTCTTCCTATGAGAACAATGAAAGCCCTGCCCCCCTTGACAAGTTTTTCAGCTTTTTCCCTTATCTTAATTGAAGATTGTCCCTCTCTGCAATCTACCTGGGCACCTCCCTTCTGATCTGGCTGAGCAGTGTTACATCAGTAAAAGGGGCGGGAGGGGGATACTTTATCATTGAATTACTCTTGTACTACAACTCTGACAGAATTGAAATAACACTCTCCAAAGTCAAAATACTATGATACTACTATCCCCCTCCCGCCTCTTTTACTGATGTAACACTGCTCAGCCAGATCAGAAGGGAGGTGCCCAGGTAGATTGCAGAGAGGGACAGCCTCCAGCACAGCAGTGAAGGGGTTAATTCCCCCCAGATGCTGCATTTATTTGTCCACTAGGTGTCTCCTCTCTGCTTCTCTGTCCCTTACTTTGATTGTAAGGGACAGACAGGAATAGAGGAGACACAAATGCAGTGTATAACTGCCTCATTCATTCATTCACAATGCCGGTACATGGGATCGCTGCTGCAGCGATCACATGACCCGGCACTTGTGAAAGTGGCTGAGACTGAACAATGCGGTACCGGAGCACTCAGTCTCAGCCGGGAATTAATGATAGCAGCGTGCACGGAGGCGCACTGCTATCATTTAACCCATGACATGCCAGGACCGTCATGTGTCCTTAAGGCAAATCTACCCATGACGGTCCTGGCACGTCATTGGTCGTTAAGGAGTTAAACTTCAGTATATGTGCTTATAAATTAGTCTGTGTAAATACAATACATTGGTCTTGTTCTGAATCATTTATTCAGTTACAAAAGAGGTGTCAGTAGGTCATGAAAAAACCTAAACATTCTCAGTAATGCCCCACCCACCAGCCACACCCCCAGCAACCTCCCTAAAACACCAGTGACCCTCTTTGACCATTTGCAATATTGGGAGATATACCTGTGCCAACTTAACAAAGACGTAACAGCACCTAATAGTAACCTCACTTACCTTACAATGTTCAGAAAATCCTAATGCACCTTATGAATTTTGCCCTTGAGCCTTTTTTTCAAGAGTTAACATCTTCACTCAATCCTCAATGTTATGGAGGAAAACATAATATCTGATGGAAGGACCACAGAACCCCAAAGTCTTTGCACAGACCTCTTTAAAAAGGGTTATGTTGCCTCCTGCACTCTACCTGCTTTAGTTTGAAAAGAAACTGACAGGAACTGTCATGTCCGCCTCCACGGACACGCCATCCAGTACTGATTGAATATGGTATCTCTTGAACAAAGGCTCATGGGCCAAATGAATAGGGACCATTAGGATTTTCTGGCTAGAGCGAGTTAAGTAGGAGGTAATAATAAGGAGGTGTAATTTTCTCCTTTAATCATTTGCGTACCAGAGTGGTATCCAATGCATTGCGCCTGTCTGGCATTCAAAGTGTTTAAGTGGAACCATGGAGTAGGCGGCTCATCATTTGTTCAACATATTATTTCTCAAGCTCAAACCAGTAGTCCTAGGTTCATCATATTATAAACTGCAGTGAGTAGAAACATGCCCAATCACTGTATAAGAAGTAATAACCCATTTGATCGCTGTAAAAGTAGTAGTAATCAGCTCGATCAAGTATAAATTGTAGCATGTAACAGCAACCCGCTTGATCTCATTATAATTTGTAGACAGTAATTAGTAACCCACTTGATCACAGCAAGAAGCAGTAATATGCTTGATCGCAGTATAAACTGTAGTCACTCAATCCCAATATAAGTTGTAGTGACCGTCTGATCACAGTATAAGTTGTACTGACCTACTTGATCACAGTATATAGGCCTCTTGACAACCATATAAATTGTACTGACCCATATGATTACAGTATACGTTGTCTTGCTTCACTTGATTGAAGTATAAGTTGTTGTAACCCACTAGATCACAGTATAAGTTGTTGTAACCTGTTTGATCACATTATAAGTTGCAGTAACCAACTAGGTCACCGTATACGTTGTAGTAACCCAATAGATCACAGCATAAGTTGTAGTGACTCTCCTGATCACATTATAAGTTGTAGTAACCCAATCAATCATAGCAGAAGTTGTAGTAACCTGTTTGATCACAGAATAAGTTGTACTGATCTACTTGATCACAGTATATAGGCTTCTTGGTAACCATATAAGTTGTACTGACCCATATGATTACAGTATACGTTGTATTGCTTCACTTGATTGCAGTATAAGTTGTAGTAACCCACTAGATCACAGTAAAAGTTGCTGTAACCTGTTTGATCAGATTATAAGTTGTAGTAACCAACTAGATCACAGTATAAGTTGTAGTAACCCACTAGATCACAGCATAAGTTTGATCACAAAATAAGTTGTACTGACCTACTTAATCACAATAGAAGTTGTAGTAACCTGTTTGATCACAGAATAAGTTGTACTGACCTATTTGATCACTGTATATCTTATAGTAACCTGCAGTATAAGTTGTAGTAGCCTGCTTGATCACTATAGAAGTTGTACTGACCCACGTAGTGTCTCATTTGATTACAGTATAAGTTGTAGTCACCAAGTAGATCACAGTATAGGTTGTAGTAACCTGTTTGATCATAATATAAATTGTAGCAACTGACTAGATCACAGCATAAGTTGCAGTGACTCACTTGATCTCATTATAAGTTGTAGTAACCCACTAAATCGCAGTAGAAGTTCTAGTAACCTGTTTGATCACAGTATAGTTTGTAGTGAGTCACTTGATAACAATATGTATGTGATGCATTGGAGATATCTCTAGCATCTAAAGGGTTGCACCACTACAAAAAGCTTGACCACTGGGTCAGATGATTATTGAACCAGACAGGAATCCTTTTTGTATGATGTTGAAGGAATGCAAACCTGGTCTATTTTTATTCAGGCATTACATGATCAGTTTTACTGTAATTTAATTGGTTAATACAAGAAACAAAAAAGCCAATTCTCAAACCTTGTTTTGGGTAGTACTAAACAGGAGGTTCCATAAGACTATTTATCTTACATAATCTATTTGCTTATCTTTACTTGGCACAGAGAAATCTGTAGTCTGAGGCTTTGTTTACAAGGATATCTTTAGAGCAGAGTTATTGACACAGTGTTAAGGTACCCCTGTGAAACAGGTTACCTCCCCTAATGATATCCACCTCCCAGAATGCACCAGTATGCAGCACGCTGCATCCTTTATACGCTTATGCATTGGGCCTATCCAGGTTCCAGAATGTTGATCTACATAGCTGTAAATACACTGATTGTTCAGACAGGCAGCTCTTGAGGATACAATGCTGTTTACAGCCTCCAGTGACTGGCCAACATACCTGAAACTCTCCAGAACTGCCTCCGAAACTTTGGCTTTCAGACTAAATTACTTGGTCTCCGGGAACAGAGTCTGATTCACCTGTTTGATGAGTTTTGTCTGAGCTCCGCCAACTTTTCTATCCAATTCTCCTACTCTTGCCCCAATCTGCCTACTTCCCTACCCATTTAAAGGCAAATCCCACTCCTCAACCATCTAACACCACCACCTCAATTGGGCCCACCCCAACTAATAAAATAATGTCATTTGGACATTTCCATCCCCAGTCCTGCGAGTTTCTCCAGGGGCCTGGTACAAACAGGATTCCCATGTGGGCATTGGTCAATAATATATGGTCAGTGTCCATGTGGGCAGCCTTGCAACATGCCTTTTCCGCAGTCCTCCATGAGAGGGGGGGAATGCAGGACATTGCATGTCATTCGGTACAGCTGGCTTGGCATGCCTTAAACCAAGCACAACTAAATTGCACGTGTGACACAGTCTTATTTTATTACGGGTTAGGCAAGCTTTGGCACTCTATCTGTCGAAAACTACAAATCTCATCACCCCCATCCAACCAATGGCTAGTTGGGGATGATGAGGTTTGTAGTTCCTAAAAGATGGATTGCCAGAGTCTGCCTACCCTTTTGTATTGGCTCAGAGTTTCAGAACTCAGAGGTATTGTAATCTGAGAGCCTGAAAGAGTTTGGCTCCAGCTTCAAGTTTTATATTATGAACTGTGTTCTCTTTACAAAAGCATAGCACATTTCCATAATATCACATGGAGCGATAAGTGCTTTTTCTGCATCAGTAAAACTGCTAACACCCAGCATGTGAAGGCAAATTGACAATAATTTAGATGTGGTGTTTTTAAAGTGTACATTGTGTTCTCTCTGTCTGAATTACACTCTCCCTGTTGATGAAGAAATTCTAAAGAACTCACCCACTGAACAATCTCACAACAGATGTGATAGAACATGCTCAGTAGAGAAATGTGAAGATGCTGGAATGTTCCCACATTTTCAACTGATTTCAGTTCCTTGAATTCTAAAGAGGTCCCTTCTAATTCCATTGGATTGCTCCAGAATTACTTCTACTTTTCTACTGTCTCTAATTGTGGAGTAGCGGTCACTGGATTGAGACAGTGAGTAGCACATCAAGACCACTACCAGACTAGATAAGTCTTGTTTAGCAACAGTAAAAAATGAAGATGTGTTTGAAAATAAAATGGTCAAACTAAAACAAATTAGCACTAAATTAGTTACAGGTAGTATGAGTATATAATGCACAGTGGGCATTCAAAGAGCACCAGTCACATGGCTAGTTCATGGTTTTAAGGTGTGCATTCCAGGAAGCAGATCTGCTGGTGTAGCCTGAGCTGCATTGTGAGTGCTGGTGCATCAGCAAAGGACCTAAACAGTGGGGAGTGCTCCCTTCACTGGTCCCACAAGACTTTGAAGTCTTATAGGTCAATCTTATCAGTCTGTGTACACAACCCCCACAGATGCTACTGAAGAGCTTCCAAACATGATGCTAGATCTCCAGTGAGGCTGCATGTGCAACATTCAAAGTGTGGGTTGTGTTCCACCCTTTTGCCAGCTCGGAGAGTCCATTTTCTTTCCGGCTCTATGGCAGATAGTAGATCAATGGTAAAACTAGAAGCCTCTGGGTCCTGGGGCAAAACTTGTCATGGGCCCCCTGACCATATTGACCCCCCATTGCCCCCAATCATAACAATTGCCTCCACATTACCCCCAATCTCCACTATTGCCTCCACATTGCCCCCGGTCTCCACAATTGCCCCCAATCTCCACGATTGCCTCCTCATTGCCCCTATTGACCGCCCCAGTGTCCATCTCCCACATCCCTGGTGGTCCAGCGGAGTGGCAGGAGAGGACTGTGCCTCCTTCTGCCCAGACCTCAAAAGCTGGAGCTCACGCACAGACCTCAGATTCTTGCTGCTGGCGCCGGGTGGGGGGTCGCAGGGGCATCCAGGCCCCTGGAGTGGCAGGCCCCGTCGCAGGTGTGACCTCTATTCTTACACCACTGTAGGAGATAATTTGGGGATGCACAGTGTAGCCCCCAGCTTTTTACGATTTAGTAAAACATGATAACCAGCAAACCCGGGAAGTCCTGGAATCTGATGAGGAGACTCCATTTTTTTAATACTTTATATCAGGTCTCTGGAGACAGAGGCTGATTCTCAGGGTTCAGTGAGTTCAATTGTAACTCCACCAACTTTGCTACCAGTTCTGGTCACTCTCTGCCTTGTTCGCACTTTACACCCATTCCCTCATTCCAATCCCACCTACCCCATTCAAACCCCACCCGCTTTTATTATGCAAATTGTGCCATTTGGAACCTCCCACCACCAGACCTCAGTGGACCTCCAGAGACTTAGGAGAAGATAGTTCGTAGGTATGAAGACTGACCTTTAAAGGGATAGTAATACTTCATTTTAACTTTATTTTATTTTATAGGCATTAAAGGGGAACTACCACCCCTTAAAAACTTAACCTGTGCTGATTCTTCATCTGGCGACTAGCTGCATAGTAGCGGTAGTCGCCAGAAATATTACCCGGTTCTGAAGATTTCTGCCTTTTTCGGACGGTCACTGGAACAGGAAGCACGGACGTGTCTTCACAGTGACGTCCGTGCGCCTGCGCTGTCAGTCCCTTTTGAACCGTGCGGTGGTTCCTGTTCCAGTGACCGTCCGAAAAAGGCAGAAATCTTCAGAACCGGGTAATATTTCTGGCAACTAGCGCTACTAAGCAGCTAGTCGCCAGATGAAGAATCAGCACAGGTTAAGTTTTTAAGGGGTGGTAGTTCCCCTTTAAAAAAACATGAAGAATGATATAAGTCTTATCTCTCAAACCTTTATGGTTTAAGAGATATTCACAAACAAAGTATCCCCCCCTGTTCAACCAGATCAGAAGGGAGATGCCCAGGTAGACTGCAGAGAGGGACAATCTTCAATTAAGATAAGGGAAAAAGCTGAAAAACTTGTCAAGGGGGGAAGGGATTTCATTGTTCTCATAGGAAGAAGATTGTCCCCTTCTGTTATCTGTCTGGTCTTACAACCAGGTTCACATCTGAGAAGAGATGGCTTACACTAGGAAAAAGGGGGGGAGGGGGAAACTTTGCTTGTGAATATCTCTCAAACCATAAAGGTTTGAGAGATAAGACTTATATCGTTCTTCATGTTTTTTTAATGCCTACAAAATAAAATAAAGATAAAACAAAGTATTACTATCCCTTTAAAACTGTAGATCCTTAATTAGTTTAAAGGAAACAAGGCAGTCACAGAGAAGAAAATGGATTGATTTATTTTTGCTTATTTACAAAAACAATTAACACAGTTACGTGGTTTTCATCTTATTGTATAACACCCCCCCACACACACACACACACAAAAAACATTTCAAGGGATAGTATTACACAATTTTAACAAATATTCATCTTGAAGGTATTAAAAGAAGACATTAAATGCCATGCCATTGAAGGATTTCTTCTTCAATAACGTGATCTCGGCTCTGCTGAAGAGCCTTCGCTTGTCCAGGGACTGGATTCCTCTGCTGTCAGCTAGAGCGCTGACGTCAGGTAAAGGGGAGAGAGGTGGGGGTACTTTCAGAACTCAAACCATAAAGGTTTGGGAGATGGGACTGGGGGCATTTAATTTCTTTCTTAATACCTACAAGATGAACATTTGTTAAAATGATGTATTACTGTCCCTTTCAACAGTAAACATAAGGTATGGAACAAACCATGTATTAAAAATTGACAAAACACCCATTGATTAAAATGGGGCTTTTAACCCTTGCAATGCCTTGTTTTGTAAAGCACTGGAGACCTCTCAAGCAGTCAAAGGGTTAAAACACACATTACACTCTGTGCAAATGTTTATTTCTCCATACCTCCCAAGTGTCCCTCTTTAGGAGGGACAGTCCCTATTTTAGACCCAAATCCCACTATCCCTCTTTCCCACCCTGATGTCCCTCTTTTTAGGAGATCAGACTGTGTGGTGTGTATATAAGTGTATCACCCTGGTGTCCCTGTGTTTAGGAGATCAGACTGTGTGGTGTGTGTATATAAGTGTATCACATTGCTCTACAGCAATAAACCTCACATTAATGTTTGTGTAAACCTCAGTATATGTGTTTATACATTAGTCTGTGTAAATAAAATACTTTGGTCTTGTTATAAGTCATTTATTAGGTTACACAATGAGTAGTCAATAGGTCATGAAATAGCCTAAAAATTCACAGAAATGCCCCTCCCACCAGCCACGCCCCGAGGAACACCCTCTAAAATACAAATGTCTATCTTTGGCAATTTGAAATGTTGGGAGGTATGTTTCTCACCTACCCTTATAGCTGGTTTGCCCCAGAACTGCTGTACTTTCCCTTTCTATATAAGGCCATATATATTGATGATGCTGGGACAACTGCAAGTTGGTTCAGGATGAAGTTGTGACTCCAGGACCAACACTTGGGGAGATACAAATTGTTTTGCCAACTGCAAACATGGACAAATATGAGAATGAGACGCTATAGGAAGAGGATAATATTAGGCCAACTGCAAAGAAAACAAGTACAGGATTGACTGATTATTGGAAGAAGATAGTGTTCGACTCTTGGACCAAATATTGTAGGAAGAGGTTAATGTTAGAACACATACATAGCCGGTTCAGGACGAGACTATGGAGGAGATGTTCAAAACGTTGTGGTAATTAAAACTGTCTGTAATCTGTCTGGAAAAATTCTTATGCCATGGTCCTTCAATTCTCAGACATATTACCCTAATGTTTTTCAATCCAATTCCATCCCCGTCATCAGAGGGGAAAAAAAATCTTAAAAGTGTGTTTGGTTTAATCTACAGTGATATTGTAAGGAATTTTTCAGCTGTCACTTTTTGTCTGATTTCAATAATTTTTTCCGACAAAATAAAAATGGTCAAATGATCAGGGAACACCCCTTGAGATTAGAGGAAAGAAGGTTTAGACTTCAGCAGAGGAAGGGGTTTTTTTACAGTAAGGTCTGTTAAAATGTGAATTTCCTTGCCCAAGGAGGTGGTTATGGCAGATACAATGGATACATTTAAGAGAAAACTAGATACATTTCTTTCAAAAGGGACCATACAGGGTTTTACTGTGTATTAGTAGGCAAATCAGGAAGGTTTGTTAAAGGCTAACTTATTTGGTAGCAGGAAAACTATATAATTCTCATGTTACTGGGTTATGAGGCAAAGGTTGAACTTGATGGACTTGTGTCTTTTTTCAACCTAATTTACTATGTTACTGTGTTCTAAACTTGGTGAAGACAAAGTAAAGTACTATAAGCAGGTAGGAGTAAAAATCAGTAGTATGGCATTAATTGGTAAAAATTCCTTTTTTTGTTTGAACTTTTTTGTTTTAAAAACAAAAGAAGCACATTTTTAACATAAAAGTTTTTAAGAACACTATTCATCAAACTCCGTTAACACTATTTTTAATTATTTATAACACGTTTTCAACTGTAACTGATTTACTTCTGAAAATACTGTCCTTTTACCAACAACTCATGATCTGACAATCTTTTCATTATGATGACGTTTTTGAACATTGATCCTTTAGAGACTATAGGGAGAATTTTCCCAACTGAAAACAGTGAATTTCATCTGCTGTAAGCTCAGGATAATGACGAATGCTGTTACAGTTTATGAGATTCACATAAGGACAAAGGGAAGTGTGAACACACTCCAAGGGAGAGCTGGGAGAGAGGTGGGAGGAAAATATATCTTAAAGCAAGTAAGTGTAAAAAAAAAAAATCCACATATTATTTTAATTGATGTATCACATGAGACTAAATGTATTCAGTGTGAAAGTTCCCCTTTAAAGGGATAGTATTACTTCAAAATTACTATCCCTCATATTGTAGCCCTTAAAGGGATAGTAATACTTCGTTTTAACTTTATTTTATTTTGTAGGCATTAAAAAAACCTGAAGAATGATATAAGTCTTATCTCTCAAACCTTTATGGTTTGAGAGATATTCACAAGCAAAGTTTCCCCTCCTGCCCCTTTTACCTAGTGTAAGCCATCTCTTCTCAGATGTGGAATCCAGTCCATAGACCAGACAGATAACATAAGGGGACAATCTTCTTCCTATGAGAACAATGAAAGCCCTGCCCCCCTTCACAAGTTTTTCAGGTTTTTCCCTTATCTTAATTGAAGATTGTCCCTCTCTGCAATCTACCTGTGCACCTCCCTTCTGATCTGGCTGAGCAGTGTTACATCAGTAAAAGGGGCGGGAGGAGGATACTTTGTCATTGAATTACTCTTGTACTACAACTCTGACAGAATTGAAATAACACTCTCCAAAGTCCAAATACTATGATGATTAATTAGAGCTGCTTTTATTATGAAACTTTACTATCCCTTTAATAAACTGAGTTAAATGACACCAGCGGCATCTCTCAGACCTTTATGGTGTAAGAGATAGCCGTTTTCAAAGTTTCCTCTCCCCTGCTGTCAGCGTTCTGCTGCCAGCAGGAGAATCCAGTCTCTGAATCAAATGGAGGCTCTTCAGCAGAGCCGATATCTCGTTATGGAAGGAAAAATTATTCATTGAAACAGTCTTCTACGTCTGCTTGTAACCAAGCACACGTAGAAGATTGTTTGAATTAATCATTTTTCCTTCCATAATGAGATATCGGCTCTGCTGAAGAGCCTCTGCCTGTCCCGGGACCGGATTCTCCTGCTGGCAGCAGAACACTGACAACAGGGGAGAGGAAACTTTGAAAGCGACTATCTCTTATACCATAAAGGTCTGAGCGATGCCACTGGTGTCATTTAACTCAGTTTATTAAGGGCTACAATATGGTCCTGGACCGTCATGGGTTGTTATACCCTTAAGGACCCGTGACAGTCCTGGACGGTCATGGGTTGTTATACCCTTAAGGACTCGTGACGGTCCTGGACCGTCATGGGTTGTTCTACCTTTAAGGACCCGTGACGGTCCTGCACCGTCATGGAATTCCGGAATTCCTTAAGTGACCGCACCGTGCGTGCGTGGCCAGTCCTTAAGGGGTTAAGGAAATATGTTATCCCCATGTTACTTGTAGGGGGTTGAGTGGAAAAGACATATAAAGGGGACGGATGGAACTCCGATCGTCCTACTCACTGCAAGCCAACACAGTCTGAAAGCAGGTGAGTCTTATCATAAAGATATTACAAATGGTGTGTTCAAATGGTTTTGATTAGGTCCAATGTGTTATTTACATGAATTCCTCAGGGTCATTTTTAACCTAGACATGGATGATTATGTGTATCAGATAGGACTCGCCTGATATTGGGGTATTGTGAAGTGGTAGGCAAGCTTAAAGCGGAACTACCGTGTCACAAAATGTTTAGCTTAACTAACTCCCCTTCTGGTGACTAGCTGCTTAGTAGCGCTAGTTGCCAGAATTATTATCTGATTTAATAGATATATGATTTATTCCCCAGCTGTCGGTAGCATGGAGCGCGTACATCTGGCGTCCGCATGTCTGTGCTGTCAGTCCCAGATGGAGCCGGCCGGCTCCTAGCAACGCCTCCTAGACCCGGCTGGGACTGACAGCGCAGGAGCACGGACGTCATTCTGGCAAGATGTCCGCGCTCCGTGCTACTGACAGCTGGGGAATAAAGCATATATCTATTAAATCAGGTATTAATTCTGGCGACTAGCGCTACTAAGCAGCTAGTCGTCAGAAGGGGACTTAGTTAAGCTAAACATTTTGTGACACGGTAGTTCCGCTTTAAAAATACTTTGGCCAAACTATGCAACGAAAATCTCAAACACAGTGGTATAATATATGCTTTATACAGGGTACATATCTGGATAATCTGTATGAAGGAGCGCAGGCTTGTTTTTTGTTTCGATCCATGTCATAATTAATGGAACAGCGTTACATTTAACCCCTTTGGATGGTTAAACTCTCTAACAATCAAACGATTAATGGAACACTAACATCTAGTAATACAAATTTTAATATAAAACACTTACCTCAACCTGCAGAAAATCCTAATTAATGTAATAGATGATTTCTGCATGAATTACTTCCCCAACACTCATTTTCACTCAGCACTAGATGTTATGTCCACAGCCGAAGATATGATTGTTTGTTAATGCACTCCAAAAGGACCCCAAACTCTTTCCTAAAAAACCTCCAGTAGGAGGAGTTTGGTGTCCCGGAGTCTAGCAACAAAGACTAATGTCTGTTATCCACACAGTATTAATTAAACCGGAACTATCACCCAAATAATTAGTCATATAGAGATAAGCTTAGAAATAGTAGTATTATCCAGCATAAGTAGAGTTATTAAGAAATCCTACCTCATGTGAGACTGAGAGACAGCCTTCTTGCTTTAGAGGCATCTGTGCACCTGCGTTGTCATTTACTTCCTGTTACCTTAAGGTACAATGCAGCGCCTCCTAGAGGAGAGCGGGACGGACAGCCAGACACACAGATGTCTCTAAGGCAGCATGTCTGTGCACAGGCCTTACCGTCAGTCTCAGAAGAAGTAGGATTTCTTAATAACGCGGTACTTATGGTAGATAATACTACTATTTCTAAGCTTATCGCTATATGAATAATTATTGGGGGGGGGGGACTTTATTTGGCATGATAGTTCCACTTTAATAGTGGCCATTAGGATTTTATGCAGAGATCATGGTTACTGGGATTTAACCTTTTGAGTGCCAAAGGGGTAGCCAACGCATTGGGACTTAAAAGGTTAACATTAGAATATGTTCATGTTCCTTTGCCATGTGAATGATATTTATAAATATTGTCAAAAGATTCCTTTTTCTGCCATAGGATCCAAACTTACTGGCAGTAAAGAGGTTAACCCTTTGAGTGCCAGAGGGGTATGCACCGCATTGCTTTGCAATGCGTTGCGTACCCCCTTGGCACTTAAAGGGTTAAAAAAGTGAAATCCCCTAATCTCTGCGTGGTCTTACTGCACCGTCTGATATTGGAAAACATTTATTGTGTCTATTGTTCCGTCTTACCCATTTTCAAGTAAAATATAATCAGCAGAGTGATTTAAAGATTATAAATATTTAACAGATAGCTTGGTTTTCACAGAATGCTCTGCAGAAATGGCCTTTTTAAATAGCTAAATTTAAAAGTGCAGTAGCGAAATGGGAATCTTAAATAGCTTTATGCGTTATATGGATATGAGCAAAATCACACTGCTGTGCAACTCATTTGCTACATGGAAATATAGAGATGAGTTCATCTTAAAGCCAAAAGATGACCCAAGCTAAAATGCCACATGAAGATAGAAAAATGCATGAGCGCTGTTGGTGGAGACATATATATAATACCGAGCACATTCCGTGCTTCTTTATACTAACCACATCATTAATCAGATCAGATTGGAAAGGAAAGAGATGCTTAGGAAAATATATTAGGGTCTACAGGTCCTTGAAGTCCAATTTTGCTGCTAAAAAGTGCTTACCGTCCCTAAATGCAATCAATAGAGGCCTGGCAATGTCTGAGTACTACTGAGAATTGGCACAATCAAGAAAAACTTTGTCCTGCAAACTACTGAAAAGGTGGTCCAAACTATTGTTGGAAAACAAATCCCATCATCCTCAGAGTGCTGGAAGCAGACTGAGGATAATGGTAGTTTGAGTTCAACAACAGCTGGGCAGCCATGCTGTACTGGATGCCTAAAATGTTCCATCCAGTGCATTGAAGTATAAAACAAGAAATGATCTACAGGTCTGATTTTCAGACTATTCCTTCTTGATCACAGGTGGGTAATGATTGATTAATACACCTGTACATAATTAAAGGGATAGTAATACTTACATTTTATTATCCAGCATCTTGTAGCCCCTAAAAAAACAAATTAAATGACCCCAGTGGCATCTCTCAAACCTTTATGGTTTGAGAGATATCTGCTTTCTAAGTTCCCCCTCCCCTGACGTCAGAATTGTTGCTGACTGCAGGGGAATCCTGTCCTGGGACCGGCGGAGGCTCTTCAGCAGAGCTGAGATCGTGTTATGGGAGAACAAGGAAGGAAGGATTTATTTTTTTCAGTTCCAGCCTGTTCAGCATGATAGCAGCATGCCCTGAGGTGCGCTGCTATCATTTAACCCATGACATAACAGGACCGTCATGGGTTCTTATGGGAAGTTTACCCATTATGGTCCTGGCACATCATGGGTCAATAAGGACTTAAAGGGATAGTATTACTTCAAAATTACTATCCCTCATATTGTAGCCCTTAATAAACTGAGTTCAATGACACCAGCGGCATCTCTCAGACCTTTATGGTTTAAGAGGTAGCCGCTTTCAAAGTTTCCTCTCCCCTGCTGTCAGCCTTCTGCTGCCAGCAGGGGAATCCGGTCCCGGGACAGGCGGAGGCTCTTAAACAGAGCCGATATCTCGTTATGGAAGGAAAAATGATTCATTGAAACAGACTTCTACGTGTGCTTGGTTACCAAGCACACGTAGAAGACTGTTTCAATGAATCATTTTTCCTTCCATAACGAGATATCTGCTCTTCTGAAGAGCCTCCTCTTGATTCAGAGACCGGATTCTCCTGCTGGCAGCAGAACGCTGACAGCAGGGGAGAGGAAACTTTGAAAGCGGCTATCTCTTAAACCATAAAGGTCTGAGAGATGCCGCTGGTGTCATTGAACTCAGTTTATTAAGGGCTACAATATGAGGGATTGTAATTTTGAAGTAATACTATCCCTTTAAAGGAGGTTAAAGTTCCCTTTTAATCCCTCAGGTGCTAGAAAGCAATGTCTTGGTAAACTCTTCAGCATGTAAGGAGTTAATGAGAGTTGGTCGACTTCCTCCCGTTAGTGTCCCCCGCTGCACATCCAAATAATATTGAAGGTGAATTTCTCTGCCTGAAGAAGGTCATCCTGACACATAATTTAGGAAGGATGTTTTCAACAATAAATAGCAAAAGCTTTCTCACGATTACAGTGTAATATATTTTCTGAGAATGATTCTCCTTGACAGCAAGTGGTTTAAATCCTATTTAGTGTACCTTTTCATGTAACCCCTCCCTTACCGTTTCTTCCTGTTTGCTAAATTAATATGTTAACCCCTTAAGGACCCTTGACGTGGCAGGACTGTCATGCCTGCTCTGGAATTTAAAGGAGCAGTAAACTTTTTTTATGAAAAAAGATATATATTTTAAGGCGTTTCCTGTTGAGTAAAATAAGGGTACTCCCACTGCTGAGAGATGCATATTTTCAGAGTTTTTACTGTTTAAACCTGTGGGTTTTTTTTTACCTTATCAGTTCCTTCTAGTGATTAAATTCCAAATAGTTATTTTGTTAGATTCTAATGGAGAGGAAAGTCAGTGAGATACAGTTCTCCATAGAATGTGATAGAAACTGCCGAGTCACTTCCTGTCAGTTAGAACTATCAGGAAGAAAACACAGTAAATTCACTTCCTGTCAGTTAGAACTATCAGGAAGTAAACACAGTAAATTCACTTCCTGATTATTTGCACTGTTATAACATTTGAATAAAACAACTGACAGCGGTGGGTGTGACCTTGTTTTACTCAGCAGTATGACCTCTACGGTTATAAAGTTGGCAGGAAGTGGGTGGAAAGTGGGCAGATCAGGATGGTAAGGAGGAGAAGTAGACAGGAATTGGGCAGGACAGGACAGGAGGAGAAGTGGGCAGCAAGTTTGAAGAACAGGATGGGAAGGAGGAGAAGCAGGTGGTAAGTGGGAGGAACAGGGTGGGAAGGAGGAGAAGTGGATGGGAAGTGTGAGGAACAGAGAGGGAATGAGTAGAAGTCGATGGTAAGTGGGAGGAACAGGGAGGGAAGGCATAGAAGTCAATGGAAAGTGGGAAGAACAGGGAAAGAAGGAGGAGAAGTCGATGGTAAGTGGGAGGAACAGGGAGGGAAGGAGTAGAAGTTGATGGGAAGTGGGAGGAGGAGGGAGGGAAGGAGGAGAAGTCGATGGTCCCAGTTATGCCAGTGACTACTTCTGCAGTGTGTGATCAAGCAGTCAGACATCTATGTTGTTGCATGTTCACGGTTCCTCTAGAACTGCTGTGAACATCTGTGCATTAGAGCAGACAGGGACTTATTGGAGTCCATGGGTCCAGCAGGTAGGCTGAGACCACATTACAGGAGAATGCTAATCTCAGCACCGCAAAGAGAACTATGGAAGCATATACCGGAAAGCTACCATAGTCCCAACACTGGGTGTGTGGACACCTGACTACGTCACTATGGGGAGTCCTCAGGGCTGGTGCAAGGATTTTTGCCACCCCTTGACTCCACCCCTTGTGCCTTTCCCCTTTATGCCCTGCCCACTTATAACCCACCTCTTTTAATGATTGATACCTTAGCGCCTTAAGCGCTAATTAACACATGTTTTTTTTGTCCCGCTCTGAGCGGCACCCACAGATGATGTGCACCCTTCCTTGCCTATAGGTGGCGCCAGCCCTGAGAGTCCTGTACGCTATACACATAGAGCGTAATGCAAGAAACTGGAGCATTTGCTATTTTTTGAATACCATAAATTTATGTCCTAGTCGTCATTGCTCACATTTGGATGCAAGGATCATACTAACGCCTTGATGCTGAATAGCACATACTCCTAAATTAACAGCAAAGTTAGCCAGACACACGAAAATAATTAATTGCTTTGCTGAATTAGGTGTAATCACTAATTCTCCCACAAAACTGCATTTTTAGCCATGCCCACTTTTTAAAATTAATTAGCAAAAAAACCCGCAAATGTTGCTAATTCTGAAAAACCATGCACAATTCAGTATCATTTTGGTGCTAGTCATTTTGCCATCAAAAGTACCCTGTAAATACCCCTTATCTCCCCCTCAATTCTATGCAAGTCACTTCATAGCTTTGCTCAGAGCATTTCTCGCAGTTTGTTTCCACAAAATATGTTTTTACTTATGCTGCTGTACTCATTCTATTCATGCAGTGCCTACTCTTGTACTGTTGCTTTTCATTTTCAATAAAGATTCTTAAAAAAAAAAAAAAAAAAAAGTACCCTGTAAATATTGATTGCACACATTTCCTGCATTCCACCCATAATGGCTTGGTACTTTATCAGGGTGTAACAGAATTCCTAGAGTATCTCTCCTATATACTATAGTTTTATTAATTATGAATAAGTGAAAAAAGCTGGGTTTGGATTAAGAAATTAGGAACAACATGTAATAAATGTCTGAACAAAGAAATCAATTCAGCAGCATTTTTGCTATAGAAACATAGATATTGAAGGCAGATATAGGGTGACCACGTGTCCCGGAACGTCCGGGACTGTCCCTTAATTGGGTTCTATGTCCCGCATCCCGGATCATCCCCCACCGGGACAATAAAGAGTCCCAAAATGAAGGTAGCCGCCCGCTCGCATCATCACGCGCCCCTGTGGGCCATGGTGACATACATACAGAGAGGAGGAAGAGGGCAGAGGCACCGGAAGAGAAGCGCTTGCTGCTGGACTCTGGCAGCAAGCGATTCTCTCCCGGTGCCTCTGCCCTCTTCCTCCTCTCTGTATGTATGTCATCACGGCCCGCAGGGGCGCGTGATGATGCGGGCGGGTAGGAGGGAACTCAGTGCCAGCCAGCCGCAGGGGACCGGATGCCACTCAAATTTAGGGTGACCGCATGTCCCGGAATAGCAGAACGGAAATGTGGTCACCCTAGGCAGATAAGAACCAGTGGGTTCATCCAGTTTATAAGACCTGGGGGGTTATGCACTAAGGCTTGATAAAGAGGTGATAAAGCGGAGATAACTTCTCCAGTGATATCACTTCTCCAGTTCCTATGTTTTTCTATGGAGCCTAAGCACTGACATCTCCAAAACTTAAAGGAGCAGTAAACTTTTTTTATGAAAACACATATTTTATAGAGCTTTTCCTGCTGAATAAAACAAGGTCACTCCCATCGCTGTTATATGTTTTATTCAAAATTTATAGCAGTTTAAATAATCAGGAAGTGAATTTACTGTGCTTACTTCCTGATAGTTCTAACCAACAGGAAGTGAATTTACTGTGTGTTTACTTCCTGATAGTTCTACTGACAGGAAGTGAATTTACTGTGTTTACTTCCTGATAGTTCTAACTGACAGGAAGTGAATTTACTGTGTGTTTACTTCCTGATAGCTCTAACTGACAGGAAGTGACAGGCAGTTTCTATCACAGTCTATGGAGAACTGTATGTCTCTGACTTTTCTGACTTTCCATTAGAATCTAACAGGAAATCTAATTAGAATTTGACCACTAGAGGACACTGCTAATATAAAAAAAACATGGGTTTAAACTGTAATAACTCTGGAAAGTACCTTTATTTTACTTAATAGGAAAATCCCTACAATATATATTCTTTCATAAAAAAAAGTTTACTGCTCCTTTAAGACATACATAGGAACTGGAGAAGTGATATCACTGGAGAAGTCATCTCTACTTTATCACCTCTTTATCACCGCTTAGTGTGTAACCCCCCTGATCTAAGGTCAGTAGAAGAAATTGGGGGAGATACACTAAGGTGCGATAAAAGGGATAACGTGAAGATGACGTCTCCAGTGATATCACTTCCCCAAGTCCTATCTTATTCTATGGAGCCTAGTCAGATTTCACCAACTTTGGAGATTTTAGTGCATTAGCTATATACAATAACATATGAACTGGAGAAGTGATATCACTGGAGAAGGCGTCTCCACTTTATCTCCTCCTTATCACTCCTTAGTGCATAACCGCCATTATCTCTATAGAATATACAAAGCCAACAGCCCATATATGTAGATATACGTTAATTTAGTTTTATGTGCTTTATTTATAAAATGTTACTGTATAAGTGACATATTCACAAGACACAGCAGATTGTATCGATTGTGTTATAATGAATGACTTATGAGGATATGTGAGAGGGTACCATTTGTATAGTTTACTTATGCAGCTAGATTATATCTAAGCATGCTTTTAGCAGTCTGGTCATCTAAGGTTTTTTATCCAGTGTAATATATTCATTTTTCAATACTGGATTTATATTACAAAGACCATGCTTTAGGGATTGATATTTTATAGCTTACTACTTCCATTTAGATATTCATATTTATAAAGAAGATTATTTTTTATGAATGCTGTTTATTTTTTAGGTTGCGAATAATGTTTCTAGTTTCTATGTATAATTAATTCACTTCAGATGGAGTCCTGTGATTCCCCGATGAATTGTCCAGTGAAGGCACAATAATCATAGGGTGCAGGATTCCCAGTAGTGACGTAGTAAGGTGTCCTTAGACTCCATTTGGGAACTCAGGATAGAGTCTTAGTGCATGTTAAATTAGTTCTCCATCTGGCACCAAGATCTGTGTTGTACTACAACGTGATCTCATAGATTGGTCTATGTGCCATTCCCATGGACTCCTTAGGCCAGTGGTTCTCAACTCCTGTCCTCAGGACCCACTAACAGGCCAGGACTTAGGGATTTCTCTGCTAGAGCACAGGTGTGGTGATCAGAGGCGCATTCACACTGATTAACTCACCTGTGCTCTAACAAGGAAATCATGTGATCAGAGGCGCATTCACAGTGATTAACTCACCTGTGCTCTAACAAGGAAATCATCAAATCCTGGCCTGTTAGTGGGTCCTGAGGACAGGAGTTGAGAACCACTGTCTTAGGCTCAATGACTTTGCATAAAAGCTGTGAATGCACAATAAGTGTTGTCAAAATCCTGCATCCACTTAAGATAAGGAGAGAAGGACTTTGGAGAGCAAAGGCGGTGGCATCACAAGAGAATTACTGAGGGTCAGGAAGATGGGAGCGCTTAGGGTCAAGCAGACAGTCAATAAGTAAGGCATGATATCTTGTGATTGCATCTGTGTGTATGTGGTTAATAAAACACTACTTGTAGAAGAGATCTCTTGTCTGTTTTTTATAGAATTTACAAGGTACATTCATAAGATGTTCTTTTGCATGGATCACTGTAGTCTGGTGTAGAGCCGTTGGGATTACTTTGTCCTGAACTCAGAAGGTGGGTATGGCTAGAAAAGTGTAGGAGGCCATCAAAATATAGCTGTCCTAGGTGGCTTCTTACGCTGCCTAATGGGAAATCCAGCCCTGGGCTTCCCTGAAGTTAATGATGTCAGTTCTAAGGAGAGCTACAGTATAACTCATGTATCTTGCCACCTTTAACAACAGCTATAAGGTGCAATTAACCCTATGAGTGCCAGAGGGGTACGGAAAGCATTGCTTTGCAATGCGTTCCGTACCCCTCTGGTACTCACAGGGTCAAAATTCTGAAGTAAGCCATCTGACCATAGGGGACAGATAAAAATGTCCTAACTTCCTACTGATTTAAAAACCCTTGAATGCTAAAGACGTGTTGGAGACCACTTTAGCACTCACAGTGTTAACCCCCTCCAATGCTTTGCGTATCCCTCTGGCATTCAAAGGGTTAATGGTAATTCTGATTCATCACGTAGCGTGCATTTGATTTGCCTCAAAATAGCGCCAGTCCTTCTTAGTACACCAGCCCCCAAATAAGCTAAACAAGGTGCAATTCTGGAGCGAACCAACTGTAACATGCAGGGAGAAATGAAAATGAATTGCTTTGCAATGTATTGGAGGTGTCCCATTTAACCCTTTGAATGCCAGAACAATGTGTTGCGTACCCCTCTGGCACAAGGGTTAAATCATTGGGGATTTTTTTTTTCCTCTACAGCGCAATTGGTTTGCTCCAGAATTGCGACATTTTAGATGATAGAATTGTGTCTTATTACACGGAAAATTAGTTACTGTCAGGAAATGAGACCCATCGCTACCGGCAAAGTGTCACTTTATTCTCATTTTTCCGCACAGTTTTGGCTGATGCACTTAGTAAAAGTATAATATATATTATTATATCTCACCAGCCCACTGTACGTCCACTAGGTACCTTCGCATGGTCCAAGTTGTGGCCTATATCATTACAGAGATAGTAATGTTTCACAAACACAGCTGCTCTAATTAATCATCATAGTATTTGGGCCATGGAGAGTGTTATTTCAATACTGTCAGAGTTATAGTTCAAGAGTAATTGAATGATAAAGTTTCCCCCTCCCTCCCCTTTTACTTAGTGTAAGCCGCCTCCCCTCAGATGTGGAATCTGGTCATTTGACCGGACAGACCACAGAAAGGGACAATCTTCTGTGATCATAAGGAAAACCCTGCCCCCCTTTACAGGTTTTTCCGTATGCTCCCTGAAGATTGTCCCTCTCTGTGATCCATCCGGACAGTCTTGCTGCTCTGAGGTGAGCAGTGTTACATCAGTAAAAGGGGCAGGAGGGGAATACTTTATCATTCAATTACTCTTGAACTACAACAGTATTGAAATAACACTCTCCATGGCCCAAATACTATGAAGATGAATTTGAACTGCTTTTATTGTGAAACATTACTATCCCTTTGAATGTTGCAGGCGATTGTCTGAAAGAAACAATGACAAACTCGATCTGTTTCCTGAATTTTGAATCAGCGAGTTTTTGTGCACTTAGTAAAAGTGCCACCATTCCCAAAGCAAACCATTTGTACCACAAGGAACAAATTCCCCCCAAATGCCCGTAGAGTTGAATACGGCCTTTAACTCCTTAAAGGGATAGTAATGGATTAACTTAAGTAAACTGAATATTGTAGCTATTAAAAAAACTAATAATTGAGGCCACTGTAATATAAGATTATAAAGTTCCCTCCTCCCGTCCGCTCTATCTTACAGCAGGAGATCATGGTCCTGGGACCGTCCAGTGGCTCTTCATTGGAACGGTCTACTAAGTGTGCCTGGTTTGCAAGTACAATTTGTAGACCATTCCAATGAAGTATTTGTTTTTAGATCTCACTATTTCGGAAGAAATGAAGAGCCGCCGGCTGGGTCCGGGACCAGGATCTCCTGCTGTAAGATAGAGCATGACGACTGTGAAAGGGAAGGGAGGGGGGAATTTTATAATCGTGTATCTCTCAAACCATAAAGGTCGGAGAGATTGCAATGGCCTCAATTATTTTATTTTTTTTAATAGCTACAATATTCAGTGTACTTAGATTGATCCAGTACTATCTCTTTAAATGTCAGAGAGCTCTCCAAAGCATTGCATGTGAGAGCTCTCCTCCATTTTGGGAGTTAACCCTTTGAGTGCCAGAGAGGTACGCAACGCTTTGCTTTGCAATGCGTTGCATACCCCTCTGGCACTCAAAGGGTTAAAAAGGCCCTTTTATCCACTTGAATGCCCAAGAGGTCTCCAAACAAAGTGTGGGAGACCTCTCAGGCATTTAAGGGGTTAAACCAAATGGAATTTGTACTCGTCCCCTAAAGCACAGCTGCTTTGTCCCAGAATTGCACTACTTTTTCTTAGTACAGCAGCTTCGGTGATCAGCGCGGTTAAGTATCTCTCCTGCACCGTTCTATTTCTTAATTATGAGGCAGTAGAGAATTAGCACAACAAGATGATGAATTTAATCAAGAACAGAGAAGCTCCAGGGAACTCCTGTTTATTTACTAGTGTTCCATTATCAAGAATGCTAAACAAGTGTCAGCAAACAAGAGAGACAGTGTGTGTGTGTGTGTGTTAGAATAAGATTCTACTGTATAGCAACACTCAAACTGATTTTCTACCCTTACCCGTGTCTGTTTTCTAAGTTACTTACACCCATACCTGGGAAATTTCTTATCCCTAGCCCCCTGAGAAACAAACATGGGCTGGAGATGGGAGCTTTGAAATGACTTGATTTGTGTTGTCATGTGGGTGGGGCTTAATTGTGTGGGTGGAGACAGAAGGACAAGAGGTGGCGTTTGCCATGAAATGGGTAGGGAATGGGGTAGAATGCATTGTAAAGTAGGCGGAGTTACCAATGAACTCAGCAAACTGGAAAATCAGTCACTGTTCTTGGAAACCCGATAATTCAGTCTGAAAACTGAAAACTTCGGGTCAGATTCATAGAGATCTCAGGTATGCTTTCTTCCAATATCTTCTTTTCAAGCAGAACTACCATGTCACAAAATGTTTAGCTTGACCAAGCCCCCTTATGGCAACTAGCTGCTTAGTAGCACTAGTCGCCAGAATTATTACCTGATTTAATAGATATATGCTTTATTCCCCAGCTGTCAGTAGCACGGAGCGCGGACATCTTGCCAGAATGACGTCTGCGCGCCTGCACTGTCAGTCCCTTTTGGAGCCGGGCAGCTCCTAGTAACACCTCGTAGACCTGGCTGAGACTGACAGCGCAGGCGCGCGGACGTCATTTTGGCAAGATGTCCAAACTCCATGCTACTGACAGCTGGGAAATAAAGCATATATCTATTAAATCAGGTAATAATTCTGACGACTAGCGCTACTAAGCAGATAGTTGCCACAAGGTGACTTAGTTAAGCTAAACATTTTGTGACATGGTAGTTCCGCTTTAAACAATGCTTTGCGCCAAGGGCATTGAGGCAGTATTCAGGCATTTTGGCACAATCCTTACTTAACTATGCATCTTGAACAAGATAAGAAGACTCAAAAAAACTTAATTTGCTGCTTTTTCCTACTAAATTTCCCATGCAAAAATTCACCTTTTTACTACCGCTAATTAACTTCTTGGGAGAATGTTGCAGTTTTACATAGTTACATAGTAATTTAGGTTGAAAAAAGACTTGCGTCCATCCAGTTCAACCCTTTTCCTATTCCTGTTTACCATCGCTGACCCAAAAGAAGGCATCTGACTCCAAATGGCAATCAGACTTCTCCCTGGATCAACAAGCCCTAACTAAATATTAGTGATGATCGAGCACCCCGATGCTCGGGTGTTCGGGTGCTCTGGCCGAGCGCCCCCGGAGGCTCGAGTGCTCGGCCGAGCACCCGAGCCCCATTGAAGTCAATGGGAGGACTCGAGCATTACACCAGGCACCCCCTGCTCTGATGAGGGGAGGGTGCCTGGTTCATAGGAAAAGGTCAGAAAATGATGGAAACACCACAGAAATGGTTCAGGGACAGCATAGGGAGGATGTCTGGATGCATCTTGGACTCCAACGTCGCTGCTGGGAACGATGTTTCGCCCGTAGTACGCCATTTTTACAGACTGACCGTAAAACACACAAAAAGGAAGATAAAAACTAATCTGCGGCTAGGCACACTAAACAATATGTGACGCTAATCTGCGGCTAGGCACACTAAACAATATGTGACGCTAATCTGCGGCTAGGCACACTAAACAATATGTGACGCTAATCTGCGGCTAGGCACACGAAACAGAATGTGACGCTAATCTGCGGCTAGGCACACGAAACAGAATGTGACGCTAATCTGCGGCTAGGCACAGTGAACGGAATATGTGACGTTAATTTGTGAATTTGCACACTAAACAGAATGTGACAATAATCTATGGCTAGGCACACGTTTAAAATGGCCCTTTTTGTCGCTGCGTTGTACAATATTTGTCCCTGTGTACCTAGTACAATGTCACCTTACTAATATCCCACCATCAAAAAAAAAATGAAATTGTGCCCCCCCAAACAAAATATAAATGCTGCCCCCACACACAACAGTCCTAAAAAGGACTTTTGGGTATTGAAAGAGTACCAATACTACCAACACATTTATTCTCCCTACACTGACTTTCCCTGCCTGATCGCATCTCTCCCTGGCTGAGAATGAGCAGAACTCGCGAGTCGGGTGCTATACAGCACCCGATCACGGGTTCTGGCCAGCCAATCAGTGTAATGCCAGCAGCCAACATGGCTGCTGGCATTACACTGATGTCAGAGCCTCCCCGCACGTTTATTGGCTGCGCAGCAGCCGCGAAACGTGCGGGGAGGAGACCCGAACATGGCGGGCGAGCACATGCGGTACTCGTACGAGTACCGCCATGTGCCGAGCAGAGCGATGCTCGAGCCGAACCGAGCTTCAGCCGAGCATGCTCGCTCATCACTACTAAATATGAATCCCAATACTAACGTACATAGCCCTCTATATTATGCTCTTTTAAATAAGTATCCAGGCCCCTTTTAAAGGCATCTAATGCATTTGATAGCACCACCTCCTCAGGCAGTGAATTCCATACCCTTATTGTCCTTACAGTAAAGAAACCCTTCCGCTGTTGTAGATGAAATCTCCTTTCCTCAAGTCTAAGCGGGTGGCCCCTTGTCCTGTGTACTGTTCTGTTAATGAACAGGTCTTTTGAAAGCCCTTTATATGGGCCTTGAACATATTTATATGTTCTGCCTGTGCTTTCTATGGTCATGAGAATTTCTTCGGCAATACTATAAAAACCCAAAAGAGAGACAGTGGGGAGCAGTGAGAGAGGAAAAAAAATAGTTTGGTGGAGCAGTTTTAGAGTTTTCACATGTGTTGCTACTGTTGCCTAGCGCACAATGCAGCGAGTGTGCACTTTGTGTACTAAGTCTACCAATACTGTTGCTGGATAGAAGTGTCCAATGGTCATTAACTATATGTATTACCAGCTGTATTGAATACCCCATCTGATTGCACGCTTTCTTCTACTAAGAGTCTGCACATGATAATGCATGAATGCTGGCCACACAAACACACATTATTTTGTATTCCAGTACTCAAATGGGTCATCGTATTGTTATAATTATCCAAGAAGTATGCTTTAACCATCTCAGTGGGACCATTCCTTGGAGACAAACAATGTTCATGTGTATCAATTACCAGCCGATACTTTGGGAACAAGTGCCACAGAGATGTGCCACCATCTCCACCATTGTTACACTGCCACCGTGAGACACATACATTGCTTTATGTGATGATGACATGTTCTGCAAAATATTGCTGATGCTTAGGTTACAATACTTTTGCTTACTTAATTTATATTTTCACCCCTACATACCTCTCTCATCCTTTAGAAGGCATTATTTCACTCAATCTATAAGTATTTCCTTACATGCCTTTATAGAATCTGAGTGTTATCATGCCTGTTGTCCACATAGCTTTGATCAGACAAACATTTCTTGGCATATGGTGTTTCCAGCCTTTTGCCTAACACACTAACGACCTGCTGGTACAACTTGCACCGACATTGTTGAATAACAACTGTGGCTCAGGAGGATATGCTAGTGAGGTCTAAAATATGATATCAGTTTTGTAAAACCTCTGTTTTCAACAAAGGAATAAGGCGGCATTTCAACCGCTAACATTTTGGCAAGTTTGTTATTCCACAGGCACACTTGTCAATTATTTTTTTTTGCATTTGTTGACTTGTTGGAATTCATCAAGTGTGGGTTAGCAGCATATATAGAAGATGAAATGTATAACTTAGTTGCTTTTAATATGACTGGTTGTGGTGGAGGTTGTGGTGGTGATGGGTGCATGGACTCTATGACTTTTGTCACATCCAATAATTCAGATCCTCTTTCTCTATTCATTCCATTTGAGCATCAGTAGTAACAAAGTAATTTAGGTTGAAAAAAGACTTGTGTCCATCTAGTTCAACCCTTTTCCTATTCCTGTTTACCATCGTTGATCCAAAAGAAGGCAAAAAAGCCCCCCTCAATATAGCAATTTCAAATTCTGCCTTGAATGGGAGGAAAAATTCCTTCTTGATTCCAAATGGCAATCAGATTTCTCCTTGGATCAACAAACACTAACTAAATATTAATCCCAATACTAACGTACATAGCCCTCTATGTTCTGCTCTTTTAAATAAGTATCCAGGCCCCTTTTTAAAGGCATCTAATGTATTCGATAGCACCACCTCCTCAGGCTGTGAATTCCATACCTTTACTGTCCTTACTGTAAAGAAACCCTTCCGCTGTTGTACATTAAATTTCCTTTGCTCAAGTCTAAGCAGGTGGCCCCTTGTCCTGTGTACTGTTCTGTTAATGAACAGGTCTTTGGAGAGCCCTTTGTATGGGCCCTGAACATATTTATATAGTGTTATCATATCCCCTCTAAGACGCCGTTTCTCTAGTGTGTACAAGTTTAACTTTTCTAGCCTTTCTTCATAACTAAAACTTTCCATTCCCCTTACTAGTTTTGTAGCCCTCCTCTGCACTCTCTCTAGTTCCGTAATGTCCTTTTTCAGAAAGGGCGCCCAGAATTGAACAGCATATTCTAGGTGGGGTCTTACCATGGACCTGTAAAGAGGCATAATTATATCTTCCTCCCTTGAGTCAATACCCCTTTTAATACATGCCAATATCTTATTGGCCTTTGCAGCTGCCAGCTGGCATTGTGTGCTACTGCTAAGTCTATTGTCTACCATTACTCCCAAATCCTTTTCATTAGTAGATTGTTGCTATTGTCACTGGCCCCATGCACTTCTAGCGTGCTTCTATTGATAGCCATCTCTTCTTTTGTGTCTCCAAACCAGACCTGTGGTTGTGATTCAGGTGGAATATCAATGAGGACGTGATCCTGCTTTCCCCCTGCTCACATGCTTTATACAGAGACAACAGAAAGCAACAATGGAGAATGATTTCATTTATGGATATTTCATAGACTGGGCGTTCCTCATAGACAGCTGCAGGGTCTAGAAGTTACAATAGTACTAGCAGTAGGTGTCAGTGGAACTGTGCTTCAAATAGCAGAAGAAACACTCATAGCTGGCGTGGATGTTGACCTGTATGCTGCCTAACCAATAATAGTGAATGTGATTATGTGGGGGGGTTGGACTTGGAAGCGGTGACTGATGATAATGACAAAGAACATGCTTGTGTATTTTTAATCATGCTTACTTGTGCATACTTTCCAGGTGATCTCTGAAGGAGATCAGAAATAGGCATATTGGCCCTTAGCAGTGGAAGATTGTCTTTTTTTAAGATACAACTATTATTTTCCATATCTTTGTCATTTTCAATCTCTGTTTCATCTGTATCAGAAGACTAAAGGAAGCTGAGTATTAGGGCATACTGTAGTTGACTGAATATAAGGCAAGTTTTTTTCAGGCATTTTAACGTGAAAAAGTGACCTCGCCTTATATTCGGAGTCTCTCCTTATACAGTGGGCTGTCTGGGCATCTCCCTCCCACTACCTTTAATCCTCAATAATACACCTGGCAGTCATCTTGAAATTTGAACAGTTGGGGGGGTCACCTTATAATCGGGGTTGCCCAGTATGCATACAAATATGGTGTTCTAAATCAACACCATCATCAATAAATATATTCCCTTAGGGGGATTTATAAAACATTGACCATTAGTTTGCATGGTGTGTCCCTGTTACTGATTGACGCAGAAATTGTTCTCACTGCTAAATCCTCCTGCATTACGGGAGTAGCTACCATCAAAACATCTGCTGCTTTTTTCTCTCTCTCCCAAGCATAGACTAACATGTGATACACTGACACACTCTTTTATACTTCAGTACAGTAGGAATACATGGGAAACTCATCACATGGTGGGGAATAACATTATTATTATTAACCCCATAACGACCCATGATGTGCCAGGACCGTCATGTGTAAACTTCCCATAAGGACCCATGATAATCCTGGCACGTCATGGGATAAATGATAGCAGCAAGCCTTGGTGCACGCTGCTATCATTCTGCAGACCCTGAAATTGATCGCTCCATGACCGCAGCTTTCAGTTTCAGTGCTTCTCTCTTCTACCAGTACATGTGATTGCTCCAGGAGCGATCACATGTACCGGCATGTTCATGCACAAAGTTAATGTGTTTCATGCATTGCCTTTGTGACTGCTCTCTGCCTCTCTCTTCCTTACCATTAAAGTAAGGAAGAGAGAAGCAGAGAGCAGACTTAAAATAAAGCAATTTTAGGCCAAAGTTGGGATATTAACCACTTCAATGATGGTGCTGGGGGAGGCTAAATGTAGGTCTCGTTATGACCTACTGACACCACTCTGCTTATTTAAAAGTTATGTGGAGAAAGATCAACACATTTAATTTACAATATTTTATTAAAAAAAAAACAAATAATGAAGTAAAATTAAAGTTTAAGGTGAGTTTTATTCATGTGGAGCACAGTAATACACTTATATACACACCAGTAATGACTAAAAAAATTGAATTTCTGTGAGGGAAAGAGGGACATGGGGATTCTCACCCCAGAGGGACAGTGCCCACTTAAAACTGCCCATTTTGTAAGTATGAACGACCGGTCATACCTTTCATGAAGTCGCCATAAAAATTTAAACCATTGCACCCAAATGATCCCAAGAGAAAAAATAAAAGTGTTTTTTTTTGTTTTTTTTTATCCATATAAGTGTGGTATCAAAAGAAAGCCCTACTTGTGCGTAAAAAAAATGGTATATCATTTATGTGGATGGAATAAAAGACACGGTTGAACAAAGATATAGTCAAAAAGTTCAGAATTGCTCCGGTCCTTAAAGGGATAGTAATGTTTCATAATAAAAGCAGCTCTAATTAATCATCATAGTATTTGGACTTTGGAGAGTGTTATTTGAGTTCTGTCAGAGTTGTAGTTGAAGAGTAATTGAATGATAAAGTATCCCCCTCCCATCCCTTTTACTGATGTAACACTGCTCAGCCAGAGCAGAAGGGAGGTGCCCAGGTAGACTGCAGAGAGGGACAATCTTCAATTAAGATAAGGGAAAAAGCTGAAAAACTTGTCAAGGGGGGCAGGGCCTTCATTGTTCTCAAAGGAAGAAGATTGCCCCCTGCTGTTATCTGTCTGGTCTATGGACTGCATTCCACATCTGAGAAGAGATGGCTTACACTAGGTAAAAGGGGCGGGAGGGGAAACTTTGCTTTTGAGTATCTCTCAAACCATAAAGGTTTGAGAGATAAGACTTATATCATTCTTCATGTTTTTTAATGCCTACAAAATAAAATAAAGTCCTTAAGGAGTTAAGGTAAATTCAATGCTATGATAAAAGCAGAAAAAAGCAGGAAAAAAAATTATAAAGAATAATCACATGAAGTGACCATTTTTTCGAATGTTTCCCTTTTAAGGGAAAACATTTCACCCATCCCTAGTTGGAGTTCAACAAGAGCTTTAGATTGGACAGAATCAAGAAATGCTTTCGGTGCTGATTTATACCTGTGCATTGTGGTAGATTCAAAGGAAGAACAATTTCTATCTTGACTAAAAATAAGACATTGTGCACTGTTATTCTATAGTGTGCGTTCATCAAGACATGAGATACAGTATTTTGGACAGTTTGATGAATCACCTATATAGATTAATGTAGCATGAACACTAATGTTTCTCAAGTGAAGCTCACCATTCCATGAATGTATATAATAGCCCCTTATCTTAGTCACAGGATGACAAATTCTGCCAGCGCCATGTTTAATCACTGGGCAAGTAGGAGGTTAAAAGAAATGTTTGCAAGTAAGAAACAGGGACTTTTTAAAGGGATAGTAATGTTTCATAATAAAAGCAGCTCTAATTAATCATCATAGTATTTGGACTTTGGAGAGTGTTATTTCAATTCTGTCAGAGTTGTAGTTCAAGAGTAATTCAATGACAAAGTATCCCCCTCCCACCCCCTTTACTGATGTAACACTGCTCAGCCAGATCAGAAGGGAGGTGCCCAGGTAGATTGCAGAGAGGGACAATCTTCAATTAAGATAAGGGAAAAACCTGAAAAACTTGTCAAGGGGGGCAGGGCTTTCATTGTTCTCATAGGAAGAAGATTGTCCCCTGCTGTTATCTGTCTGGTCTATGGACTGGATTCCACATCTGAGAAGAGATGGCTTACACTAGGTAAAAGGGGCGGGAGGGGGAACTTTGCTTATGAATATCTCTCAAACCATAAAGGTTTGAGAGATAAGATTTATATCATTCTTCATGTTTTTTAATGCCTACAAAATAAAATAAAGATAAAACGAAGTATTACTATCCCTTGAAAGGGATAGTAATGCTTCCCGAAAACAGCAGCTCCAATTAATCTTCATAGTATTTGGGCCATGGAGAGGGTTATTTCAATACTATCAGAGTTGTAGTTCAAAAGTAATTGAATGATAAAATATCCCCCTCCTGCCCCTTTTACCTAGTGTAAGCCACCTCCCCTCAGATGTGGAATCTGGTCTCTTGACCGGACAGCTCAAAGCAAGGGACAATCTTCTTACTGTGAGAACAATGAAAGTCCTGCCCCCATTGACAGGTTTTTCCTTTATGCTCAGTGAAGATTGTCCCTCTCTACAACCCACTTGGACACCACCCTGCTGCTCTGAGCTGAGCAGTGTTACATCAGGAAAAGGGGCGGGAGGGGGATACTTTATCATTCAATTACTCTTCAACTACAACTCTGACAGTACTGAAATAACACTCTCCACGGCCCAAATACTATGAAGATTAATTGGAGCTGCTTTTATTATGAAACATTACTATCCCTTTAAGCCACTGCTGGTCCCTGGGTAAAGAAAAAGAAGTTGGCCACCTTAACGCCCTTGAATGCTAGATCAAAGACAACCTCCTGTTCTAAAATATTTTATCTGGAAATATGAGTTGCGTATTTACACAAGCAGAGAAACCTTTTATATACATACACAAAAAAACACACAAACTAAAAATTTCTATACAGTTACATATTGTGTCTAATTATAAAGAAGCATTTATTTTAAAGGGTTTTAGACTGGATATGATTTGTTTCAGGCAGGTTATTCCAGACTTTCGGAGTTCTGAAGGAGAAGGTAGATCGACCAGCTTCTTTCTTCTAATGTGGAATAGTCAGTGAGTTGTTAGTAGTGGAAGTTATAGTTAGTATGGAGATCTGGAGTGATCATACTGCTCAGGTAGTGTGGAATAGTCAGTGAGTTGTTAGTAGTGGAGGTTATAGTTAGTATGGAGATCTGGAGTGATCATACTGCTCAGGTAGTGTGGAATAGTCAGTGAGTTGTTAGTAGTGGAGGTTATAGTTAGTATGGAGATCTGGAGTGATCATACTGCTCAGGTAGTGTGGAATAGTCAGTGAGTTGTTAGTAGTGGAGGTTATAGTTAGTATGGAGATCTGGAGTGATCATACTGCTCAGGTAGTGTGGAATAGTCAGTGAGTTGTTAGTAGTGGAGGTTATAGTTAGTATGGAGATCTGGAGTGCTCATACTGCTCAGGTAGTGTGGAATAGTCAGTGAGTTGTTAGCAGTGGAGGTTATAGTTAGTATGGAGATCTGGAGTGATCATACTGCTCAGGTAATGTGGAATAGTCAGTGAGTTGTTAGTAGTGGAGGTTATAGTCAGTATGGAGAGCTGGAGTGAGCATACTGCTCAGGTAGTCTGATAGCTTTCTTGAGAAGTGGTTATAAACCAGGCAACAGAGGTGAAGAGTATGTCTAGATTTGAGTGTTAGCCAATTTAGTTATTTAAAGGGATAGTAATACTTCGTTTTAACTTTATTTTATTTTGTAGGCATTAAAAAAACATGAAGAATGATATAAGTCTTACCTCTGAAACCTTTATGGTTTAAGAGATATTCACAAACAAAGTATCCCCCCCCGTTCAACCAGATCAGAAGGGAGGTGCCCAGGTAGGCTGCAGAGAGGGACAATCTTCAATTAAGATAAGGGAAAAAGCTGAAAAACTTGTCAAGGGGGGCAGGGCTTTCATTGTTCTCACAGGAAGAAGATTGTCCCCTTCTGTTATCTGTCTGGTCTATGGACTGGATTCCACATCTGAGAAGAGATGGCTTACACTAGGTAAAAGGGGCGGGGAGGGGAACTTTGCTTGTGAATATCTCATAAACCATAATGGTTTGAGAGATAAGACTTATATCATTCTTCATGTTTTTTTAATGCCTACAAAATAAAATAAAGTTAAAACGAAGTATTACTATCCCTTTAAGCATATCACAGTGATGGGTTGTATAATTACATTGGAGGATAATGTGGCATAATATGTTATACAGAGTGTCAGGTTTAGCAAGATGGATTTGTGGCGCTGGAGCATATACTACGTCCCCATAGTCTAAAATTTTATACTTTAAAGTTCAATAGACTACAAAAGAGTACCATACGCAAGAAAGGATATATACCCTACAGGGCAGAATCCAGAATAGCAGATCAAATTTGATCATTGAAAAACTTGTGCCAATGCTTTAAGTGATAAGCACCTCTTTGTCCTGGTTCGTTGTAGATGTGATTCAGCCATGAATTGTGAGCAATTTGCCAACGTCAGACAAGTTTAGATGCTGGTGCAATGTGTACCTTCTATCTACTGCATCAGATTCCTCCCCCTTACTGGTACTGAGAGGGTTATAGGAGAAGTAACACCTAATAATAATAGCCCCCCACTTTACCTTACTAAGACAAGGACATCCTAATTTCCCTTATTAATTTTGCCATTGTGTCTTTAGTGAAGGTAACAGTCATTTCTAGAAGTCATGTCATGGTGACAAACAATTTTTTTATCTATTTGAGTGCAGAGGGATGTCCATTGCACTAGACACCCCTCTGGTGTTCGAAGGTTTAAACTGAAGCAAAGAGAGTGCATGTGAAGCAATGCACTGCACACTTCCCAAGTCTTTACATGGTTAAGATTATCATGAGCAGTGGTCTGAGTTATTGTTAACAACTGTCATGTTACCAGAGCGGTGCGCCTTGCACAGAACAAACTGCGCACTCTTCTACTTTCTTACAAATGCATCTAAATTACTCATTGCCTCTCTCTGGCCTGAGACAAGAGCATCCGCGGCAGCTATGTGGCACTCAAAACTCCATCACGTCCTCCGAAAGACTTCACACATCAGTTATTGGAAATATGGATCGATTCAGGGAGACCAGGGGGAAGATTCACTAAGCGGTGATAAGGAGTTGATAAAGTGGTGATGACGTCTCCAGTTTATCACTTCTCCAATTCCTATGTTATTCTATGGAGCCTATGCACTAAGATGTCTTCCGATTAGGAGACCTTAGTCAATAGGATCTATAGAATAACACAGGAACTGGAGGAGTCATCTCCACTTTATCACCTGTTTATCACCGCTTAGTGAATCTCCCCTATGGACTCCTTGGTTCTCCTGGACTGTGCTGTTGGCACCTAGCCTGTGTGGATGAGAGTGAGGAGCTTCCTATCTTGTTGCCGTTTTGGCAATGGACCTGCTCATACTCTACTTCTCCAAAAATGACCACGTAGATGGGGTTTGAGGGTGTCCACCAGGGCCTTTGTACAAGAGCTCCCCTATTTAGGAGTACATGAGGATTGTACATGTGGGTTTCACAGGGGGGCCTAATCAATTTATGGTTGACGCCGTCTGGCTTCTGTTCCCCTCTACCTGGTCCAGACCATAACTCCTATGCCTTTCCCCTGCTGAAAGGCAGGGGAAAACAATTTATTTATTTAATCACCCTTTCTTTTTTATCTCTCTCCTCCCCACCACCCCTTTTCTCTTACTTCTTGCTATCTATTTTCTATGTCTTACCTACATTACATCACCCAATGTACATTGGTTTTGCCCATTACTGTATTGCAACTGTCATGTCCGCCTCCATGAGCATGACATCCAGAACGGATTGAGTATTTTCTGTATTGAAGAGAACCACAAGGGCACAAATCATTGAGGCCATTATCATTTTCTGGTCATAGTAAGGTAAGTGGGTGGTTACTATTAGAAGATGTTACTTGTTTTTTAAGTGTTGTATATAATTGCAATTCATGAGATAAACCGGAAAGCTAAAGAGTTTTTACAGTCAACAGGATATTAAAGGGATAGTAATACCTGAAAATAAGTTTATTTTATATTGTATCCCTTAAAAAACCATGAAAGATGATATAAGTCTTATCTCCCAAACCTTTATGGTTTGGGAGATATTCACATGTAAAATATAGTAAAGTTCTCTTTTCCTGGCTGTTTCAGGTAAGTCTGCCATCTAGTGGACAGATTTGGAATTCGGTCCACAGAGCAACCGGCAGCTCTTTAGCAGTGCCGAGATCACGATCTTTGAAAAGAACTGCTTAATTGGAACTATCTACAAAGTGTGCCTGGCTTGAAAGCACACTTTGTAGACCATTCCAATTAAGAAATTCTTTTTAAAGATCATGATCTCAGCACTTCTGGAGAGGCACAGCCGGTCGGGGGACCGGATTCCAAATCTGAAGGGAGGAGCAATGACGTCACTCCAGGGGAAACTTTACTTCTGAATATCTCCCAAACCATAAAGGTTTGGGAGATAAAACTTATATCATTTTTCATGGTTTTTTAAGGGCTACGATATAAAATAAACTTATTTTCAGGTATTACTATCCCTTTAAGGCAGAACAATGCTAGGAAGCCTACTCAAAGGGCCAGATGCTCTATTCTCCATTAATTTTACACTAACCTCTGTGAACAGACAAGTGGTCTCCACCAAAAGTTACCTATGTTATCACAGGCTAACAAATCACTGTAAGCAAAGTGCTAATGATCTCTGCTGACAGACCATGTTCTTCTCTCAGAGCAGTGTTCCACAATGAGGGAGAATCATTTATCCACTGTCGAGGTCCTGCATGTAAATGAAGTGAATTGAATCCTCTTTCATTCCCAGCTACATTAAAGAAGCCCTTCACCTTGCATTTTCCCTGAGCCATTTGTTCCGCTTTGATGTTCTAATGCGTCCGTATCAACTCAACTACAGTATGTGATGGTTGGTGGTCCCTGAACACATCTCAAATCACAATCACTGAGACTAATGTGCTAGGATAGTGTAGCATTTCTGGAGAAAACCAACCAAATCACAAGTGACACATGCCCCAAATGGCCATTTACGTAAACGGTGCTTTTAAACAATTGAATAGTAGAAAGGTGCTTCACTGTACTTGACCTAGAAATGGAAGATTTAATCGTAAAACAAAATAATAACCATGAAAAACTATTTTAAACACTGTATGTGTTGTAAAAAGATCTTACAAACAGTGTATTTATGTCATACAAAACAAACATAAGGCTTCCGTCACATTTCACGATCTCCAAATAATCAAGTGTTCAGGGGGTATCAAAACACAAGGGGGGTTATGCACTAAGGAGTGATAAACAGGTGATAAAGTGGAGATAACTTATCCAGTTTATCACTTCTCCGGTTCCTGTGTTATTCTATGGGCCTTATGCACTAAGATTTTTCCAGCTTTGGAGATCTTAAGGCATAAGCTCAATAGAATAACTGAGAAATTATATCACTGGAGAAGTCATCTCCATTTCATCATAACACAACCTGTGTTTTGATACCCCTGAACACTTGATTATTTGGAGACTGCTAAAAGTGTTGGGAGCCTTATGCATAACCCCTAAGGCAGAGGTTCTCAACTCCTGTCCTCAGGACCCACTAACAGGCCAGGATGTGATGATTTCCTTGTTAGAGCACAGGTGAGTTAATCAATGTGAATGAGCCTCTGATCACATGATTTCCTTGTTAGAGCACAGGTGAGTTAATCAATGTGAATGAGCCTCTGATCACATGATTTCCTTGTTAGAGCACAGGTGAGTTAATCAATGTGAATGAGCCTCTGATCACATGATTTCCTTGTTAGAGCACAGGTGAGTTAATCAATGTGACTGAGCCTCTGATCACATGATTTCCTTGTTAGAGCACAGGTGAGTTAATCAGTGTGAATGTGCCTCTGATCACATGATTTCCTTGTTAGAACACAGGTGAGTTAATCAATGTGAATGAGCCTCTGATCACATGATTTCCTTGTTAGAGCACAGGTGAGTTAATCAGTGTGAATGAGCCTCTGATCACATGATTTCCTTGTTAGAGCACAGGTGAGTTAATCAGTGTGAATGAGCCTCTGACAACATGATTTCCTTGTTAGAGCACAGGTGAGTTCATCAATGTGAACGAGCCTCTGATCTCCACACCTGTGATCTAGCAGAGAAATCCCTAAGTCCTGGCCTGTTAGTGGGTCCTGAGAACAGGAGTTGAGAACCACTGCCCTAAGGTGTGGAGTACAGGATAAAAGTCCTCCTGTTAGATGTATTCCTATCGTGTGTGACTTCATTTGGACCTAATTATACTCCTTTAACCTGTGGTGGACCAGAGGAATAAAAGAAGAAGCACTATTTTGGTTGAAATTGATGTAGAACTTCTTTACATTTCCACCCAACCTACCACCCCCTTGCTTGGTACAGAATAACCTCTTGTGCGTACATGTCATTTTCACTGAAACTACAGCATAATTTCCTTCCTTTATATGAATTATTGAATGTATTTGAAAGGTTCTCTTATCTCTCTTCACTCCAATGAGTCATACTGATCAAGTTCAGAAACCTATAAGGCTATAAAAAAAATCACATCATCTGTTAAGATTCCTTTGTAAATTTCTTTGCCTTCGAGGTGCCTTTTATGATCTTTGTCATGTATTCAAATTACTTTCCAGTGAAGAATCTCATTCAATAAAATAGAGGAGGCAAGTCAAAAAAAAGCAGCATACAATGCATTGCTACAGGGAGCCATCGAGGAGAATGTATGATGTCACAGAGAGACATTTCACTAAAGCTGCACACAAACTTATCTACAGAAGCCTGAGTACATCTCAGAGCAGAACTCTGCCAGTGCACCACTCTGCAAGTGCACAAAATGTAACCATCGATTAACCCATTGAGAACCTGAGGGGTGAACAACGTATTGCTTTGCAATGCGGTGCGCACCCCTCTGGTTCTCCAGTGGTTAAAATGACCACAAGGGCAGGTGTATAGAAAAGGATAAGTTACGTGTCCACTTCATCGACACCCGGTTTGTACAAACCTGGTGTATGGGTGCAGAAGAACGACTCACCCCATAATATCCCATAGAAAAAGAAGAATTTGCAGCTTTAAAGGGGAACTTTCACCTCCGCATTATCATTGTTGTATCCCTTCCTTTGTGTCCCCTCTGTACATTGCTGTTTTTCTTTTTGCCTAAAAATCTGTTTAAATGAAGCAAAAAGATACTTGAATTTTGTACCTGATGACGTTAGCAGCCGCACAGCTGCGCACAATGAGAGATCTCATTGGCAGAGATCGATATCTAGCCAATGAGATCTCTCTCCAGCTTACTAACAGAACGCCTCCGTCATCGGAGGATGCTGGGGCAAGTGAAAGGAGCTGAGGCTGTGGGAGTGTCTTCTGCACCGTACGGTGCGCGGCTGTGCGGCTGCTAACGTCATCAGGTACAAAATTCAAGTATCTTTTTGCTTCATTTAAACAAATTTTTAGGCAAAAAGAAACACCGCAATGTAGAGAGGGGACACAAAGGAAGGGATACAACAATGATAATGAGGAGGTGAAAGTTCCCCTTTAAGGGATAGTAATACTTAAAGCGGAACTAACACCGCTAAGAAACTTGGTTTGTAATAATTCCCTATCTGGTCACTAGCTGCTTAGTAGCGCTAGTCGCCAGAATTATTACCTCTTTATGGAGAAATTTGCATTCATCCTCGGCTGACAGGCAGGACGGAGTGCGGACATCTTGCCCTAGTGACGTCCGCGCGCCTGCGCTGTCAGTCCCTTCTGGAGCTGAATGGCTCCTAGCAACGCCTCCTACAGCCGTCTGGGACTGACAGCGCAGGCGCGCGGACGTCACTAGTGCAAGATGTCCGCGCTCCGTCCTGCCTGTCAGCTGAGGATGACTGCATATTTCTCCATAAAGAGGTAATAATTCTGGCGACTAGCGCTACTAAGCAGCTAGTCACCAGATAGGGAATTATTACAAGCAAAGTTTCTTAGCGGTGTTAGTTCCGCTTTAAAGTGTAAAAAAAATGTATATTGTAGAGTTTATACCCCTGAGTAAAGCCAAGGAACTCCTACTGCTGAAAGGTGTTTTATTCAAACGTTATTACAGCTCAAACCTTTACTTTTTTTAGGTGCAATATCACAGTGGCCTGAAATTGGTCAGTCGATCATAAGCCTCCATGGTGTACCAACAGCGCCACTTTACAATTTCAGGCCGCTGTGATACTGCACTGTGATCCTGCAAGCGACTGTCATGTCCGCTTCCATGTCATGTCCTGGCAGAACATACGCATACCTGGGAACCCCCCGGTTTTGCCCCAGAGACTCCGGATTTCAAAGTGAATTAACGGGTCTCCAGGGCAATGTGTGGATCACCGGGTGGGCAGAGTTTAAGTAGAAACTCTGCCCACTTGTGCTCCATCCCGCCCGGTTCCTCCCACTCCCCACCCTCTTACATACATTTTGCAGGGGGGTTTTGTGTTTTTTTTGTCCCGCCCCCCCACGATTAAGCTCCGCCCCTTTTATGACGCGATTTGCGTCATTTTCGTCCCCCTGGGCACTGACAGGGTTACCCTCCGGGTAGCCCTGTTTCAAAAGTTCCCAAGTATGAACATACGGGATGATTGATAGTGGTCATCAAGCTTTCCTGACCATAGAAAGGTAAGTGGATGGTTTGACCATAGTAAGGTAAGTGGATGGTTATAATTAGGAGGTGTTATTTCCCCTTTAAATAAATGGGAATGTTCACCCCCCACACCACATATGTTGCAGGTTGTTTGCTCCAGAATTGCACCTCTTTAGAATAAGACTCTTAGTAACAACTACATTCTCCGGATGAATTGTTTCCTATCTTGTCATCAGTTTCCAACATTCCCTGCTCCAGCCTAGCGGCCTCTCTTGAATACAGTACTTGTTTATCATCTCTCATAAAGATTGCTCCAGGCACCATTCTCAGACAGAGACCATTCAAGAGCAACCGTACTATTAACTATCAGCTCTCCATCCTCACCAGTCTGCCAATGGCTTGTACAAAAGGAGTCTTCTTTCCTTACAATGTTTTGTAGTCATTCTCTGTCATTTTGATTTTACTTGTAAGAAAATTCTGAATACAGAGACTGTAACATTGCATTACATCACACAGAGCATTCAGTGCTGGAGATAGACTGTAACACTGTATTACATCACACAGAGCATTCAGTGCTGGAGATAGACTGTAACACTGTATTACATCACACAGAGCATTCAGTGCTGGAGATAGACTGTAACATTGTATTACATCACACAGAGCATTCAGTGCTGGAGATAGACTGTAACATTGTATTACATCACACAGAGCATTCAGTGCTGGAGATAGACTGTAACATTGTATTACATCACACAGAGCATTCAGTGCTGGAGATAGACTGTAACATTGTATTACATCACACAGAGCATTCAGTGCTGGAGATAGACTGTGACACTGTATTACATCACACAGAACATTCAGTGCTGCAGGGAGACTGTAACATTGTATTACATCACACAGAGCATTCAGTACTGGAGATAGACTGTAACACTGTATTACATCACACAGAGCATTCAGTGCTGGAGATAGACTGTAACATTGTATTACATCACACAGAGCATTCAGTGCTGGAGATAGACTGTAACACTGTATTACATCACACAGAGCATTCAGTGCTGCAGGGAGACTGTAACATTGTATTACATCACACAGAACATTCAGTGGTGGAGATAGACTGTAACACTGTATTACATCATACAGAGCATTCAGTACTGGAGATAGACTGTAACACTGTATTACATCACACAGAGCACTCAGTGCTGGAGATAGACTGTAACATTGTATTACATCACACAGAGCATTCAGTACTGGAGATAGACTGTAACACTGTATTACATCACACAGAGCACTCAGTGCTGGAGATAGACTGTAACACTGTATTACATCACACAGAGCATTCAGTACTGGAGATAGACTGTAACACTGTATTACATCACACAGAGCATTCAGTGCTGCAGGGAGACTGTAACATTGTATTACATCACACAGAACATTCAGTGGTGGAGATAGACTGTAACACTGTATTACATCATACAGAGCATTCAGTACTGGAGATAGACTGTAACACTGTATTACATCACACAGAGCACTCAGTGCTGGAGATAGACTGTAACATTATATTACATCACACAGAGCATTCAGTGCTGGAGATAGACTGTAACATTGTATTACATCACACAGAGCATTCAGTACTGGAGATAGACTGTAACACTGTATTACATCACACAGAGCACTCAGTGCTGGAGATAGACTGTAACACTGTATTACATCACACAGAGCATTCAGTACTGGAGATAGACTGTAACACTGTATTACATCACACAGAGCATTCAGTGCTGGAGATAGACTGTAACACTGTATTACATCACACAGAGCATTCAGTACTGGAGATAGACTGTAACACTGTATTACATCACACAGAGCACTCAGTGCTGGAGATAGACTGTAACATTGTATTACATCACACAGAGCATTCAGTGCTGGAGATAGACTGTAACACTGTATTACATCACACAGAGCATTCAGTACTGGAGATAGACTGTAACACTGTATTACATCACACAGAGCATTCAGTGCTGGAGATAGACTGTAACACTGTATTACATCACACAGAGCACTCAGTGCTGGAGATAGACTGTAACATTGTTTTACATCACACAGAGCATTCAGTGCTGCAGGGAGACTGTAACATTGTATTACATCACACAGATCATTCAGTGCTGGAGATAGACTGTAACATTGTATTACATCACACAGAGCATTCAGTGCTGCAAGGATAGTGTAACATTGTATTACATCACACAGATAATTCAGTGCTGGAGATAGACTGTAACACTGTATTACATCACACAGATAATTCAGTGCTGGAGATAGACTGTAACACTGTATTACATCACACAGAGCACTCAGTGCTGTAAGAAGAGTGTAACATTGTATTACATCACACAGAGCATTCAGTGCTGCAAGGATAGTGTAACATTGTATTACATCACACAGATAATTCAGTGCTGGAGATAGACTGTAACACTGTATTACATCACACAGAGCACTCAGTGCTGTAAGAAGAGTGTAACATTGTATTACATCACACAGAGCACTCAGTGCTGTAAGAAGAGTGTAACATTGTATTACATCACACAGAGCACTCAGTGCTGTAAGAAGAGTGTAACATTGTATTACATCACACAGAGCTTTCAATGCTGCAGAAAGAGTGAAACATTGTGTAAGTAGAAGCCACTGGGCCCTGGTGCAAAAATTGCCATGGCCCCTCCACGCCCACATTGCCCCCCCATTGGCCATCTCAACATTGCCCCCAATATCCATATTGCCTCCACACTGGCCCCCGTCTCCACATTGCCTCCAATCTCCACATTGCTTCCAATCTCCATATTTTCCTCACATTGCCCCCAATCTCCACACTGTCTCCACATTGCCCCCAATCTCCACATTGACCCCAATCTCCACACTGTCTCCAATCTCCATATTGTCCCCACATTGCCCCCAATCTCCACATTGCCTCCAATCTCCATATTGTCCCCACATTGCCCCCAATCTCCACATTGCCCCCAATCTCCACATTGCCTCCAATCGCCATATTGTTCCCACATTGCCCCCAATATCCACATTGTCTCCACATTGGCCCCCTCTCCACATTGCCTCCAATCTCCACATTGCCCCCAATCTCCACATTGTCTGCACATTGCCCCCAATCTCCAAATTGCCTCCACATTGCCTCCAGTCTCCACATTGCCTCCAATCTCCATAATGTCCCCATATTGCCCCCAGTCTCCACATTGTCTCCACATTGCCCCCAATCTCCACATTGCCTCCAGTCTCCACATTGCCTCCAATCTCCATATTGTCCCCATATTGCCCGCAATCTCCACATTGACCCCAATCTCCACATTGCCTCCAATCTCCATATTGTCCCCACATTACCCCCAATATCCACATTGCCTCCACATTGGCCCCCATCTCCACATTGCCTCCAATCTCCATATTGTTCCCACATTGCCCCCAATATCCACATTGCCTCCACATTGGTCCCCCTCTCCACACTGCCTCCAATCTCCACATTGTCTCCACATTGCCCACAATCTCCACATTGCCTCCACATTGCCCCCACTATCCACATTGCCCCCAATCTCTACGTTTCCTCCAATCTCCACATTGCCTCCAATCTCCATATTGTCCCCACACTGCCCCCAATATCCACATTGCCTCCACATTGGCCCCCCTCTCCACATTGCCTCCAATCTCCATATTGTCCCCACATTGCCCCCAATATCCACATTGCCTCCATATAGCCCCCAATCTCCACATTGCCTCCAATCTCCATTTTGTCCCCACATTGCTCCCAATCTATATATTGTCCCCACATCGCCCCCAGTCTCCACATTGCCCCCAATCTCCACATTGCCTCCAATCTCCATATTGTCCCCACATTGCCCCCAATCTCCACATTGCCTCCAATCTCCATATTGTCCCCACATTGCCCCCAATCTCCACATAGCATTCAGGGAGGGATTATGTGTATACTAATGTTTTATTATGAAGAAATATACAGTGCATTATAGGAGTTTTCCTGCAGAGAAAAACAACTGTACTCCCTCTACTGGGAGATAAAATATTCAAAAAGTTATAACACCTCAAACTTGTTTTTTTTTTTTTTTTTTGCCTCCTTTGATTCTTAAAATTAAAAATTAGATAAAAAGTGACCACTAGGTGGTGTTGTTTCATTTGTCCCTATGGAGAATTTTGATTGATTGTAAAACTCTTCAAGCACAGAAATAGCTGATGTTACAACTTCTAGCTTTTCACAAAAGGTAAACCTCTACAACAATGGTGGCAATGTGAGGCCCTATGGCTGTGGCTAGACTACAACTCCCATCATTCCCTGTCAGCCAGTGATGGGCAGAGAATGATGGGATTTGTAGTCACTCAGAAGCCAGAGGGCCTCACATCACACATTCCTGCTCTACAATAGGTTTTGTTTTCATAAAACAGCATTGCTATTTCATTAACCCACTGAGTGACATATGGGTGGGTATCCAATGCACTGCAAAGTAATGTATTGTGTACACCTCCAGTTGTCCAAGGGTTAAACCATTGATGACCAGAATCGAGTGCAATGGATTGCAAAGCAATGCATTGCCCTTAGGGTGACCACGTGTCCTTGATTGCCCAGGACAGTCCCTGATTTGACATATGTGTCCCATGTCCCTCGCAGCCCCCTTCTGGGACATACAAAATTCCTGAATTTAGATTCCAGAGCACAGAGTTCTAACCACTAGGAGAACTGCCCATTGCCTACTTTGACAGGAAGTGCTGCCTCTGCTGGGCTACAAGGAAATGGCTTCCAGACAGAGATCTACACATTAAAGAGAAAGAGAGCCTTGATCCTGACATCAAACAGGAGCTTCAGTGCAATTTTATTGCAGTGTAATGGTAGTCTAAGGCTTTGGGCGTGATGTAGCCTGCAACAGGCATCACTTTCTGTCTCAGCAGTTAATGGTCAGTGCTCCCTCTAGTGTTTAGAACTCTATGGTGCGCCGGAGAAAGAGAGGTTTGCTCACTGATGACCTGTGATGTATAGTGACCCCTCCCACATGGCTGCACTAGAGCCGAGGACACGTATTCTATTGCTCTAATCTCTGCAGTGTCCCCGATTGGAAGAATGGAAATGTGGTCACCCTAATTGCCCCCCCCCCCGTTGGTACATAAGCGGTTAATCCTTTGAGTGCCACAGAGCTATCCAACGCATGGCAATGCAAATCTTTGGATACCTCTCGCTGTCACTCCAAGGGCTGTAAGAATGTTCAAAAAAAGGAAAAGAGGAGGGATTTATATTTTGTACTCTCGAAACAATTTTACTAGATCTTTCAAAATAATAACGTCAATAATATTTAAGCGGAAATAGAAATCTATACAATTATTTACACCCTGGAATAAAAACTATTTTTTGAAGACAAGTCCTTGCCAAGGTTGACTCAAACAGAAACCCCTGGTCGGTGGCCAAGTATCCCAACTGTAATGATTTTTTTTTTTTTTTGTAAACTTTCAACTATCCTTCAAATGATTCCTCCCAACCAAGTTTACAGACATTGGCAGAGGTGTATAAAAAAGGGTCAGTAAAATTGCCTGTTGTTTATGATCTAATTCTGTGAATTCAGCTGCTTTTATGACCACTAAAAACAGCGGACATAAAAAAGATAAAACTTCTTTGTCTCCAGGCACAAGACAGGTGGAAATGTGAATATACTAGCATATACAGACTTCACCTCTAGAAAGCTGGAACTAATATCTTAAACAAGACATTTAGGAGGCCCTATATGACCGAAAAGAGCTTCTCCATTAGAAGCAACGACCCTCAGCGTTTTTCTTTGACTTTTTTTGCTTTTAGGTTGACTCCCTTTTTTAAGCAACACTTAAAGCAGATAAAAGCACCCTTCAAAGCACCGCTGTTCTTTCTACAAGATAAAACTCCTCTGCTGTGAAATTAGAGGTTGTCAATTGTCAATGCACAAGAGGTAAAGCTTAGAATGACCTGTCAGTAGAACAACTAATAGCCTCCATTGCATATTATAACAAAAGTTGACAGCGGTAGCTGAGTGTCTGTTGTGAAGTTGTCATTAGCTGTGGAACAAAAAGTTGTTGTTATGGATGTCGAGGTCACATTGGATGCTGTGTCGGCCTATGGATCTTACAAGTGCATCAATACAGATATCCAGGCTCTGCATTACCATGTGTGTTACTTAGGTCACACTTTTGACGATTTATAGAAGCGGTAGTCAGATGCTGATTGAAGATGATGGGCATTCAAGATAGAGTTTGGATAGTTGAATAACACTGGTTTATAGGATATTTAGCACTTAAAGGGATAGTGATGTTTCAAAATAAAAGCAGCTCCAATTAATCTTCATAGTAATTGAGACATTGAGAGAGTTATTTCAATACTGTCAGAGTTTTAGTACAAGAGTAATTGAATGATAAAGTATCCCCCTCCCGCCCCTTTTACCTAGTGTAAGTCACCTCCCCTCAGATGTGGAATCTGGTCTCTTGACCGGACAGGTCATAGCAAAGGACAGTCTTCTTACTGTGAGAACAATTAAAACCATGCCCCCCATGACAGATTTTCCAGGTTTGTCCTTTTGGTCACTGAAGATTGTCCCTCTCTGCGAATCATCAGGACAGTCTTGCTGCTCTGAGTTGAGCAGTGTCACATCAGTAAAATGGGTGGGAGGGGGATACTTTATCATTCAATTACTCTTGAACTTCAACTCTGACAGTACTGATATAACACTCTCCATGGCCCAAATACTATGTAGATTAATCGGAGCTGCTTTTATTGTGAAACATTACTATCCCTTTAAATGTCAATAAACTTTTTATGAAGAAAAAAAAACATATAATGTAGTGCTTTTCCTGTTGAGTAAAAGACGAATACTCACACTTTTGGGAGATATGTCTTTCCAGAGTTATTTCAGTTTAAATAGTTGGTTTGTTACATTAACGTCACTTTCTAGTAGTCAAATTTCACATAGTTATTCTGTTGCATTCTACGAGAGAGGAGAGTCACTGATAACAGTTCTCCATATACTCTGATAGTAACTGCTGAGTCACTTCCTGTCTGTTTGATCATTCAGGAAGTAATCTCCCTGGATCTCTGTTTGGTGAGAGTCGAACAGTTTTGAACTGTTATAACTTCTGAATACAACAACAGGGAGCGATGGGAGTGACCTTGTTTTTCTCAGTAGGAATATCCCTATGATGTATAGACATTCATAAAATAAGTTTACTGCTCCTTTAGGGACCAAAGGAGTGTGCAAATCAGCTCAACAAAATTTGTTGCACACCCGGCTGATGCTTAAATTCTTAACTACTTTTGACATACATTTAAGATGGTAACTGAGAGCTAAAAAGAAAGTTAAAAGTTTATAAAATATGCTTAAAAATATGTATGATATTAAATAACTACTTTTCTGTTTGTGTCTTCATACAGTGCTGGAAGACATCATGGGGTCATGTGTACAAAGAAAAAGTACACCAACTGCTCCATAGGCAACAATTAAGAGGTCCAAATTTCCCACTGATTTAACCCCTTAGTGACAGACGACTTACCTGGTAAGTCCAGGAAGTCATTCGCTATAACGGAAAACCCCCCTGTCATTAAGGGGTTAAAAGGTTTTTTTTTTAACCCTTTGAGTGCAAGAGGGGTACGCAACGAATTGCAAAGCAATGCACTGCGTACCCCTCAGGCACTCAAAGGGTTAACCCATTGACTGCTAGGCAAGTGTTCAATGCACAAATTGCTTTTCAATGAGCTTGAGACCTTTCTAAAAATCATGGTGTTAGTTAAAGGGATAGTAATGCTTCGTTTTATCTTTATTTTATTTTGTAGGCATTAAAAAAACATGAAGAACGATAGGTTTGAGAGATATTCACAAGCAAAGTTTCCCCTCCCGCCCCTTTTACCTAGTGTAAGCCATCTCTTCTCAGATGTGGAATCCAGTCCATAGACCAGACAGATAACAGCAGGAGACAATCTTCTTCCTATGAGAACAATGAAAGCCCTGCCCCCCTTGGCAAGCTTTTCAGGTTTTTCCCTTATCTTAATTGAAGATTGTCCCTCTCTGCAGTCTACCTGGGCACCTCCCTTCTGATCTGGCTGAACAGTGTTACATCAGTAAAAGGGACGGGAGGGGGATACTTTGTCATTGAATTACTCTTGAACTACAACTCTGACAGAATTGAAATAACACTCTCCAAAGCCCAAATACTATGATGATTAATTAGAGCTGCTTTTATTATGAAACATTACTATCCCTTTAACCGTTTGAGTGCCAGATGGGTAAGCAACAATTTGATCGACAATGTATTGTGCACCACTATGGCAAGGGGTTTAAATAAATAGAAATTATACTTCTTCCCCTTATGGTGCAGCTGGTGTGCCCCAGAATAGCTGCACTTATTGTTTATGAATATGTCCCATGAGTCATCCACTATCAGCCTGCTGTGTCACTGACACTACAGGGCCTGACCAGGGTCAAACTTCCTGCCTGCTCAATATCTGTTAGTGAAGTTCCCACCCGCATTCATGAGTTGGCTTAATTAACATTGCATGTCCTCTCACCTGCATTGCTCAATGTCCCTTCAAAACCTTGCATGTGCTTTGACTTGTGGGACATCTACACCATAGCCGGGATCTCTCCAGATTTGCCCCGGAGATTCCGTTTTTCACTCTGCATTACCAGGTCTCCGGGTCAGAGGCGGATTCCTCCGGATGTGGGGAGTTTCTATTGAAACTCTTGGCACTTCTGCACTTTCCCCCATTTCCTTCCCACTTCTCCTCTGTCTCCAGCATATTTTACCCCGCCCACTTTTGATTCGAATTGCGTTATTTATCACCCCCAATAGGACCACAGGACTTCACCTCCGGGGGGTCCAGAAGAAGAAGTTCCCAAGTATGCATCTATACAGTTCAAGAGTGTAAATAATTTTCCAGTGTGTTCTTCCTTTCTTAAAGGGATAGTAATACTAGGTTTTATCTTTATTTTATTGTGTAGGCATTAAAAAAACATGAAGAACGATATAAGTCTTATCTCTCAAACCTTTATGGTTTGAAAGATATTCACAAGCAAAGTTTCCCCTCCCGTCCCTTTTACCTAGTGTAAGCCATCTCTTCTCAGATGTGGAATGCAGTCCATAGACCAGACAGATAACAGAAGGGGACAATCTTCTTCCTGTGAGAACAATGAAAGCCCTGCCCCCCTTGACAAGTTTTTCAGCTTTTTCCCTTATCTTAATTGAAGATTGTCCCTCTCTACAATCTACCTGGGCACCTCCCTTCTGATCTGGCTGAGCAGTGTTACATCAGTAAAAGGGGCAGGAGGGGGATACTTTGTCACTGAATTACTCTTGTACTACAACTCTGACAGAATTGAAATAACACTCTCCAAAGTCCAAATACTATGATGATTAATTAGAGCTGCTTTTATTATGAAACATTACTATCCCTTTAATTGGAGCTGCTTTTATTATGATACATTACAATCCCTTTAACATTATTTTCCTGATAGAAACCAGTGGCGTAAATACAGGGGTGCAGTTGTGCCAGAGCCCAGCATCCATAGGGAAGCCACAGGGCTCAGTTGGTTTTGTTTATGCCTCAGTGAAATAAATCTTGCATTACTGGGTCCAAATACATTTTTGCACCAAGGACCTCCAATTACTAGTTGCGCCACTTAAAGAAATATATATTTTGAGAGGCTGTCGATTTCCATACCTATTTAGAAAAATGTTCTGGTTAATTTAATCTTTCAGCTCCTTTGCTGTTACAGCTCCTGCTACTTCTGCAAAATTGGGTTTAGAATTTTTTTTTAAATCCATGAGAATTTTCAGAATTGTATTTGTCTCCTGTAGGTTAGCTGCATAAACATCACTCCAGTTCTTAATACAGTGGTTCTCAATCTTTTTTTTTGTTCAGGGCACCCCTAACACATAATTTAGAACATTCAGGGCACCCCTAACATATTTAATGTACTTTATCAAGGGCATAATGAAGGGTACAATAAATAAATATACATTATTATTAGGTCTTACAATCATAGTAACAAAACGAAACATATTGTGCAGAAACATTTCTATTAATCTTTATTTAAAAGTCCATTTTTGTTAGTCTTCATAGAAAATGTGGGGCACCCTAAGATGATGACCGTCGCGCACCAAAGCGCCACGGCACCCTGGTCGAGAATCACTGTCTTAATACATCAGCCTGGCTGCAATCACTTTTCCTGCAATCTGACTGGTTACAATGAGAAACAAAATGTGATAGGCCTGTATGGCCAAACGCGTTTTGGGTCTTGTGAGCTACAAAACAGTTTCTCATGTCTAGTTATAATATATTGTGTTTATATGGACCTTATCCCATACAAACGGTTCTGGGAGTTTTGAGCTTTCAGAATTACCTTTTTATTTAGAACATTAGTTTTCAATTTACTTAGATTTAAAAATTATGCTATTTAGGTCATGAAGAAGGACTGGGGATAGTCCATAACAACAAACCACACGACACACTAACTTGGGTATGAACAGACGGTTTAGTAATACCAAACATATCATAATTACACGTTACTTAAAAACCCTTTAGTTTTCAACTCCTATTTCCACATAAAACTTTTTCTTACAGTTAAACCTGTAAACAAACATAATCCCTCCTTTGCATGGCCAATTTAAGCGGGCTCATGCTTAACACTTGTCTTGACTCTACCCTCTACCCTCTACCCTCAACCTAATTGCCCTCACTTCCTCTCCCTATACTAGTACCCTATCTATTACTCCTCCCCTTACCCTACCTCATTTCCTACCCTCCCCTTCTTCATGCCTCCCCTTCACTGTCCTTCCGGGGAGTTTCTTGCCGTGCAGACACTTCCTGTGTTATCCATATATTACCTGCCTCGCTCACTCACATGTGCACTGGGAAGACCCAAAACAGCTCCTATTTGGGGGGGGGGGGGTCAGAAAGTTCATCTCTTGGCTGGAACACAAATGAAATATGTGGCTCTCAGATTTCAAACCAGACTCAGACAGTGTGTGGAGACTGGGTTTTACAGGTTGAGACTTTAAAGTGAGACTTGAATTTTTCAATTTAGTCTCTCCAAGTTAGTTCAACAAGGAAGCCCCAGGAGTCTCTTCTCAGAACTTCTTAATGAGTTGGGAGGTAATGTAGGGCTTAGACAGGACATATCTGCATAGCATGCCTTATTAATATAATTTAAACATTTAAACAAATCAAAAATTATTTTAAAAATAAAAAAATAAACCCTTTAATGGTGTTTGATGTGACAGGACTATCATGAAATTTTGTGATCACATTGCACCTACAAGGTGCTCTGTGATCACACTGCAGGCTGAACAGAAAAAAAAAGTGTGCTGGTCCTCCAGTATACCCGACCCCAGGGCAGATCGGTCCATAAGGGGTTAGTAATACAACAGAACGGTGATTGTGAAAGCTCTTTCAAAAATCATCAAAGTTGTTTTTTGATGACTGCAGAATTTCCAAGCATGTAGAGTAATCCAATACTGATTTACAGACCTTAAAGTAGCAGTAAACTCTTTTTATGAAGAAATATATATTGTAGGGATTTTCCTACTGAGTAAAATAAGGGTACTCCCACTGCTGAGAGATTTATATTTCCAGAGTTATTACAGTTTAAACCCATGTTTGTTGACATTAGCAGTGCCCTCTAGTGGTCAAATTCTAATTAGATTTCCTGTTAGATTCTAATGGAGAGGAAAGTCAGAAAAGTCAGAGACATACAGTTCTCCATAGAATGTGATAGAAACTGCCTGTCACTTCCTGTCAGTTAGAGCTATCAGGAAGTAAACACAGTAAATTCACTTCCTGTCAGAACTATCAGGAAGCAAACACAGTAAATTCACTTCCTGTCAGTTAGAACTATCAGGAAGTAAACACAGTAAATTCACTTCCTGTCAGTTAGAACTATCAGGAAGTAAACACAGTAAATTCACTTCATGATTATTTAAACTGCTATAATTTTTTAATAAAACATCTGACAGCGATGGGAGTGACCTTGTTTTATTCAGCAGGAAATGCTCTGTAAAATGTGTGCTTTCATAAAAAAAGTTTACTGCTCCTTTGAAAAAAAGAACCCTATTCATGGTATTAAGTCAATAACAATTCCAAGCCAATCTCTGAGGCCCTCTGATCGACGTCAGTTACATCTTCCATAGAGAAGATGGTGTGCAAGGAGTTCAATCCAGTCATTTCTCTTTTAAAAGCACATATTTCACTGACCCTCACAATCAACTATTTCATAAAGGTCACATTAATAATGGAATTACAAAATGTATTCAATCCAACATGGAGGGAGAATGTGTCACTGGCATTTTCTAAAGTGCGGCGGTCTTTCAGCATTCACCCTTTTTATGCTTTCAAGGTTAAAAAAGCTTTTATGCTTATCATAGCACTTACATGCAATACCAACAATTTACTTTAACTAAAGACTATCATTGGAAAAAGATGGCTCTTGTTTATTATAGGAATCGGCTTTGTGCAATTGCAAGCTTGAAGAGACATAGTAGTTGAACACCCTCTAGATGTATAGATGCTGGGCGAGTGTTATTATTAGGGCCCAAATTGGAAACCATAGAAATATCATAGATTTTATAAGTTAGTGTTAACCCTTTGAGTGCCAGAGGGGTTTACAATTCAGAATATACATAGCACATCTAATCTATGCACATATACACACAAACACACACTCATACATATACTTCTCCCCATTAAGGAGATAGTAATACTTCGTTTTAGCTTTATTTTATTTTGTAGGCATTAAAAAAACATGAAGAACAATATAAGTCTTATCTCTCAAACCTTTATGGTTTGAGAGATATTCACAAGCAAAGTTTTCCTCTCCCGCCCCTTTTACCTAGTGTAAGCCATCTCTTCTCAGATGTGGAATGCAGTCCATAGACCAGACAGATAACAGAAGGGGACAATCTTCTTCCTATGAGAACAATGAAAGCCCTGACCCCCTTGACAAGTTTTTCAGGTTTTTCCCTTATCTTAACCCCTTAACGACGGATGACTTACCAGGTACGTCCTGCAGAAACTGTCGCTTAGTGACAGAGGACGTACCTGCTAAGTCACGGAAGTCCGGGTCTCCGTGCGGCTGCATGCCGCTCGGAGACTCCGGACTTGTTTGAAAAAAAAAAAAAAAATGTTCGACGGGCGTTAAGGTGACATCCGCGTACGAACGCGGCTGTCACTAAGCGGTTAATTGAAGATTGTCCCTCTCTGCAGTCTACCTGGGCACCTCCCTTCTGATCTGGCTGAGCAGTGTTACATCAGTAAAAGGGGCGGGAGGGAGACACTTTGTCATTGAATTACTCTTGAACTACAACTCTGACAGTATTGAAATAACACTCTCCAAAGTCCAAATACTATGCTGATTAATTAGAGCTGCTTTTATTATGAAACATTACTATCCCTTTAAGATGGGAAGAAATAAAGTCTCAACTAACTAACTGCCCATAACGTGGCTGATACGGAGCGGGGCAGAGAGGATCACGGTTTGAATTCGGAGCTCCCCGCTCCGTATCAGCTGCGCCACGGGCAGTCTCTACTGCACATGACTGCGTTGTGACAAACTTTTAGCGAATTATTATATAGAATATATATAGATTTACATTTTAAGTATTACTATCCTTTTAATTATGAAACGTAAGAAGTTAATACTGCGTATTTCTCTTCTCCGGCATTTTCATGAGCTGCTCGGAGTCCAGGAATGTATTAAAAATACTCCAGAGATTGTTAAAGATTTGAGAAAAGTCAATAGCTCCTTCATCTTTGTGGACGTTTGAACATGGAAAAAAAAAAAAGCATTATGCTTTCAGATTAAGGCTGCATCGTAACACGAACTTGGATCTAAATGTATTTTGGAGACTATTGCGCATTTTAATGATTGTCTCGCAAAAGCTGAAAAAAGTACATTGTGTTCATGTCTCTGTATATTATATTTTCATGCTGTATTCCTCGCGGTCGTGCCGAAGTGTTCAGAGTAACGATAGAAATTCTGGACTAATCCGATGGCTCTTTTTGATCCCTTTGAGAGCCGGGGTGGTAGCCAACATGTTGCAACGCTCACTGGCACTCAATGGGTTAATTTCTTGAATGCTAATGAGGTCTCCAAATTGTGATGCATTTTAGAGGGTTAAAAATAATATATATATATGGATGGGAATTTGGGTAGTTTTTTTTTGCTGTCATTAAGGCGCAACTAAAAGCCATCGGGCCCTGGTGCCAAAAATTGGTCATCTCCACATTGCCCCCATTGGTCATCTCCACACTGCCCCACTGGTTACCTCCACATTTCCCCATTGGTTACCTCCACCTTGCCCCACTGGTTACCTCCACATTGCCCCCATTGGTTGCCTCCACATTGCCCTCATTGGCCATCTTCACATTTCCCCCACTGGCCATCTCTGCATTGCCCACAATTTCCACCTCCACATTTCCCCCAATGTCCACCTCCACATTGTCTCCAACGTCCACCTCCACATTGCCCCCAATGTCTACCTCCACATTGCCCCCAAACAATTGTCCACCTCCACATTACCCCAATCATTTCTCCTACTCCACAATGCCCCTATTTACCACCAATGTCCATCTCCTACTTCCCTGGCTGGTCCAATGGCTTAGCAGGAGAGGTCTGTGCCTTAGACCTCTATTAGCAGCTGGAGCTCCTGTGCAGTCCTCTCTCCAGTAATGCACAGCGCTGGAAGATGATGTCCGAGTGTCGAAGATAGAGAGGAAGCTCAGCCGCTAATAGAGGTCTGTGCTGAAGAAGGCACAGACCTCAGGTTGTTGCGGGCACCGGGCAGGAGGTGGGGGGGTCACAGGGGGAGAGTGACAGACCTGGTCGCAGTTGCTACCCCTGCGACCCCTAATGTTACACCACTGCAGTTGTTACAGTATAATCGATTTCCTCTACAATGACTCCACGGGAGAGATGCAGTTGGGTGTGATAAAGAGGTGGTCACCTGGGAACCTTCTTGTTGCAATCGTCCAGAGGACCACTTAGGTCTGGAGGATGCAGTGTCCAAATAACTCAATTCACATCATAACTTTGGTGGATCACGACTGCAGTGGATGAGACTGAGTTTGAGAGGTGGGTTTGTTCTTAAAAGGGGCGGAGAATAGGAATAATTAGGCGGAGAGTGATGGTAAATGGCAGGGAAGTAGGAGGAGTTACAAGAGAACTTGCTGATCAGCCTCTGGAGGTAATAAAATGGATATGATTTCTACTGTATGATAAACTCTACAGTTTCTGTTATTCTATGGGGCACTAAGATTTCTAAATATTCAGAGATCTTAGTACACAGGCTCCATAGAATAGGATTTGGGGAGTTTATAAGAGCGGAGAATGTATAACTGCCCCGGATTTCATTTAAATGGTGTTGTTATATGGCTTCAAAGTTTGATATTTTTGCCTTCCTATGGGTCAAGAGGGGTTTTTAGGAATGGGCTGGACTTGATGGATGCATGTCTTTTTTCAGGCTCATATACTATGTTACTATACCCCTTCAGTTCTTAAAGCATTAAACATTTAAAACATAGTAATGTTTCAACATAAAAGCAGCTCCAATTAATCTTCATAGTGTTTGGGCCATGGAGAGTGTTATTTCAATACTGTCAGAGTTGTAATACAAGAGTAATTGAATGATAAAGTATCCTCCTCCCGCCCCTTTTACTGATGTAACACTGCTCACCTCAGAGCAGAAAGACTGTCCGGATGGATCACAGAGAGGGACAATCTTCAGTGAGCATGAGGGAAAACCTGAAAAACCTGTCAAGGGGGCAGGGTTTTCCTTATGATCACAGTAAGAAGATTGTCCCTTGCTGTGATCTGTCTGCAATTTCCTGAGCGCTAGTTTTATTGTAGCATGTGCTCTTGACTGGTTTGCAACACTTATAAAAACAGAAGTATCTCATTCAGCAGATCGCTCTCTAGTGTTGCCTTTGGAAATCCCAGCCTGGCAATCATTCTTCAACATCAGCCCCTTCCAAAAAGAAGAGGATAATATAACAAACGGGGGAGAGGGGGAAAATAATTAATATTAAATAACTTGTCAAATATAGCATTTTAAGAGTACGACTAAAATCAAAAACAGTTTAAAACAAAGCATGAAACAAAGGCAGGGATTTTTTACAGTAAGGGTGGTAAAGGTATGGAATTCTTTGCTTCGGGGTATTGTGGTTGCAGATAATGTAACTGCTTTCAAAAAGAAATGCATCTCTATCTAGCACAGAACAATACTGAGAATTATGATAGATAGCTTCAATGCAGATAGGTTGTTGATCCAGGGAACTATGTGACTGCCATTTGGAGTCAGGAAGGCCTTTTTTTTACTGACTTGTGGACTGGAAATGGCTTCAGTGTTTGTTTGTGTTCTTGCCTTCCTCTGGATCAACAGGGGTATTTTGGCATGGGCTGGACTTGATAGATGCATGTCTTATTTCAACCTTGTCAACTAGGTTACTGTGTAAATGAAAAACGATATAATTGAGTAAACCTTTATGTAAGAAATACTGTCTCTTTAAATGATGGAATCCATCAAGCAGGGAATAATATTTCAGCAAATTTGAGTGCAACCGCTTTAGTACACAAATAAAATAAACATTGGTTCTGCTGCTGTGGTGATATGTGTATGTTTAATATGATACAGTAATTATGCATTTTTCATTAAGATGCCGTTATGCCTTGTAACTCCACACAAATCATTATTACCAAGCGGCTGATTCGTACAGCAATGTGTAATATTTGAACAAGAATCTGGGTGATATATTGTGTAACACTTTGTACACATATTTACATGCAATTTAACTGCCATATTGTATTTAATAGATTGTACTGGTATGTTAAATAATCTGAGCATTTGAATTATTAATTCCGTTTTCTTAAATTCACTGGAGACATTTCGGTTGATGGGCTAAGAGGAACTGGTACATAACAACTTCAACTTTTAACCGCCTGAATTCTAGAGCTCTAGCATTCAAGCTGTTAAAGTCCATATTTAAATCAGTGGGGATATAGGGAATATTTTTGTCACCTATGGTTCAGTTGGCTTGTCATAATATCATCAGCCTGGTATCCTTTTGAAATGGCGCCATCTATTGTGTGACTAAGAAAAGATTGCATTAACCATGTCGCTGGCATGAAAAGGGCGATATGAGAATCTCACCCACATCAAAAGGGTGAGATTCTCATGTCTCGGCCATAAGTGTCGCTGGCCATCAGCACAAATTGATGATGTTTTGCATAAAAGTGTGTCAGCCTAAGCCCGTTGGAGTGAAGATAGGTGGCTGTGAGAAACAGAGGCATGGATAAAATGCATGAGTGAACGGAGCAGTATACTATAACTGTGGAAGAGGACCTCTCTCCAGTAACATCAATTTATGGGTCAGTGCGGGCTAATTTCTCATTTATTCAAGACATTAACAATTCGTGCTGATGGCCAGTGAAGCTTAAGGCCACGACATGAGAATCTCTCCCTTTTGATGCAGGCGAGATTCTCATATAGCCCTTTACATGCTGACGACATGGTTAATGCAGCGTTTTCTTAGTCACCAACAGACAATGCTTTCATAGTGAACCTTTCAGCCTCCATATATTAAGATCACTGGACAAATGTATCATGCTGATTCCATGCAATAACTGATGCTGGAATCCGTGTTCTGTCCCTACAATTTCCTAATGCCAATTTACAATTTATATATACTGTGTATATATATTTATCTATATCTATCTATCTATATATATATATATATATATATATATATATATATATATATATATACCTTTGAGTGCCAGAGGGGTACGCAAATCATTTCTTTGCATTGCGACCCCTCTGGCACTGAAAGGGATCTATCTATCTATCTATCTATCTATCTATCTATCTATCTATCTATCTATCTATCTATCTAATATCTATCTATATATCTATATTTTTGTGTATATATATATATATATATATATATATATATATAGATATATAGATATATATGTGTGTGTGTGTGTGTGTGTGTGTGTGTTTGTCCGCTTATATACACTCGACTGTATTTCGGTTTGACACACTTGCTGTAGAACAATTTATTAAAGGGATAGTAATATTTCTATATAAAATACAACTCTGAATCTTCTTTATTTTATTTTTAGCACTTATTGCTGTATTTCGATACTAACAAGCTTGTAGTTCAAGTGCAATTGTATCCGAAAGGATCTCCCTCCCGTACCTTCTGGCCTCCTCCCATCAGATCTGGAATCTGGTCATGGGATCGGATGGATCGCAGCGAGGGACAGTCTTCACTCAGTAATTATAAGGAAAAACCTGCCTCCCCTCAGAGCTACACTTTATCAGAAGTATTACTATCCCTTTAAGCTAAGCGTAGAAGAAGAGGCATTTCCCCACACATGCTATGGGGGATGCATGCTGATATCTCTAGCAGAGTGTGACTGCCAGTAGACATTTTAGTGGTCATACACAGGGATAGGTGAAAAGTCCTGCATTTTTCCCATTGCAAATTTTCTGCTTTTTCAACAGAAATTCATGTGCATAAAAACCCTCTAAAATTTTCTGTGAGGACCTTGCTGGTTTCTGCCTATGCCTGAAAATTCCTCCCTGTCAGACTCAGTTTGTGTAGTTCTATGGCTACCAATGCAGTGGAACAATGCTGGGGGTGGGTGGGGACAGGATTTGTGGTTCTATGGTTACCAGAGCAGTGGAACAAGGCTGAAGAGGGGCACGATGTGAGGTTCTATGGCTAGCAGTGCAGTGGAACAAGGCTGAAGAGGGGCACGATGTGAGGTTCTATGGCTAGCAGTGCAGTGGAACAAGGCTGAGGAGGGGCACGATGTGAGGTTCTATGGCTAGCAGTGCAGTGGAACAAGGCTGAGGAGGGGCACGATGTGAGGTTCTATGGCTAGCAGTGCAGTGGAACAAGGCTGAGGAGGGGCAAGATGTGAGGTTCTATGGCTAGCAGTGCAGTGGAACAAGGCTGAGGAGGGGCACGATGTGAGGTTCTATGGCTAGCAGTGCAGTGGAACAAGGCTGAGGAGGGGCACGATGTGAGGTTCTATAGCTAGCAGTGCAGTGGAACAAGGCTGAGGAGGGGCAAGATGTGAGGTTCTATGGCTAGCAGTGCAGTTGAACAAGGCTGAGGAGGGGCACGATGTGAGGTTCTATGGCTAGCAGTGCAGTGGAACAAGGCTGAGGAGGGGCACAATGTGAGGTTCTATGACTAGCAGTGCAGTGGAACAAGGCTGAGGAGGGGCAAGATGTGAGGTTCTATGGCTAGCAGTGCAGTGGAACAAGGCTGAGGAGGGGCACAATGTGAGGTTCTATGGCTAGCAGTGCAGTGGAACAAGGCTGAGGAGGGGCATGATGTGAGGTTCTATGGCTAGCAGTGCAGTGGAACAAGGCTGGGGGGTGCAGGTGTGTGGTTCTATGGCTAGCAGTGCTGTGGAACAAACAAGGCTGGGGGTGCAGGGTATGGTTGTATGGCTAGCAGTGCAGTGGAACAAGGCTGGGGAGGGGTGCAGGTGTGTGGTTCTATGGCTAGCAGTGCAGTGAAAGAAGGCTGGAGGAGGGGTGCAGGTGTGTGGTTCTATGGCTAGCAATGCAGTGGAACAAACAAGGCTGGGGGTGCAGGGTATGGTTCTATGGCTAGCAGTGCAGTGGAACAAGGCTGGGGAGGGTGCAGGTGTGTGGTTCTATGGCTAGCAGTGCAGTGGAACAAGGCTGGCGGGGCAGGATGAGTGGTTCTATGGCTATCAGTGCATTGGATCAAGGTTGGGGAGGGGTGCAGGGTGTGTGGTTCTATGGCTAGCAGTGCAGTGGAACAAGGCTGGGGGGGCAGGTTGTGTGGTTCTTTGGATAGCAGTGCAGTGGAACAAGGAGAGGGGTGCAGGGTATGTGGTTCTATGGCTAGCAGTACAGTGGAGCAAGGCTGGGGAGGGGTGCAGGGTGTGTGGTTTTATGGATAGCAGTGCAGTGGAACAAGGCTTGGGAGGAGCATTGTGTGAGTTTCTATGGCTAGCAGTGCAGTGGCTAGAACTGCAGTGCAACAATGCTGGGGGGAGTAGGGTGCAAGGTTCTATGACTACCAGTGCAGCAGAACAAGGCTGGGAGGGGGCAAAATGTGTGGTTGTATGGCTACCGGTTTGCAGTGGAACAAGGATTGGGGGAAGTGTGTGGTTCTATGGCTACCAGTGCACTGGATCAAGGTTTGGGGAGGCAGGGAGTTTGGTTCTATGGCTACCGGTGCATTGGAACAAGGCTTGGGGGTAGGGTGTGTGGTTGCAAGGTAGGTATGTGTGGTTCTACGGCTACCAATGTTATGGGACAAGATTGGGTGGGTCATATGTGTTGTTCTATAGCCAATGTGCGACAAGGCTGTGGGCCAGCATGGATGGATCTGTGGGTATTAGTACTGTGGGCCAAGGTTTGGGAGTCAGTGTGTGATGTTCTATAGCTACCATGAGACAAGGCTGTGCATCAGTATGTGTGGCTCTGTGGGTATCAGTGGTGTGGGACAATAGTTTATGGGTCAGTATGTCTGGTTCTGTGGCTATAAAGGGAAAAGTTTGGGGGTCAGTATGTGTGTTTTTCTGGGTATTAATGCTGTGGGACAAGCCTGGGGGTCAGTATATGTGGCTCTATGGCTATCATGGGACAAAGTGGGGGATTTGATGTGTGGTTCTATGGTACAGTGGGTCAAGGCAAGGGGGTCAGTATATGTGGCTATTGTGGGAGAAGTCTGGGGGTCAGTATGTGTGGTTAGGTTCTATGGCTATCATGGGAGAAGGCTGGTGCTTAGTAGGTGTGGTTGTATGGCTACTAGTGATGTGGAACAAGGCTGAAAGTGAGTATGTATGTAGCAGAAAAAAGCAGAAAACCAACAATTTCATTGGAATACCCATGGAAGGTAAAAAATTCATTTTTTTTCTAATTTATCGTAATTAGATAATCTATATAACTAAGTAGCTCCCAAACTAGTTTTCTAAATAAAATATGGCTAGATCTTTACAATCACCAAAGTATATTTTAGGTAGCAGTGTCCCGTTAACAATAGTGGCCTGTCCACACAAAAATGACCGTACGCTATTCTACATATCCCAGGGTGCAAGAGCAATAGAAGGGAGTTACTGTCTCAACATAAAAAACAAACTACAATGGCTAATTCGTACATCCCTCACATTACATCTGATGTAGTAAGCCTTTGGGTGCAGAGCAATGCGTTGAGTACCCCTCTGGCACTCAAAGGGTTAAGAAATGGAGCAAACTCAATTACATAATCGGGTAGACATAACAAATGCCATTGATTTAAACTCAGGATTTTAACCCTTTGAAAGTTGCAACGGTTTGTAATGCATTACGAAGCAATGCATTAAAGCCAGGATAGTAATGTTTCATAATAAAAGCAGCTCTAATTAATCATCATAGTTTTTGGACTTTGGAGAGTGTTATATTAATTCTGTCAGAGTTGTAGTACAAGAGTAATTCAATGACAAAGTGTCCCCTCCCGCCCCTTTTACTGATGTAACACTTCTCAGCCAGAGCAGAAGGGAGGTGCCCAAGTAGACTGCAGAGAGGGACAATCTTCAATTAAGATAAGGGAAAAACCTGAAAAACTTGTCAAGGGGGGCAGGGCTTTCATTGTTCTCATAGGAAGAAGATTGTCCCCTGCTGTTATCTGTCTGTTCTATGGACTGCATTACAAATCTGAGAAGAGATGGCTTACACTAGGTAAAAGGGGCGGGAGGGGAAACTTTGCTTGTGAATATCTCTCAAACCATAAAGGTTTGAGAGATAAGACTTACATCGTTCATCATGTTTTTTAATGCCTACAAAATAAAATAAAGATAAAACAAAGTATTACTATCCCCTAAAGAACTCTCAATCGTTTAAGAATTAAAACCCAAATTTTGAAACAAATGAGAATTCAGAAAATTCAGACTATTATTCACTACAAGGCAGTCCGTTTGCTCCAGAATTTGAAACAATACAATGAGTTAACATATTGTCTATATGTATTCCAATTTAACAGGAGAAGAGCATGATAATAATCGTGCAGGCAGTGCAGAGAGTAGTTATCACAGTCTCACAGAAAAATAGACTCATACATTGTGTTTTGCCATAAGGAAAACAGGCAATGCTTATCCGCTCTACAGACTGAATTGATAAGAATGTTTCTCCTAAGCCTGCATAACGGAATTCTTTTCAGCGGATTTACCCAGGGAAGTAGATGTTTTTGTTGTAAAATAGATTTCGGAGCACATGGGACTGTGTGTTATCTGACGTCTTACTGTGAAATAGCCTGTATTAGTCAGAATTATTTGCTGTGAAATGTAACTACGGATTTAGCTGATAATACCTCTAGAAGGATTTATGAAGTAGAGAATGAGATAGACTTACATTTATTTCCTAAGGGTGTCCACATATAATACTAATATTTTATCATTGATGAGTTTGTCATCTCTTGCTACATACGGTAAGGGTCTAATCTGAATAGTCAACCTTAATCCATGACTTCATTATTAATATATAATTAGGGTTGATAGCAAAATGTTGGTTCAGAGCAGCTCTGAATACCAATGGACCTTTGAGTTCCAAGTAATTCATGAACATTTTTTTTTTTTATACTCAGAATAATTCATTTTATTGCATATTATGGATTCACTGAATACCTGCATTGGTAAGACGTCTGTTTGCATAGCCCTAAGAGCAGATCTTTAATTATGTGCATAATTATAATTAACAACTGCATTGAGAAGAAGACATGTGTCTTTACTTTAATTTCATGCTTTAATCAGTTTCATTAAAAATAAAACACATCACAAAGATTTTAATTTTCATTCAAATGCATATTATCCCATTAACACCCACACACTCAGAGTTTGAACTGTACAATAATGCAAAGCAATTTCACAGCAAATAACATAGTTCTGTGACACTGAAGACTGGGTCACTATGTTTCTGGATGGTAGATAATAGAAGAGAGGATTGTGTGAACTAGATTCTGGCGCATAGTTAGGAACTGAATTTGTTTAGTGTTTTCGTCCCTGTGAAAATAATCACGTTGATTCTGGAAGCAGAGAACGGTGTCCGTTAGGAGATGAAGGACGAATGATTAACATCAGCTGCTGTCTTTGAGAACATGCTCGTGCTTAAAGGAGCAGTAAACTTTTTTTTTTATGAAAACACATATTTTACAGAGCATTTCCTGCTGAATAAAACAAGGTCACTACCATCTCTGTCAAATGTTTTATTCAAAATTTATAGCAGTTTAAATAATGAGTTAATTTACTGTGTTTACTTCCTGATAGTTCTAACTGACAGGAAGTGAATTTACTGTGTTTACTTCCTGATAGTTTTAACTGACAGGAAGTGAATTTACTGTGTGTTTACTTCCTGATAGTTCTAACTGACAGGAAGTGACATTCAGTTTCTATCAGTTCTATGGAGAACTGTATGTCACTGACTTTTCTGACTTTCCTCTCCATTAGAATCTAACAGGAAATCTAATTAGAATTTGACCACTAGAGGGCACTGCTAATGTTAGAAAACATGGATTTAAACTGTAATAACTCTGGAAATATAAATCTCTCGGCAGTGGCAGTACCCTTATTTTACTCAATAGGAAAATCCCTACAATATATATTTTTTTCATAAAAAAGTTTACTGCTCCTTTAAATGTATCAGTGGGTGAGTTTGAAGAGAGATTCTGATATTTTCATACATTGCACATTCCTAGTATTGCCCATGTTAAAGGACAGATTTGCATCCCAGGAGAAGCTAGGAAAGGGGCCCGTACCGCCACCCATCACCACCCCCTGCAAAGCTCACATCCTAACCCCAGTCCCACACACTGTTTCCTGGCAGAAAAATAACCTTGGCCTATAATGTGGAAAGATTATGTGAGAGTTGTAATATTTTACTGTGGATGATGGGAGTCAGCTGTCAGCTAAAGGAAGAGGATTCAGCAGCACTACCTCAGCAGCGATTAATTAAAAATGTACCTCAATCTGATATCTAAATGTTGCTGAGCAATGCGCTGGGCTCTCTCGCCTCTTCTCTGAGGGCAGAACGACAAGGCGGAGCAAAGCACGCAGAGAAGGGAAGAGAGAGCCCGGCGCAGCGCTCAGCAACATTTAGATATCAGATTGCGGTACATTTTTAATTCATCACTGCTTGGGTAGCACGGCTGAATCTGCTTCCTTTAGCTGACAACTGACTACAACTCCCATCATCCCCAGTAAAATATTATAACGCTCACTTAATCGTCCCATGTTTGTGCTGAGTCCTGGACCTCTGGGTTGAAATAACGTTTAATGCGGCGACATGACAGTCTCGCGCTTTTGATGCAGGGCGAGATTCTCATGTCGCCCCATTTCATCACGATGACATGGTTACTGTGACTTTATGACGTACGCTCTTTTGTGTACAACATTTTCAAAGGATACCATAATAAGCCAGAACAAAAAAATCTTTAACCCTTTTGTTGCTAGAGAGATCTCAAATGCTTTGGAAATACTGCAAAAGGTCTTCAAGCCAAATGACAAATGATTTAGGTAAATTAGAAGAATGGTCAAGAGTGTGGCAGATGCAGTTTAACGTTGATAAATGTAAAATAATGCACTTGGGACATAAAAATCCAAAGGAAAAATATTCTATTTAGGGTACTGTACTGTCAGAGACAACAGAAGAAAGTGATTTGGGAGTAATTATCTTTAATGACTTAAAGGTAGGCAGGCAATGTAATAAAGCAGTGGGGAATGCAAGCAGGGTACTGGGTTTTATAGCGAGGGGCATTAGTAGCAGAAAAAGAGAAGTGGTCATGCCACTCTACAGATCTCTAGTTAGACCTAATCTAGAGTATTGTGTATAGTACTGGAGACCCCATCTCCAGAAGGATATAGATACTCCAGAGAAAATTCAGTGAAGGGCTACAAAAATGGTGACTGGTTTACAGGAAAAGAAATATCAGGATATACTAAAGGATCTGAATATGTATAGCTTGGAGGAGAGAAGAGAGATAGGGGATATGATTTTTTTTTTACTTCACTGAGAGGGTAGTAGATAAGTGGAATAGCCTACCAGCAGGAGTGGTAGAAGTTAATACAGTGACAGAATTTAAGCATGCATGGGATAGGCATAAGGCTGTCCTTAACATAAGAAAAGACCAAGGAACATAAAAGGTTTGAGGTTTTTACAGTAGGAAAATGGGAAGACTAGATGGGCCAAATGGTTCTTATCTGCTGTCAAATTCTATGTTTCTATGTTAATCTCTCAAGCATCCAAGGGGTTAAATAATATGTGGAAATATTAATCTCTTGAATGCTACAGTGCATTCAAGATCCCCGCTCCGGATCAGCCGGCACTCAGGACTGGAGGGCGGAGAGTTCGGTCAGTCTCTACTGCACATGACTGCATCTTTCCAGCAGCCTCTACTGCGCATGTGCGTGTTAAGCACACAGGGAGTGACGCAGCCTAGCAAATTATATTATAGGATAAGTCGCTAAAGGTGCAATCCGGTAAGCAAAATTGCATCAATTCTGGAGCAAACTAACTACAACGTAGGAGAAAAATAAAAATTCACAAGGTCCCCATTTATATAAACTGGGTATTTAACCCCTTAAATACAAGAGCAGAGGTAACAAGACCATGGTTCTCAAGAGCCACTGTCAGTGCTTGTTTCCGGGATCTCTCAGATGGGGACAGGTGGACTGATACTGCGCCATGGACGACAAATACATAAAAAGTCCCGTTGACTTAAACTGGGATTTAAACGGATAGCAATGTTTCAAAATAAAAGCAGCTCCGATTAATGGTCATAGTATTTGGGCCATGGAGAGTGTTATTTCAGTACTGTCAGAGTTGTAGTACAAGAGTAATTCAATGATAAAGTATCCCCCTCCCGCTCCTTTTACTGCTGTAACACTGTTCAAGCTCAGATGTGGAATCTGGTCTCTTGACCGCACAGGTCACAGCAAGGGACTGTGAGCATAAGGAAGACCCTGTCCCATTGAAGGAGGAGGTCAGGTTTTTCCTTATGCTAACTGAAGATTGTTCCTTATTGTGATCCATCCAGACGGTCTTGCTATGCAGCTTTACATAGGTATAAGGGGCTGGAGGGGGGCACTTTATAATTCGATTACTCTGGAACTACACATCATAGAGAATGATAATAACTTTCTACATGGCCTAAAAACTATAAAGAATAATTGAAACTGCATTTATTTTGAAACATTACTATTCCTATAACCCCTTGAATGCAAGGGAAGTCTCCAACGCTTATTGCATTTATGATGCCTACTCTGCCTATTGGGAAATCCAGCCCTGTTCACCCTCTCTCCCTGGAGGCCTGGTGATTCCATTTGAAAATCGGAGTCTCTGGGACAGAGCTGGATAGTTCCCAGTTAAGAGGATCTATAGTGTCCAATGTAATGAACAGTGAGATACCAGCAGAAAACCTTGTACAATAGATTTAGCGCTTCACTTCTAGAGCAGAATAGCTATATCTACATTAAGTCTTTTATATAAGGAATATTAACATGTGGGTATTCACATCCTATTAGCCTTTTAACAACAAGCACATACAGGACTGAAATTCATTTTTAAAACCAGGAACGAAAACAGCAACAGAAGGATCTAGGGAGAGAAAACTAAAATCAGTGCTACACCTAGAAGTACAGGACAGTTGGATAGTCTGCCTGTGGGAAGTTTTTGTTTGCAAGCTTTTTTCACTTATTTTAAGCAAAAATATGTGAACTTTTTCTGTTATACTATCTTTAATTTAAACATAAAAATAAATGTGTTTAAAAATCACTAGAGTGATGTTCTAAGAACATTTTCTATACATAGAGATGAGAAGTGCTTACCCAATCCGTCTTGCTTTTTAAGCTGCTTTGATGTTTTCAAGTTTTAAGTCCACTTCCAAAATCATGTGTGACCTTGAGCTTAAAGTACAAACAGTGTTCCAAAGGTTCTGTGTTTTATGGAGTTTATAAGTAGATATATTCTGTTAAATTGTTTAGTATGACATAAAGAACCTGATTTGTTTACTCCCGACTCCTGATTTTGTTGATCCAAAGGAATATAAAACAAACCCTCACAAAACATTGATGTCATTATTCACCATCTGGGAAAAACAATACCCTTTCTGGTTCCAAAAGACATTCTGCTATCTTCCTGTATCAACATCCTATCTGCATTGAAGCCATATATCATAATCGTACCTGGAACACAGCCATCTGTGGCAAAAAAGTCCAAATCATTACTGCCCTTTCTGTATAAAAAGAATCCCTGTCTTTGTTTTAGAAAAAAAAAAAAAAAAGACTTTCCTCCTCCTTTAATGTATGTCTTCTTTTTTTTTGTTGAGTTGTTTAAGTTCCCCAGAGAGTGCTTTGTATTGGCTTTGAATATATTGTAAAAATCAGTCATGTTCCCCTTAGATACCACCTCTCTTATGGAGAGAACAGCAGTTAGACTAGTCTCTCTTTATAACTAAATGCTTCCAGTTCCTTCATGACATTTGTTGCACATCTCTGAACCTTTTCCAGTTCAATAAAGTATTTTGAAGAACAGGTGCCCAAAAAGTGTTCTTCATATTTCAGATGAGGTCTTACAAATGAATTTTGAAGAGGTAGAAATATAATACGGTGCATGTATACCCCTTTTTATATGATAGTACCCTGTTGGCTCTTGCAAACACACATCCACACACATGTACACACATATATAGAGGGGAAGCTATTTTCAATCCACTGCAGGATGAAGGCCTTCTACTCCTCCAACAACATTGGTCCTGTGCCTATTGTTGCCACTGTGTACCAACAAATCTGGTAAAGTTCATCTACTCATCATGTCTTTGGTCTTCTTCTTAGGCATTTAGCATCGAGTGGAATCCATTCCAAAATTATTTTGGTCCATCTACCGTCGGGTCTTCTTCTGTGTGGCCTACCCGTTTCCATTTCAGGCACTTTACTATTATTATATTATATTATAATATTATTATTATATAGTGTAATTTATGATAACACTATATAAATATGTTCAGGGCCCCTACAAAGGGCTCTCCAAAGACCTGTTCATTAACAGAACAGTACACAGGACAAGAGGCCACCCGCTTAGACTTGAGGAAAGGAGATTTAATCTACAACAGTGGAAGGGATTCTTTACTGTAAGGACAATAAAGGTATGGAACTCACTGCCTGAGGAGGTGGTGCTATCGAATACATTAGATGCCTGTAAAAAAGGCCTGGATACTTATTTAAAAGAGCAGAACATAGAGGGCTATATACGTTAGTATTGGGATTAATATTTAATTAGGGCTTTTTGATCCAGGGAGAAATCTGATTGCTATTTGGAATCAAGAAGGATTTTTTTCCCCCCCCATTCAAGGCAGAATTTGAAATTGCTACATTGAGGGATTTTTTGCCTTCTTTTGGATCAACGATGGTAACCAGGAATAGGAAAAGGGTTGAACTAGATGGACGCAAGTCTTTTTTCAACCTAAATTACTATGTTACTACGTTACTATTTCAATGATGCACAGGTTTGTCGGTCTTGTTTTGTTATGTTTAGAATTCACTGCTCCATACTTCTGTGTGTAACTTTATGTTCCTGTGTGGCTTTGGCATTCTGTGTCCATGTTTCATATCCGTATGTAAAGACTGGGAGGACACACTGGTCAAAAACCTTTTGCTGGAGGCAAAGTGGTAAATTTGTCTTAAAGACAGTACTACTAAGTTTTCAAAATGCTCGCCATCTCAATTTTATTCATCACTCAATTTTAATCATGACGTTTCCATCTTTTGACACATCCTGTCCAACATACTTATCAGCTTCTTCTAGTTCCTGTCCATCTACTGTGATTTTACTTGGTATGACAAATTTGTTACACATGACATGCGTTTTTTGATATTCATCTTCAGACCAAAATTTTTGCTTTCCTGTTCTATCTCTTAAATGCGTTCTTGCAGTTCTTCAAGACTACTGGCAAAGATTATGATATCATCAGCAAAACGTGATGTAGGTAGTCTCCATTGATCATAAGTCCTTTTTTGTCCCAATTTAGTTTGGGGAAACTTTCTTCTAAACAAGCAGAAAATATTTTTTTCGGAGATTGCGTCTCTTTGTTGATCACCTTTTTCTGTGTTGATCTGGACTTTATCATTGTTGACCTGTATTGATGCATATATTTATTGGAGAATATTGATGTAAACTCTATCTATTCCATGTTTGATCACGTCATCGATTATTGCTTGCTTTTTCATTGAGACTTTTCGTAGTCAATGAAGGATATGCATAATTGAAGGTTGTATTCATTATGCTGCTCTTTAACTTGTTGCACTGTCTACATATGGTCCATTGTACTGAAACTGCTCCTGAAACCTGCTCGTCTCTTAGGTTGCGCTTAAGTATTGTGTCCATTCTTCTTGATAGCAGATGACTGGCCAAAAGCTTATTGGTCAGTAGTTTTTTAGATCCACCTTATTACTTTTTTTGTGCAGCAGGATGACTTCAGCATTCTTCCATGTTTCAGACATTTTGCCAAGTTGTAGGCATTTTGAAAATAGTTTAGGTAGGGCTTTTCAATAAGGCTTGACCTCCGGCTTTCAACATTTCAGTAATGACTTTATCAGGTCCAGCTGCTTTGACATTTTTTATTGATTTTATTGCAGCTTCTACTTCTTCCACCAAAACCTCTGTCACAGCTTTAGCCTCTAACACTGCATTCAGTTGTTGTCCTTCATTCTTATCAAGATTTGAATACAATTCTACCACATGTTTTATTATTTGTTGTTGTGTATTTGGCTTGTTTCTGCACCCCCATTACTTAACCTTACATTTATTTATATTAAACCTTAGCTTCCACTTATCTGCCCAGTCACTCATTTTATCCAAATCTTTCTGGTGAGACAACAAATATCCCGCTCTCTGTGCATTTCCTCACATAGTTTTGCTTAATCTGCAAAAACTGAGACATTAGTTTTAATATTTATGTGAATACATTTTTATTTTGTATAATTGGGAATTTATTTATTTTTATTTAGAAAGTGTTTTACCAGGAAAAATATATTGTGAATTCTCTCTTTTCAAGGATCATTCATAAACAAAAATACAAAACATTGGGCCCAGGTGTGAACCATAAAGAAATGTTAAGATCCACAAAAAGCACCTGGATACTGAGCTAGCCACATCTAAGGGAATTGTCAGTCATGGCAATCCGCCTAATGGTGGTATTCCATAGCTAACAGAAAAATAAAAAAGATTCTAAAAACTATAGCAGAACTGTTCTCAGCCTGGTGTTGTCTTCACCAAGGAACAAATCTTTCTGGAGCTGATTGGCTAGCTGCAGCCAAGGAGGGAAGGGAGGCTCCACCCCCTGCATACACTTTGAGAATTGTTCCTGCCTACTAAGTGGCGGATCACATCCCAGAGTTACCAGTAACCTGTATTGGACGACAGAGAAAGAAATTTACTTTAGACCAGCATGAAAAGGGTTCATTCACAACTGCCTGCATTCTATTGTTTAACCAGTTCTCATCCATGAACATATATCATATCCCAAGCATATCCCTTTTCATATAGGCAGCAACCTGTTGCTGGTGCATATAGTATATGTTGGTACAGATCCATAGGTACAGATACATGATTTTTAAGCATATACACAAACTATGAAAATGAGCTCAGCTGGTGAATTCATATTTTACCTCTCTGCAAGGCTTCCCCCCAAAAAAGTTACATAATACCTGTATTTTATCCAGAACAATAGACCCACGTCTATCTTTTCACCCTGTTAAGGAACTGGAACACAGAAACTGTTTTACAACAAAGGTTCTTCTATCTGTTTCTATTTTTCTATCTGTGTTCTATAACAAAAGACTGATAAACACAGAGATGTGAAAGGGATGTGTTAGCAATTACAGAAGCTTGCTGAAGCTCAGTAACCAGGAGAAATGTAATTTCTTTACTGCAGCTGCAATGAATTCATACATTGTCACAATTTAAGAAAACAAAAGTTGAAAGGGAAAAAAAAATAACAGATAGTAATTGATTAAATAGTAATGCATAACAATAACTATTTAAATGTACTGCTCATCATTTAAGAGTGTGACTGATATCCATCTGATATCAATTTAAAGTTAACTTGTCATACCAACCGCAAAGGTGATCAATTAAAGGGATAGTAATACTTAAAATGTAAAAAAAAAATATGTTGTAGGGTTTATCCCCCTGAGTAAAACAAGAGTTCTCCCACTGCTGAAAGGTGTTTCATTCAAAAGTTATTAATTTTCAAAGTTGAATTTTTTAGGTGCAATATCACAGTGGCCTGAAATTGTACAGTGGCGCTGTTGCTACACGATCCTATGGACAGCTCTGGTCCCGGGACCATAAATCTCCATAGGATGGTGTAGCAACAGCGCCACTGTACAATTTCAGGCCACTGTGATATTGCACCTAAAAAATTCAACTTTGAAAATGAATAACTTTTGAATGAAACACCTTTCAGCAGTGGGAGTATTCTTGTTTTACTCAGGGGGATAAACCCTACAACATATTTTTTTTTACATTTTAAGTATTACTATCCCTTTAACACAGGATGGTATAGGAAGCCTATATAAACTGTCATATCGTTTTCAGCAATACACACCAAAGCTAGGCTGACCCTACGTACCATTTCAAACAGGACAGTACCGTCCCGTCTTTTTAATATGAATGTCAATTTTATCCCTTTTTAATATAACTTATATTTAGTTTTTAATCTTTTGTAAAAAAACGAACGCAGCTTATTTCTCATAAGATAAAGTAAATTAGAACTTCCTTCCATCACACTAGTGGTTTTACTGTAAAAATTGATTACCATAGAGTCTTACAACTCGAGTGACTCATAACTAAGACTATCAAGTCTATGGTAAATTACCATAGAGTCTCTTAGTGATATGATGACGAGTCATAAGACTCTATGGTAATCAATGCGTACAGTATATACAGTAAAACCTCTAGTGGGAGTGACAAAGAGGAAGTTCCAGTTTACTTCAGGGGCAGACTTTTTGGCCAGAGAGAACAACGCTAGCAAGAGATGGAGCAAAAGCGTTCTCGCTGCTTGCAGCTTACTACGATCGGACTCGGAATGACAGAGTCCCACTGTCCGTCTGTCCCACGCCCCATCCTGTTTTTGTCTCAAGGAAATATGGTTAGCCTAACCAAAGCATATCCCGCTTTTACTTCTCCCGCTTACTCCTGTCTGTTGATGAAAACATTTTCCTAATTTCATACATACCAAAGCATGTCCCACTTTTATTTCTCCCGCTTACTCCTTTCTATAGACCAGATGTTGGGGGCAATGAGGGTACACTGATGAGAGTTGTGGTCCCCAACAGCTGGCAGTTCAACAATCAACTACTCTTATGTATGTACTGTATGTATGAATCGTTCCAGAGCAATCCTGTGTAAACAGTCATTATTAACTGCTCAGCTTTACTACCCTTAGCAAGAACACTGCCAGCAGATATCCATACTTTTATTTCTGTTTGGTGAGCTCTCTGAGTGTGGTACAATATGCTAATTTATGCTAATGATGATTTTTGGTTTGGTTTCCTATGCTAATACAGAGACTTTCCTTCTTTCACACATAAGTATCAATATCTAGAAAACCAAGCATCTGCAGGACATCTGGCTAATGTAACACATAGTCAGTTTTTAATAAAGTTTCTAAATACGCAAACAGACATTCAAGGTCATAGGTTCACTTAAAAAGTATGTGAACCTGGTCTTTTTGATTTTTGGACATCACATGTTCACTTTTCTTGCGTGGTAAATAGTTAAAAAGGGAAAAAACATCAAATGAAACACCTTTTTTTGAATTTGTTAAGGCTGGAAGGGATGAGATTTGAGATAAAATACAGGTGCATGCGCAGTTTTCACCCACACTGCATCAGTGATGCAAGGGGTGGGGCAACATGGATCCTTCCTATTACCATGCTCCTAATACAGTTTGCCCAGAGGAAACCCTGATTATCTTTGAAAGGCACTTACTGTAGCTCAGGACACTATTTCTTGTTTCTGGAAATCCTGGGTTATAACAAGAGTATTTTTAAAAACAATAATATTCCATTTGATTTTTTTAATTGCTCTGCAATTTACTAGACACCCCTTGGGTTCCGAAATGGTAACTATACTAACTCCCATAAATGTGTATCATCATAAGTTATGCAAATACATATACTTAATGCAATGGGGTCAAACATGTCTGTTTGGCAGTGATGGCACTTATATTGAGACAACAAAACAAAAAAGAAAACAATGTTACTCTTCTAATTAAAGGGATAGTAATGTTTCATAATAAAAGCAGCTCTAATTAATCATCATAGTATTTGGACTTTGGAGAGTGTTATTTCAATTCTGTCAGAGTTGTAGTACAAGGGTAATTCAATGACAAAGTATCCCCCTCCCGCCCCTTTTACTGATGTAACACTGTTCAGCCAGATCAGAAGGGAGGTGCCCAGGTAGACTGCAGAGAGGGACAATCTTCAATTAAGATAGGGGAAAAAGCTGAAAAGCTTGTCAAGGGGGGCAGGGTTTTCATTGTTCTCATAGGAAGAAGTTTGTCCCCTGCTGTTATCTGTCTGGTCTATGGACTGCATTCCACATCTGAGAAGAGATGGCTTACACTAGGAAAAGGGGCGGGAGGGGGAAACTTTGCTTGTGAATATCTCTCAAGCCATAAAGGTTTGAGAGATAAGACTTATATCATTCTTCATGTTTTTTTAATGCCTACAAAATAAAATAAAGATAAAACAAAGTATTACTATCCCTTTAAGTTAAAAGACTAATTAGAATTCACTTCAAGGTCTCCAGTACATTGTATTGCGTCCAAGTAATGAGTTGGAAACCTCTTTAGCATCCCTGTGGTTAATGTATTAAAATAACTAAAATAATGCACCTGAGGGTTAGATACAATAATTGTATAAGGCTGCAAGGGAAAAATATAGAAATATCTTCAAGAATTGTGTAAGATCAGAAACCAAAAATCAATTTCCGTTGCCTTGTGTGAGTTCAAATGGAAAAGCTTATAATATAGATATACATCTCTGGGACACAGATATATACCTCCTTTGTCTTCTTTTTAGATAATATATATATTTATATCCACACAATTATTGCGCGAGTCAAAGGTCGAAAGAAACGGAATTGGACACCAAAGACACATATAGGCATTAGATGTAATATATGTTATGGTCAAAGCTTAGAAAAGTAGTCATTATGGATAATGACTTGCCCCGATCAATATAGTAATTGGCTTAAACTGAATATTTTGATGCAAGATCTTAGGTTTAAAGCAAGAATGTATGTTTAAAGGCAATACAAATGTATTTTTTTCTGCAGAGTTAAATAGCAATGCACTAAGCAATATGATTTAATTCCTCTAGAGATAAAAAGCATAATAGGTAGGTGCAATTCTCCCCTTCTTGGGTCTACGAAAAGACGTATATATATATATATATATATATATATATATATATATATATATACAAAATAGAAACTGTTTTTGTTTCAATTCATCTAGATTCAGCTAGAGATAGGAAGTAAAGTAAGTAATAATAATAATCCTTTATTTATATAGCACACACAGATTCCACAGCGCTTTACACTCATGTTGGTTCCTGTCCCCATTGGGGCTCACAATCTAAATTCACCTATCAGTGTGTTTTTTGGAGTGTGAGAGGAAACCCACGCAAACACAGTGAGAACATACAAACTCATTGCAGATGTTGCCCTTGGTGGGATTTGAACCCAGGACCCCAGCGCTGCAAGGCAACAGTGCTAACCACTGAGCTGCCCTATTTGCATTAGTCCTATTTTTCTGGGGTTTATGTAAAATAAGTCTATATTAAATATAAATGGCACCTGCAATTTATTTACGGAAATGTCTTCTTTCTGATTTAATTTTGTATAGAAGAAGTAAATCTACAATATAAAAAAATTGACTTCAGTTAATCTAGGGATAAAATGCACAGTGAGTATGTACAGCAATCCTCCTCGTCTTGGGTTTATGGAATGTAAGTATAGATAACATACATCAATTGTCCATGTTCATTTCAGTTTCTCTAGAGATATGAAGCGGATTGAGTATGTTCAGAAACCCTTTTCTTCTTGAGTATATGAAACAGAAGTATAGATAATATAGAGATGAATTAACCACGAGGACAGTGGGTATGTGCAGAAGTCGAGGGGGAGGAAATGACTTCTCCAGTGATATCACTTCTTCAGTTCCTATGTCATTCTATGGAGCCTATGCACTAAGAGTTCTTCAACCTCGGAGATGTTAGTGAATAGGCTCCATAGAATAACATAGGAATCAGAGAAGTGATAAACTGGAGAAGTCATCTCTACTTTATCACCTCTTTATCACCGATTAGTGAATTCCCCCTCTCCTCTAGTTGGGTTTATGGAAAGGAAGTATATATAAAATAGTAATCTATGTTGGCTTTTGTACACTTAGGATTTCTTATAAGGAACAGTGAACATGTGCTGTAGTCATGTCCTTCTCAGATTTCAGTTTAGAAAATATACTTATGTCGGTTCAGTTCCCAGTGTCTCTGAATGGAGCCTGGATGAGCTGTTAACATGATTGGTTATTTCCTGGCAAAAATGCAGCTCAATGCTGTTGTAGAAGGCAGGGGAATTGCAGCAAGGATAATCTGTATGGTGGCTGCCATTTAAATTGTTTACACCAATGACATTGGAGTTTGTAATTCTCGTCTCAGCATCCAGTTAAAGGGCAGACCACATAGGCACCCAATCTTGTGTGCCTGTCAGTGTGTCAAATACATGTCCTAAAAGATTTTTCACTCAAAAGGTATTACAACTAAAACGTTATTGAGCAACTGGTGTCTTAAAGGGATAGTAATACTTCATTTTATCTTTATTTTATTTTGTAGGCATTAAAAAAAAAACATGAAAAACGATATGTCTTATCTCTCAAACCTTTATGGTTTGAGAGATATTCACAAGCAAAGTTTCCCCTCCTGCCCCTTTTACCTAGTGCAGTGGTTCTCAACTCCTGTCCTCAGGACCCACTAACAGGCCATGACTTAGGGATTTCTCTGCTAGAGCACAGGGGTGGTGATCAGAGGCTCATTCACATTGATTAACTCACCTGTGCTCTAACAAGGCAATCATCAAATCCTGGCCTGTTAGTGGGTCCTGAGGACAGGAGTTGAGAACCATTGACCTACTGTAAGCCATCTCTTCTCAGATGTGGGATCCAGTCCATAGACCAGACAGATAACAGCAGGGGGCAATCTTCTTCCTATGAGAACAATGAAAGCCCTGCCCCCCTTGACAAGTTTTTCAGGTTTTTCCCTTATCTTAATTGAAGATTGTCCCTCTCTGCAATCTACCTGGGCACCTCCCTTCTGCTCTGGCTGAGCAGCGTTACATCAGTAAAAAGGGCGGGAGGGAGATACTTTGTCAACAAATTACTCTTGAACTACAAGTCTGACAGTATTGATATAACACTATCCAAAGTCCAAATACTATGATGATTAATTAGAGCCGCTTTTATTATGAAACATTACTATCCCTTTAAAGGCATTTTTTATATTGAACTCTGGAACTCAGATTAAGTCAATGACTACCATTCTCCATAGTTATTGACAGAAACAGCTCCACCTAATGACCACAACAGAAAACTGCAATTTAATACAAAATAATAGTTGGAGCTTTATTACCTTTTAAATGAAACATTTCCCCGTGGTAGAAGTAACTCTGTTTTAAAGCAGTAAAAGAATGAAAATTTATATTTTGTCATAAAATGGTGTACAGCTTCATCCACGGGGTTAACCCTTTGAGTGCCAGTGAAAAGTTGACCTAAGCTCATTAGTCAGGGATCCTCACATCTCACTATACAACCAAATGCCTTTGACTGCTGGTATTGTGCAATCCCTGTACATTGCTAGACTAAGATCCAAGGTATTTACAAATAATTCTAAGCCTGTTCTATCATGCACACAAGGAATAGACTCTGTGTGTATGCCACATGTACTGTAAAAATAGATTCGTTTTGTAATTAACAAATAAATCACCCTGTGCATAATGTTGCAGAACACTCCTCAATTTATTCCAATGTTTATGTTAATGTATATAGATATTAGGAATAAATATACTATTCATCTCTGATATGCCAAGCGAATGCAGATTCTTTGGTCCCTGTTATCTTTAGTCACCGGATGACAGTGTTAACCATTTGAATGCCACTGGGGTGTGCAAAGCATTTTTTTAAAATTCAAACTAAAAAAATGTTGTGTAATGATATATGAATAAAGAAAATGTTCATTTTTTTCATTATTGTATATGGGAATAGTATTAAGACTTTGTGAGTGGTACTTGCAATGACATTTTTGGATGAGAGTGATTCATATGTGACATAATAGTAATCATTTCATTACAGCCTCTCTGTAGGACAGCCATAAGCTACAATATTCACTAATAGCATTTCATTGTGTTTAACAGTCACCACAAGGATGCTAGGGTTGCAGGAGTGTGCACTGGGGTTCTGAGCTTTTTCTGATACTCAGAGAGTAAGTGTATGCTGTTGCTTCTTACAGGTCTTAAAGGTAAACTTCTTTAATGAAAAAATATATATTGTAGGGATTTTCCTATTGAGTAAAATAAGTGTATTCCAACGGCTGAGCGTTATTACAGTTTAAACCCATGTTTTTTTACATCAGCAGTGCCCTTTAGTGGTCAAATTCTAATAGCTTTCCTGTTAGATTGTAATGGAGAGGAAAGTCAGAAAAGTCAGTGACATACAGTTCTCCATAGAATGTGATAGAAACTGCTGAGTAACTTCCTGTCAGTTAGACCTATCAGGAAGTAAACACAGTAAATTCACTTCCTGTCAGTTAGATCTATCAGTAAGTAAACACAGTAAATTCACTTCCTGGTTATTTGAACTGCTATAAATCTATATATATAAAAGAAGACTTTGTGCCTGCCAAAACACACCCAGGGGAGGCATAAAGCAGGAGTTACTACTCCTATTGGGTGATTCAGTCATGCAGGGAGTTGGCCTGCCCCCACTATGCAGCCCGCCCACCACTATCAAATTCAGAAAAAAATAAAATGGCCGCCACTTGCTCCTACACCACAGACAAACACACATGCCCCACTCACACAGCACCAAACAAACACACACACATGTCCCACTCACACACACAGACCACACACACACACACACATGTCCCACTCACACAGCACCAAACACACATGCCCCCACTCACACACAGCACCACATACACACACAAAGCCAGAAATAAATATGGCTGACACACACACACAGTCACTCACCCTGACTCCCAGTGGCCTCAGCAGGACCTGTAGTGCAGCACCAGGGGAACAAAATGTCACTCAAAGGGTTAAGGTAGGCCCTCTGCTGAATTATTTCTTCACTGTAATCATTTGCCATGCAAGACACAGGAAAGACAACCATCAGGTACACACTTAACCCACTGACTGCCACAGGGTTGTGTATCAAGTTTAACCCCTCAGGGAGTGTGTTCAAACCCCTCACACTGTAAACTTGCATTCCCCTCCCACTTCTCCTCCTTCCCCAGCCTATTAACAACACTTTTCCACATTTATGTTAAGCTCCGCCCCTACTCGCGATTAAGCCCCGCCCACTTTTAACCCAGATTGCCCCATTTGTCTCTCCACATCAGCACCACATGACTCCCCTCTAGGGACTCCACAAATCAATGTTCCCAGGTATGAATACACTTCCCACTGCTATTTATCTCTGACATGCCTCTCTATACCTTAACCATTTGAGTGCCAGAGGGGTACACAACTCATGCACGCATGTGTTTCTGCTCATATATGTTGTGTGTGTGTGTGTGTACATCTCTGTTACGTATGTGTGTCCATCTCCAGTGTGTCTGTGTGTGTGCGTGTCTTTTGCATGTCTCTGCCGCTCACTGTGTGTATGTGCACACCTCCCAACATTTCACATGGCCAAAGAGGGACACTTTAGTTTTAGGTGATGTTTTTGGGGGCGTGGCTGGTGGGCAAGGCATTAGTAAGAATTTTTTAACTTATTTCATGACCTATTACTAGCTATTTATGTAACTTAATAAATGATTTAGTGCAAGACCAAAGTATTTTATTTGCACAGACTAATGTATAAACACATATACTGAAGTTTATTGCTTTATTGCTGTAGAGCAAAGTAATACACACCACACAGTCAGGGCTGGTGCAAGGATTTTTGCCACCCTAGGCAAAACCTAATTTTGCCGCCCATTTCTCTCCGCCCCTTGTGTCCCACCCCTTTATACCCCACCTACTTATACCCCACCTCTTTTCATGATTGTCCTCTCTCTGACCCCTGGGCCAGTCTGCCCCTGGTCTGGAGATGCCCCCCACCAGCTCCAACTTGCCCCTTATCAGCTCCACTTTGCCCCCCATCAACTCCAACTTGCCCCCAGCAGCTAGCTCCACTTTGCCCCCCAGCAGCTCCACTTTGTCCCCCAGCAGCTCCACTTTTTCCCCACCAGCTCCACTTTGCCCCCAATCAGCTCCACTATGCCCCCAGCAGCTCCAACTTGCCCCCATCAGCTCCACTTTGCCCACCATCTGCTCCAACTTGTCCCCATCAGCTCCACTTTGCTCCCCATCCACTCTAACTTGCCCCCACCAGCTCCACTTTTGCCCCCCCTTCAGCTCCACTATGCTCCCTCAGCTCCAAATTGCCCCTATCAGCTCCAACTTGCCCCCAGCAGCTCCACTATGCCCCCATCTGCTCCAACTTGCCCCCATCCGCTCCAACTTGCCCCCATCAGCTCCACTTTGGCCCCCATCTGCTCCAACTTGCCCCCAACAGCTCCACTTTGCCCCCCCCTTCAGCTCCACTTTGCCCCCCCTTCAGCTCCACTTTGACCCCCATCCGCTCCAACTTGCCCCCATCAGCTCCACTTTGACCTCCATCCGCTCCAACTTACCCCCATCCTCTCCAACTTGCCCCCAGCAGCTCCACTATGCCCCCTCAGCTCCAACTTGCCCCCCATCACATACCTGTAGCTCCCGCTCACTCTTCTCTTCAGTAATGCAGAGCGCGGCGGGAGATCATGACTCCCAGCGCGCTCTGCATTACTAAAGATCCGACCCAATGAGGAAGCGCAGTAGTGACACAGACCTGACTGTGTTGTGGTTCCCGGCGTGGTGTGTGCGGGCGCAGCTCTTCTCCGCTGCATGCCCGCGCCCCCAGTACCTGTGCGCCCTAGGCCGGTGCCTACCTCGCCTATAGGTGGAGCCGGCCCTGCACGCAGTCTGACCTCCTAAAAAGAGGGACAACAGGGTGGGAAAGAGGGACAGAGGGATTTGGCCCTCAAAGAGGGACTGTCCCTCCTAAAGAGGGACACTTGAGATGTATGGTATGTGTCTGCCTGTGTGTTGCATATGTCTGTGTTTATCAGTGTGTCTGCATTTCACACACGTGCGCCCAACGGTCATGACATGACGGGCAACGCCGTCCCACATTGCTAGTTTTGAATAAAACATCTGACAGTAGTGGGAGTGATCTTGTTTTATTCAGCAGGAAAAGCTCTATAAAAGATGTGTTTTCATAAAAAAAAAAAGTTTACTGCTCCTTTAATACATAAAGTACTATGGAGAGTGGCAGCTGGAGAAACACTGGATGTATTTAATAGGGAGAAATTGAGACTGAGATTTAGGAGCAAGAGTGACTATAGCCTATACACACAAGACTATACAGCGTGGATTCAATTAAAAGGACAGCAAAATATCTGTAGGGAGATGCTTAGATTCTACTTTGTTCAAGATTTTCAACAAGGAACCTATGATAGATTTCCTTTGATCAGTTCAGGAATAGGCAACTTTTGGCTCAAAATATGTTGGTGACCCCAAACCAGCCGATGGCTGATGAGAGTTGTAAAGGTAAATGTTGGCTGAGGGGTGATGATGATATGCTGTGTGTATAGTAGAATATGGAGTTGAAGAAGCAATACAAACATGCAAAAGTGAAGATAAAAACATTACTTTATTTGAAGATTAAAAACAAAACCAAGATGGCTCTGAGAGATAGGACATGAGAATGGCCACAAGACCCAACATCAGTCTTACGCTTCTCACGCTAACACTAGCACTTAATAATACATGAAAAAAGCAGCCTTAAACAGCTGTACACATACAACATAAAAATAGTAATGTAAATTAAAGGTCCACCAGTTGTGAGGCTCACTGAAGATATAACATCATGTATCAAAATAAGTATGAGTTACATTTTTCATTTACGTTTTTCATTGGTTGTTTATGGGGTCAAAGTTAGGAAATGATTTAGTCTATAAACCTATTTTTAATTTTGCATATCTACTGTTGTTTCTGTCTTTTTTTAAAAGGGATAGTAATGTTTCATAATAAAAGCAGCTCTAATTAATCATCATAGTATTTGGACTCTGGAGAGTGTTATTTCAATTCTGTCAGAGTTGTAGTTCAAGAGTAATTCAATGACAAAGTATCCCCCTCCCGCCCCTTTTACTGATGTAACACTGCTCAGCCAGGTCAGAAGGGAGGTGCCCAGGTAGACTGCAGAGAGGGACAATCTTCAAATAAGATAAGGGAAAAACCTGAAAAACTTGCCAAGGGGGGCAGGGCTTTCATTGTTCTCACAGGAAGAAGATTGTCCCCTGCTGTTATCTGTCTGGTCTATGGACTGCATTCCACATCTGAGAAGAGATGGCTTACACTAGGTAAAAGGGGCGGGGGGTCGGAACTTTGCTTGTGAATATCTCTCAAACCATAAAGGTTTGAGAGATAAGACTTATATTGTTCTTCATGTTTTTTTAATGCCTACAAAATAAAATAAATATAAAACGAAGTATTACTATCCCTTTAAGTCTAAGATTAAGAACTAATGTTAACGTGAAACACGTAATACTGCTCCTGAGTTTTATGGTTCACTTTCGAAACGTTGCAGACAAAACAACGTGCAACGTCAAGGCGCTAAAAATATGTTGCAGTGATTAAAAGGGTGACATGAGAATCTCATCCTGCCAGAAAAGACCGAGAATCTCATGTCGCGGGTATTCAACAGTGCATCAAGCACTTGGCTTCCAATGTGTTGTCCCTCAAACTGTCACACTTGCAAAAGATCAAATAATTCCTTTATAATTTACATGAGGTAGACATCTGGAGCACTGCCTTCTCCACCTCAAAGAATTACACATTTATTGTTCAGTCCGTTGATCTTACTTCATGTGCAGCTCAGCTCTGCTCCGTTCTCTCTCTCCTTGTCTGCAGTCTTGATGTGCAGCTCAGCGCTGCTCCGGACTCTCTCCCCTCCCTTGTCTGCGTGCGGAATGACAGGGCGGATCGAGTAAGATAGATAGACTGAATAATAAATGTATAATACATTGTGGTGGAGAAGGCAGCTCTCCATGTGTCTATTACATGTACATTATAAACACTTTATTTGATATTTTGCAAATGTGACAATTTGAGGGACAACACATATTGGAAGCCAAGTACTTGATGTGCTGTTTAATACCTGCGACATGAGAATCTCGCGCTTTTCTGGCAGGCCAAGCGAGATTCTCATGTTGCCCTTTTAATCACGGTGACATGAATGAATGAATGAATTAATATGTTTATTTATATAGCGCCACAAGTGTACTCAGCACTTTACAGTTTAAGGGTTTAACCCCTTAACGACCGGCTGATCAGCGCGGCGCGGTCAGTTAAGGACCACGGATCTTTTTTTTTTTCCTTGCTCCTTCCGGTTCCGGACTACTTGAACGGCGTGCAGCCACAAGGGGAGCCCGGAATTACATGACGGGCATAGTACGTCATGGGTCGTTAACTCAGATCGACCCATGACGTACTCTGACCATCAAGCGTTGTTAAAGGATTAAACAATACAGGGTTACAGGTGCTTTGTAGAGTGAAACATTGGGTGGGAGGTCCCTGCCCGAAAGCTTACAATCTAAAGTGGTAATGGGAGACATACAGAGTACATAAGGGTCAAGTGCTGAATACAGTGCTAGTTCTGATGATGACAGAGGACATCAGTAAAGTAAATAATTTATAAGAACATGTTTATCACACCTTGATGTTGCACGCTGTTTTGTGTGCGACATTTTAAAAGGATACAGAGTCTTATAACCCTTGTCATGTCCCATCTCTCAGAGTCATCTTGATTTGTTTTTAATCTTCAAATAAAGAAGTGTTTTAATCTTCATTTTTTGCTTTTTTGGATTCCTTCTACAACACTACATGAATTACCCTTGTGAAATTGTACCCATTCTTTCGATGCCTGTGTTCAGTCAATTCAAGTTTACACTGTACGATTGGTGGCAAAGTTATACTGATACAGTGTTTGAGCACCCAGTATTCACTATTGTATCCTGTGTGTGTAAAGCATTATGGTGACTGCTTTTCTGAAACATATTAAATGGAGATAATAAATGACTTCAATGAACATAAAGGAATATTAAGTTATCTACCTATATTTGGGGCTTCATTTCTAACTTATGCAATGGGTCACATATGTTTTTAAAACTGGCTCTGCATTACCAACCCCTCAAATGACCATGCCACCAGCCCCATCCACTATAAACCTTTTCCTGCCATATCCCCCGCTGCTGGGAGAAACTTTGCTCAAAAGGTATTTGATTTTATTTATTTATGGTTTAATTAAACAGATAGTAATACTTCGTTTTATCTTTATTTTATTGTGTAGGCATTAAAAAAACATGAAGGATGATATAAGTCTTATCTCTCAAATCTTTATGGTTTGAGAGATATTCACAAGCAAAGTTTCCCCTCACTGACCAAAACTGTCAAGTCTGCCATCTAGCTGTCAGATTTGGAATCCAGTCTGCAGATCAACCGGTGGCTTTTCAGCAGAGCCGAGATCGCAAGATATAAAAATAACTATTTCATTGGAAAGGTCTAAAAAGTGTGGTTGCAAACCAGGCACATTTTGCAGACTATTCAAATGAAGTAGTTCTTATATCTCGCAATCTCTGCTCTGCTGTAGAGCCACAGCCGGTCTGCGGGCCAGATTCTAAATCTGACACCTAGATGGCAGACTTGACCGTTTTGGTCCGTGAGGGGAAACTTGTGAATGTGCTTCTGAATATCTCTCAAACTATAAAGGTTTGAGAGATAAGACTTGTATCGTTCTTCATGTTTTTTTTAATGCCTACAAAATAAAATAAAGATAAAACAAAGTATTACTAACCCTTTAAACTGCATAGTAACATCTCCACCTTATAGTTGCAGTTTGAAATGTAATAGCTTTAGAATTATACATCCCCAAACTGACATACTTTGATTTACTTATTATGGAAATATATATGTATTTCCATAATAAAACTGTATTATTCCTATGAATAAACCAGTTAGTGTACAGTTATATAAAATGGTACAAAAAATGGGAAATTTGGTAAAAAACTTGGATGCTACTACAATACATAAACTGTCAAATAAACTGTTCACATGAACCACATGCTAGTATAGGAGTGGGCAATATGAGGTCCTCCACTTGCTGCCAGACTACAAATCCCATAATCCCCTACCAGTTGTTGGCATCCCATTACCCACGCCTGTGCTAGTGTTAGATTAAAGGGACTGGGATTGCACTCACCACACTCACCCGTTCCAGACGTCTCTAGCATTCAGTGGGGGAGATGCACTAAGAGGTGATAGGAAGGTGATAAAATGGCGATAACGTCTCCAGTGATATCACTTCTCCAGTTCCTATGTTATTCTATGGAGCATCTCCAACTTTGGACATCTTAGTGCATAAGGTCTATAGAATAACATAGGAACTGGAGAAGTGATATCACTGAAGAAGTTATTTGCACTTTATCACATCTTTATCACACTTAGTGCATAATCCCCAGGAGTTAAATACCTCATTTAAAGGGATAGTAATGTTTCGTAATAAAAGCAGCTCTAATTAATCATCATAGTATTTGGACTTTGGAGAGAGTTATTTCAATTCTGTCAGAGTTGTAGTTCAAGAGTAATTCAATGACAAAGTATCCCCCTCCCACCCCTTTTACTGATGTAACACTGCTCAGCCAGATCAGAAGGGAGGTGCCCAGGTAGAGTGCAGAGAGGGACAATCTTCAATTAAGATAAGTGAAAAACCTGAAAAACTTGTCAAGGGGGGCAGGGCTTTCATTGTTCTCATAGGAAGAAGATTGTCCCCTGCTGTTATCTGTCTGGTCTATGGACTGGATTCCACATCTGAGAAGAGATGGCTTACACTAGGTAAAAGGGGCGGGGGGGGGGTAACTTTGCTTGTGAATATCTCTCAAACCATAAAGGTTTGAGAGATAAGACTTATAGCGTTCTTAATGTTTTTTTAATGCCTACAAAATAAAATAAAGATAAAACTAAGTATTACTATCCCTTTAAAATAGTGGAGGTCTGGTGGATTTGTATCTGCCCCATATGCATTCCCGCCAATATTTCAAATAGCCAAAGAGGGACACTTTTGTTTTAGTGGGTGTTGCTGGTGGTGATAATGATGGGTGAGGCATTACAGATCATTTTAGATACCTACTTCATCTAATGACAATGCTTTTATAATAAGATGAATTATTAAGATAAGGCCAAAACGTTGATTCTAATAAATCAGCACAAGTTTTTACCTTCAAAAGACATGTGAGTGCAGTTTTTCTACATCCTGTATGTATATATATATATATATATATATATATATATATATGTGTGTGTGTGTGTATATGTGTATGGATATGTCTGTGATTAGTCTCTAATTATGGAAGTATGAAATGTTTGTCTGGCTTTTGTACTGTTTCATGGTGGTTTGGTGTCTGCCTTGTTGATCTGGGTGAGCATGGTTTTGTTTTCTGCTTGGAGGCCAGGGGGTCTTCCCATTTGCGTTGGGGGGGTTTCGGGGCAGGAAAAAAACAAACAAAAAAAAAAACCACTGTTCCTGTGTAAGCGATGTTTTTTTGGTGATCTCCTCACGGTTATTCGGGGGTTAATGCTCTGCAGTCATGTAGCAAGCTAAACAGAGAGTAGTGCCATCCTCAGTTACGTAGTGTTTATGAGAGGCAGGTAGAGCCGTCTCCATTTGCTCAACATGCAGTGCTATATAACCGAATAAATACACGAGTAGTTATAGACATACCCTGCATACCTTTAAGGGTGTAGTCTGTATTTACCCCATCATCAACACTATTCTAATTTAGAGCCATTGGAGACCAGGGAGAGTGTACATAATCTCAAGCCTGTGTGTGTAAAAGATCGTTTCTGCAGAGTCGTATGGAGGGCTTTCCCATACTGATGTAAACTCCGGCAGTACCTAAGTATCTTTTATGTTCTGTTTTTGTAATGTATCTTTACAAGCCTGTCTATGTAAAAGATTGCTGCTGCAGAGTCGTATGGAGGGCTCTCCCATACTGACATAAACTCCGGCAATAGCTATGTTCTGTTTTTGTAACGTAACATTGTGGGTATGTCTTTATCTTTATTCTGAAATTCCAGACCTCTAATGAAACATCCTGTTATGTTGATTTTCGGGGGGAGGTTATATACACACACACCACACAGTCTGATCCCCTACACACAGGGACACCAGGGTGATACACTTCTATACCCACCACACAGTCTGAGCTCCTACACACAGGGACACCAGGGTGATACACTTCTATACACACCGCACAGTCTGATCTCCTAAACACAGGGACACCAGGGTGATACACTTATATACACACCACACAGTCTGATCTCCTAAACACAGGGACACTAGGGTGATACACTTATATACACACCACACAGTCTGATCTCCTAAACACAGGGACACCAGGGTGATACACTTATATACACACCACACAGTCTGATCTCCTAAACACAGGGACACCAGGGTGATACACTTATATACACACCACACAGTCTGATCTCCTAAACACAGGGACACCAGGGTGATACACTTATATACACACCACACAGTCTGATCTCCTAAACACAGGGACACCAGGGTGATACACTTATATACACACCACACAGTCTGATCTCCTAAACACAGGGACACCAGGGTGATACACTTATATACACACCACACAGTCTGATCTCCTAAACACAGGGACACCAGGATGATACACTTCTATACACACCACACAGTCTGATGTCCTAAACACAGGGACACCAGGGTGATACACTTCTATACACACCACACTGTCTGATCTCCTAAACACAGGGACACCAGGGTGATACACTTCTATACACACCACACAGTCTGATCTCCTAAACACAGGGACACCAGGGTGATACACTTCTATACACACCACACAGTCTGATCTCCTACACACAGGGACACCAGGGTGATACACTTATACACACACCACACAGTCTGATCCCCTACACACAGGGACACCAGGGTGATACACTTCTATACACACCACACTGTCTGATCTCCTAAACACAGGGACACCAGGGTGATACACTTCTATACACACCACACAGTCTGATCTCCTAAACACAGGGACACCAGGGTGATACACTTCTATACACACCACACAGTCTGATCTCCTAAACACAGGGACACCAGGGTGATACACTTCTATACACACCACACAGTCTGATCTCCTACACACAGGGACACCAGGGTGATACACTTATACACACACCACACAGTCTGATCCCCTACACACAGGGACACCAGGGTGATACACTTCTATACACACCACACAGTCTGATCTCCTAAACACAGGGACACCAGGGTGATACACTTATCTACACACCACACAGTCTGATCTCCTAAACACAGGGACACCGGGGTGATACACTTATATACACACCACACAGTCTGATCCCCTACACACAGGGACACCAGGGTGATACACTTCTATACACACCACACAGTCTGATCTCCTAAACACAGGGACACCAGGGTGATACACTTCTATACACACCACACAGTAAGATCTCCTAAACACAGGGACACCAGGGTGATACACTTATATACACACCACACAGTCTGATCTCCTAAACACAGGGACACCAGGGTGATACACTTATATACACACCACACAGCCTGATCTCCTAAACACAGGGACACCAGGGTGATACACTTCTATACACACCACACAGTCTGATCTCCTAAACACAGGGACACCAGGGTGATACACTTCTATACACACCACACAGTCTGATCTCCTAAACACAGGGACATCAGGGTGATACACTTATATACACACCACACAGTCTGATCTCCTAAACACAGGGACACCAGGGTGATACACTTCTATACACACCACACAGTCTGATCCCCTACACACAGGGACACCAGGGTGATACACTTATATACACACCACACAGTCTGATCCCCTACACACAGGGACACCAGGGTGATACACTTATATACACACCACACAGTCTGATCTCCTAAACACAGGGACATCAGGGTGATACACTTCTATACACACCACACAGTCTGATCTCCTAAACACAGGGACACCAGGGTGATACACTTCTATACACACCACACAGTCTGATCTCCTAAACACAGGGACACCAGGGTGATACACTTATATACACACCACACAGTCTGATCCCCTACACACAGGGACACCAGGGTGATACACTTATATACACACCACACAGTCTGATCTCCTAAACACAGGGACACCAGGGTGATACACTTCTATACACACCATACAATCTGATCTCCTAAACACAGGGACACCAGGGTGATACACTTCTATACACACCATACAATAGGATCTCCTAAACACAGGGACACCAGGGTGATACACATATATACACACCACACAGTCTGATCTCCTAAACACAGGGACACAAGGGTGATACACTTATATACACACCACACAGTCTGATCTCCTAAACACAAATACACCAGGGTGATACACTTCTATGCACACCACACAGTCTGATCTCCTAAACACAGGGACACCAGGGTGATACACTTATATACACACCACACAGTGTGATCTCCTAAACACAGGGACACCAGGGTGATACACTTATATACACACCACACAGTCTGATCCCCTAAACACAGGGACACCAGGGTGATACACTTATATACACAACACACTCTCTGATCTCCTAAACACAGGGACACAAGGGTGATACACTTATATGCACACCACACAGTCTGATCTCCTAAACACAGGGACACCAGGGTGATACACTTATATACACACCACACAGTCTGATCTCCTAAACACAGGGACACCAGGGTGATACACTTATATACACACCACACAGTCTGATCTCCTAAACACAGGGACACCAGGGTGATACACTTATATACACATCACACAGTCTGATCTCCTAAACACAGGGACACCAGGGTGATACACTTATATACACACCACACAGTCTGATCTCCTAAACACAGGGACACCAGGGTGATACACTTCTATACACACCATACAGTCTGATCTCCTAATCACAGGGACACCAGGGTGATACACTTATATACACACCACACAGTCTGATCTCCTAAACACAGGGACACCAGGGTGATACACTTCTATACACATCACACAGTCTGATCTCCTAAACACAGGGACACCGGGGTGATACACTTATATACACACCACACAGTCTGATCCCCTACACACAGGGACACCAGGGTGATACACTTATATACACACACCACACAGTCTGAGCTCCTACACACAGGGACACCAGGGTGATACACTTCTACACACACCACACAGTCTGATCTCCTAAACACAGGGACACCAGGGTGATATACTTATATACACACCACACAGTCTGATCTCCTAAACACAGGGACACCAGGGTGATATACTTCTATACACACCACACAGTCTGATCTCCTAAACACAGGGACACCAGGGTGATACACTTATATACACACCACACAGTGTGATCTCCTAAACACAGGGACACCAGGGTGATACCCTTATATACACACCGCACAGTCTGATCTCCTAAACACAGGGACACCAGGGTGATACACTTATATACACACCACACAGTCTGATCTCCTAAACACAGGGACACCAGGGTGACACACTTATATACACACCACACAGTCTGATCTCCTAAACACAGGGACACCAGAGTGATACACTTCTATACACACCATACAGTCTGATCTCCTAAACACAGGGACACCAGGGTGATATACTTATATACACACCACACAGTCTGATCTCCTAAACACAGGGACACCAGAGTGATACACTTCTATACACACCATACAGTCTGATCTCCTAAACACAGGGACACCAGGGTGATATACTTATATACACACCACACAGTCTGATCTCCTAAACACAGGGACACCAGAGTGATACACTTCTATACACACCATACAGTCTGATCTCCTAAACACAGGGACACTAGGGTGATACACTTATATACACACCACACAGTCTGATCTCCTAAACACAGGGACACCAGGGTGATACACTTATATACACACCACACAGTCTGATCTCCTAAACACAGGGACACCAGGGTGATACACTTATATACACACCACACAGTCTGATCTCCTAAACACAGGGACACTAGGGTGATACACTTATATACACACCACACAGTCTGATCTCCTAAACACAGGGACACCAGGGTGATACACTTATATACACACCACACAGTCTGATCTCCTACACACAGGGACACCAGGGTGATACACTTCTATACACACCACACAGTCTGATCTCCTAAACACAGGGACACCAGGGTGATACACTTCTATACCCACCACACAGTCTGAGCTCCTACACACAGGGACAACAGGGTGATACACTTATATACACACACCACACAGTCTGATCTCCTAAACACAAGGACACCAGGGTGATGCACTTATATACACCACACAGTCTGATCTCCTAAACACAGGGACACCAGGGTGATATACTTATATACACACCGCACAGTCTGATCTCCTAAACACAGGGACACCAGGGTGATACACTTATATACACACCACACAGTCTGACCTCCTAAACACAAGTACACCAGGGTGATGCACTTCTATACACACCACACAGTCTGATCTCCTAAACACAGGGACACAGGGTGATACACTTATATACACACCACACAGACTGATCTCCTAAACACAGGGACACCAGGGTGATACACTTATATACACCACACAGTCTGATCTCCTAAACACAGGGACACTAGGGTGATACACTTATATACACACCACACAGAGACACCAGGGTGATACACTTATATACACACCACACAGTCTGATCTCCTAAACACAGGGACACCAGGGTGATACACTTCTATACACACCACACAGTCTGATCTCCTAAACACAGGGACACCAGGGTGATACACTTATATACACATCACACAGTGTGATCTCCTAAACACAGGGACACCAGGGTGATACACATATATACACACCACACAGTCTGATCTCCTAAACACAGGGACACCAGGGTGATACACTTATATACACACCACGCAGTCTGGTCTCCTAAACACAGGGACACCAGGGTGATACACACCACACAGTCTGATCTCCTAAACACAGGGACACCAGGGTGATACACTTATATACACACCACACAGTCTGATCTCCTACACACAGGGACACCAGGGTGATACACTTCTATACACACCACGCAGTCTGATCTCCTAAACACAGGGACACCAGTGTGATACACTTATATACACACCACACAGTCTGATCTCCTAAACACAGGGACACCAGGGTGGGAAAGAGGGATTTGGGTCTCAAAGAGGGACTGTCCTATCTATCTATCTGTCTGTCTATCTATTTATATATCTAATTAGCATTATCTATCTATTCACCTTATATCACTGTCTGTCTGTTAACACAACAGTATATCCAGTTGAATCTATCTCTGTTCCTCTACTATTGTTACACTACCCTATCTCATTCTCAGGTCAAGTTAGTGATGTGCTGCTGAAGACAGAAAACATATTAAATGAAACTGTCAGAGGGAAAAAATTATATTGCAATTCATTATTGATTATTACTTATGCTAGTTGAACATTGGATGTGCCATAAGTTGCTCATTCATAAAATATGAAACAAAATTATGCATCTTTCTACGTAATACAATTTATTGCATTTATCTTTCACATGTGGTGCTGAGCTGAACATCCGACCATCAAATTTAAGTAATAGGAATCTTTGTTACATTTCTGTGTAAGCCGTGGGGATGCATTATTCATTGCTATCTGCATATAGCAGATGTGCGCCGAGGATTAGTCTTACTTTATTCAGTTCACAGTTTTAGGCAACGTGGAAAGCACCTCACAAATCATGGACTTTAAATTCCACAGGCCTCTGAAGCAATATGCTGAGATCGCGTCTGCCCTATGTCATTTCGGCAATGATCTCCACTTATAATTGCAATCATCTATATGGAGCACAAGGCTTCAGTGACGGTGATTCCTGTGCTGTCCTGCAATGTGTGTATTTTATAAGTGCCCCTGATTTAAAGGGATATGTGGTCACCTTAGTCTTCTCAGTGAGAAGACACAACCCCGGACAACACTATAACGACCATACGCACATATGTATGAAATAGTGTCATTCTAGAGGAAACCGATTCCAACCATAGTAACATACCTCCCAACATTTCAAATTGCCAAAGAGGGACACTTGTGTTTTACGGTGTTTCGCTGGGGGCGGGACGGTGGGCGGGACATTACGAGAATTTTTAGGCTATTTCATGACCTATTGACACCTCCTTGGGTAACCTAATAAATGACTTGTAACAAGACCAAAGTATTTTAGTTACACAGACTGATGTATAAACACATATACTGAAGTTTATCAAACATTCATGCAAGTTTTATTGCTGTAGAGCAACATGATACACTTATATATACATCACACAGTCTGATCTCCTAAACACAGGGACCCCAGGGTGATACACTTATATACACACCACACAGTCTGATCTCCTAAACACAAAGACACCAGGGTGATACACTTATATACACACCACGCAGTCTGATCTCCTAAACACAGGGACACCAGGGTGATACACTTATATACACACCACACAGTCTGATCTCCTAAACACAGGGACACCGGGGTGATACACTTATATACACACCACACAGTCTGATCTCCTAAACACAGGGACACCGGGGTGATACACTTATATACACACCACACAGTCTGATCTCCTAAACACAGGGACACCGGGGTGATACACTTATATACACACCACACAGTCTGATCTCCTAAACACAGGGACACCGGGGTGATACACTTATATACACACCACACAGTCTGATCTCCTAAACACAGGGACACCAGGGTGATACACTTATATACACACCACACAGTCTGATCTCCTAAACACAGGGACACCAGGGTGATACACTTATACACACCTCACAGTCTGATCTCCTACACACAGGGACACCAGGGTGATACACTTATATACACACCACACAGTCTGATCTCCTAAACACAGGGACACCAGGGTGATACACTTCTATACACACCACACAGTCTGATCTCCTAAACACAGGGACACCAGGGTGATACACTTATATACACACCACACAGTCTGATCTCCTAAACACAGGGACACCAGGGTGATACACTTATATACACACCACACAGTCTGATCTCCTAAACACAGGGACACCAGGGTGATACACTTATATACACACCTCACAGTCTGATCTCCTAAACACAGGGACACCAGGATGATATACTTATATACACACCACACAGTCTGATCTCCTAAACACAGGGACACCAGGGTGATACACTTATATACACACACCTCACAGTCTGATCTCCTAAACACAGGGACACCAGGGTCATACACTTATATACACATCACACAGTCTGATCTCCTAAACACAGGGACACCAGGGTCATACACTTATATACACACCTCACAGTCTGATCTCCTAAACACAGGGACACCAGGGTGATACACTTATATACACACCACACAGTCTGATCTCCTAAACACAGGGACACCAGGGTGATACACTTATATACACACCACACAGTGTGATCTCCTAAAAAGAGGGACATCAGGATGGGAAAGAGGGGCAGAGAGATTTGGGTCTCAAAGAGGGACTGTCCCTCCTAAAGAGGGACAATTGGGAGGTACCGTATGTAGTGAACAAATAAATATTATCATTGGTTTAAATGGGGCGTTTAACCCTTTGAGTGCCAGAAGGTTACGCGTACCCTTCTGGGACTCAAAGGGTCAACCCCTTGATTGCAAGCAATGTGTCCAGCGCTTTACTTTCACAATGCATTGGAGCCCTTGCTAGCATTCAAGGGTTTAAAATCTTAAAGGGACAGTAATGTCCCAGAAAAAAATCTTTGTAGTTTTGTAGTGCTTAAAAAAAAAATCGATATGCAAAAAATTAGCTATGGTTTGAGAGATATTTGGCACTAAAGTTCCCCCCTCCCTCCCCTTTCCTGCAGAGGAATCCTTTCCAGGGACCAACCAGCGGCTCTGCAGCTGAGCCAAAATCACGTTATTGGAAAATAATTACTTCATTGGAAAGGTCTACAAAGTGTGCCTGGTTTGCAAACACACTTTGTAGACCATTCCAATGAAGTAATTCGTTTTGAATAATGCGATTTTGGCTCTGCTGTCAGCTTTACAGCTGAAAGCAGGAAACGGGAAAACTTTATTGTGAATATCTCTCAAACCATAGTGGTTTGAGAGACAGGATTTTTTTGCATACAGTTTAATTTTTTAAGCACTACAAAGCTATACAGATTTTTTCTGGGACATTACTCTCCCTTTAAATGAACAGAATTTTGGGGAATATCATGAGAGTGCAGTTGGTTTAATGAAGTTCTTATTAAAGGGACAGTTTCACCTTAATCTGACTTTATATATTCTGCAAATTCTTAATATGCACTATGAACGTCTCATTATTTTATTCCATCGTCACTTTTTTTTTTTTTTTTTTTTACTCATTAAAAAAGGTAAAGGGAGGCAATTCTGGTACAACCCAGCTGTACCGTAAGAAAAATCCCACAATTCCCTTTGATGTAACCCTTTGACTGCCACAGACGTATTCAACTCTTTGCAACACCATTACCTACATGCTCAGTGCTCAAGAGTTAAAACCATTTCAAGGAAAAAATGACAACCAGACATTTTCTTTGCTTGGCTCCATATCAACCATTGAAGTGGTAATGGCAGATACAATGGATACATTTAAAGCGGAACTACCACCCCGCCTAAAGTTGCCCCCAAAGAATTACCCATCTGGAGACTAGCTGCTCAGTAGTACTAGTCATCAGAATTATTACCTCATTATAGAGAATTCCTACTGCTCCCAGGACTGACAGCCAGGAAAAAGAGCAGACGTCTTTGCATAGTAACGTCTGCGCATCTGCGCTGTCAGTCGCAGTCTGCTCTAGGAGGCGTTTCTAGGTGCCATATGGTACAGGAAGGAACTGACAGCGCAGGCGCGCAGATGTTACTATGCAAAGATGTCTGCGCTGTTTCCTGGCTGTTAGACCCGGGAGCAGTAGGAATACTCTATAACTTGGTAATAATTTTAGCAAATAGTTTTACTGAGCAGCTAGTCATCAGATGGGTAATTCTTTGGGGGTAACTTTAGGAGGGTGGTAGTTCAAGGGTTGCCACCCAGCCGGTATTTTACCAGCAGGCCGGTAAAAATTGGATTCTGTCCAATGTTAAGTCTATGAAAAGGTGGCAACCCTAGGTAGTTCCGATTTAAGAGAAGAGTAGATGTTTTTGTAGTAGAATTGAACATACAAGTTTATATTGTGTATTATTAGGTATAACAGTTCTGATAAACAGAGTAATACCCACTTAGGAGTCAGAAAGGCTAATTATATATAATTCTCATTTTTGGGTTATTCTGTGGCAAACGTTGAACTTGATGGACTTTTTTTCAACCTAATTTACTGTGTAACTATGTAAAGTGGACCTGTCACCTTGAATTCAAATTTGCGTATTAGAAAACCTCATTAAAAACTGCCTATGTACTATGTTGGCCAAAAAGCCATCAGCTGCTTAGTTGAAGAGATATCGATACCATTATTTCTGTACGGTGAGCTCTTTGAGAATGGTAATGTAGCTAATGAAGCTTTTCGGTATAGTTTCATATGCTAATGAAGATATGTGCAGCACTGAGAGATTTTCATTTTACCTTTCAATGCATTGGCTGGACTATTGGCTAATATGATACACAGCAGTTTCAAATGGAAATTTCGAATATCCAATCTTATATTCAAGGTGACAGGTCCACTTTACATTTACCCTCAGCTCGTTTACACCTATTGCCTTCCTCTTTACCACCTGCCCAACTGACTTAATTTCTTCATAGGTTCTTTGCCTACTCTATGCAACTCTATCCCTAATGCTATTTTCAAGCCAAACAGAATTATGGTATACTAGTATGAAAGCCCGTGTAAACAGGCTGAAGTGTCACCCAGTGGCCTCGGCTACTGCTCTGGAGCCGGGAGCAGAGACAGGTGGTGAGCCGTTTGGAGCACCCCGCTCCGGATCAGCGTGTTCGGCCAGTCTATACTGCGCATGACTGCATCGTTCCGGCAGTCTCCACTGTGCATGTGTGGTTACGCACACAGGTAACTTCGCAGCCTAGGAATTTATATTATTGTAGATAAAAAGGCATGCAGATATTTCAGAGACATTTGTCCTACTTCCCACTGCATACCACAGTATTTAGGTTTTGGACATATTTGACCAGAGCCCTCACTGATATTCACTGTATATCAGTCAGTATGTGTATGTCATTTGTTTGTTATTATCGCTTCCAGTCAGCTCTAATAATATATTGGTGGCTTATAATACCGTGATGATAATGGTGGTGGTGACGATTGTGTCATGTTGATGATAATGATGATTATGTTGAGGGTGATGATGGATATGATGACATTGGTGATGAAGAGAGAACATAGTATGGATGCACACCCATCCATAAAACTCCAGCTTTCATTTAATAGAAACATTAAACCGGACAAGTTATGAGGGAAAGCTACTTTAAAAGAATATCACACTTGTAGCACGAGTCACATATCATACAGTAACAGCTGTTTCGCACCCCACTGGCTGGTTCTTCTCAGCCTCAAAGATTTTGATGATGATGAACACTGATCATTTAAGTGGCTGTTGCATGGAACTAGGTTTTGCTTTGTGTGTTCTCAGTGGCTCTGCTACTTGTAATACTGTTTTGGGGTTCATTTTAATAATAAAGGAGAACAAACACATTCTAATAATAACCCCCACTTACCTCACTATGGTCAGAAAATTATAATGGCGCCTATGTGTTTGCCTTTGTGCCTTTGCTCAGGAGATAACATGAATTAGTGCTGAATTTCACGCACATGGAGAAGGACCTACGACAGTTGCTGGCAGGTCCACAGGATCTCAAACTCTGCCCACTGTACATGGTAACATTAAATTTTTAATGACGAGAGTACTATTTGAAGATGTTATCTCTTGAATAAAAGAACAAGGGAAACATTAATAGGGGCTATTGGAATTTTCTGGCTACAGTTAGGTAAGGGGGATATTATTACGAGGTGTTAACTCTTCTATAATTGATTTGTCCACATACCTGATCATTCTCTGGTTTGACCCAGTCACTCATGTTCCTTTTCCATCCTCAACTTAACTTAATTCTGTACTTAAAGGGACAGTAATGTTTCACAAAAAAAACAGCCCCGATTAATCTTCATAGTATTTGGGTCCGAGGAGAGTGTTATTTCAGTACGGTCAGAGTTGTAGTACAAGAGTAATCGAATGATAAAGTATCCCCCTCCCGCCCCTTTTATTGATGTAACACTGCTCACTTCAGAGAAGCAAGACTGTCCGGATGGATCGTAGAGAGGGACAATCTTCAGTGAGCATAAGGGAAAGATCTGAAAGGGGGGTAGTGTTTTCTTTTTGATCACAGTAATAAGACTGCCCCTTGTTGTGACCTGTCCGGTCAGGAGACCAGATTCCACATCTGAGGGGAGGCGGCTTACACTAGGTAAAAGGGGCGGGAGGGGGATACTTTATCATTCAATTACTCTTGTACTACAACTCTGACAGTACTGAAATAACACTCTCTACGGCCCAAATACTATGATGATTAATTGGAACTGCTGATTTTATGAAACAGTACTATCTCTTTAAGAAAATGGTGTGATAGCCATGAAACGTGTAGACTGGGTATATATTTTTAACACATAGTATATTTTATTCATGTTTTATTAAATATATAATTTTTGGAGAACCCCTCCATTATGATTTCCTCAAGTGGGGAAGTATTCATTCAAGTGTTTTTGGATTCATTCCATACATGTGTTTTTGGCCAGTTCTCATTGCAATAGAGGCTGGCTATTAAGAGAGTGGGAGAATTATTATTAAGTTACACATCTGGTATCGTTCTCTCCCATCCTGTATGGCTCCTTATACTTATACCGCTCTCACTGTGGTCTTTCTAATTTGGATTTGGAAACCACAAGGATCTTTCAATCTTCTAAGAAACGTATTAATATTCAGAGGAATGCTTTTCCATCTCAGTAGTGCACCCTTCACATCAAGAGCAGTTAGGCTAGTGTCCTGTGTCTCAAATAAAGTACTTTAGATGAAAGAATGTAATCTTTTATGAGATGCTTAATTGATTTTTTCATTCTCTCAAATTTAAAAACATTAGTATTCATTTCTTGACATTTGTTTGTTCTGAAATATTTGAACATGCATCATCTTCTTTGAATATGAAACCTTGCTCTTGTAATAGCATTTTACAGGACAATCCCTTTCACCCTAAGCACACAGTGAATAATATCATTAAAGGACAAACGATAGGATTAAATAGGATTTGGAGTAGGCGGCAGGATCTGCAGCGACAGCGACAGATATCCTTCATTTCAGGCTGTTAGATAGGGACAATCTACCTCACACTAAGAAACACATTTATCACATTCATAGACAAAAATTAATCTAAAAACCACCCAAATGAGATTCACATATTTCATTACCGGTGAAAGGGAACTCATAATAGAGTTTTCTATACTTTTAAGCTATGATAGGTCCAGTGGTATGTTTCCTTCCTTTACGGTCTTGGAAAGCCCAGTGCAGCTGTTTCACCCTTTGAGTATGATTGGGGTATGTAATGCATTGAAAAGAAATGTGTTGTGCATACCTCCCAACATTTCATTAGGGGTGTTTCTGGTGGCGTGGCTTGTGGATGGGGTATTAATGAGAATTTGTAGTTTATTTCATGACCTGTTGACCTCTCTTGATGCAGCTGAGTAAATTATTTAGAACAAGACCAAAGTATTTTATTTACACAGACTAATTTATAAACACATATACTGATGTTTACACAGACATTAATGAGAGTCTTATTGCTGTGGAGGAAGGTGATACACTTATATACACACCGCACAGTCTGATCTCCTAAACACAGGGACACCAGGGTGATACACTTATATACACACCACACAGTCTGATCTCCTAAACACAGGGACACCAGGGTGATACACTTCTATACACACCACACAGTCTGATCTCCTAAACACAGGGACACCAGGGTGATACACTTATATACACATCACACAGTCTGATCTCCTAAACACAGGGACACCAGGGTGATACACTTATATAAACGCCACACAGTCTGATCTCCTAAACAGCGGGACACCAGGGTGATACACTTATATACACACCACACAGTCTGATCTCCTAAACACAGGGACACCAGGGTGATACACTTCTATACACACCACACAGTCTGATCTCCTAAACACAGGGACACCAGGGTGATACACTTATATACACAGCACACAGTCTGATCTCCTAAACACAGGGACACCAGGGTGATACACTTATATACACAGCACACAGTCTGATCTCCTAAACACAGGGACACCAGGGTGATACACTTATATAAACACCACACAGTCTGATCTCCTAAACACAGGGACATCAGGGTGATACACTTATATTCACACCACACAGTCTGATCTCCTAAAAAGAGGGACACCAGGGTGATACACTTATATACACACCACACAGTCTGATCTTCTAAACACAGGGACACCAGGGTGATACACTTATATACACACCACACAGTGTGATCTCCTAAACACAGGGACACCAGGGTGATACACTTATATACACACCACACAGTCTGATCTCCTAAACACAGGGACATCAGGGTGATACACTTATATACACACCACACAGTCTGATCTTCTAAACACAGGGACACCAGGGTGATACACTTATATACACACCACACAGTCTGATCTCCTAAACACAGGGTCATCAGGGTGATACACTTATATACACATCACACAGTCTGATCTCCTAAACACAGGAACACCAGGGTGATACACTTCTATACACACCACACAGTCTGATCTCTTAAAAACAGGGACACCAGGATGGGAAAGAGGGACAGAGTGATTTGGGCCTCAAAGAGGGACTGTCCTTCCTAAAGAGGGACACTTGGGTGGTATGGTTGCGTACCATTCTGGCACTCAAAGGGTTAACCTTTAGAGTTCCAGAGGGGGTGCCCAACGCATTGCTGGGCACCCCTCACTCACTCAAAGGGATTACCTTGTACATTTTGTAAAATATCAAGAAGAGATTCCTCCAGCGCTAATGTATATAATGCAGAATCAGAGATAGAGAGGCATATAATTTTAATTTTCTTGTTATAATCGAAACAACACAATCTGCGTATAATGACAAGTAATTCAATATTTGTTAAAAATGTTCGAGCTCTAAAGTTAAAAACACGCAATATTGTTCTTTTACTATTCAGTGTGGTACAAAGTATATAATAATATTTAACTTGTACGTGATGTCAACTTGATAATTTGTACAAGGTCCCAAAAGGTGTATCCACTATTTTTTAATCAGTGTGGCCTGTCGGCATGGACATAATTACCTCCAGAGGGGGAATTCGTCTGTGATTGGAGAGCACACATAGACCACCATCAGAGATTGTACTTGGTATTAACCCCTTCAGGTCCAACAATCTCGCGGTGTCTAGTCCTTTAAGGACCAGATAGACGAGTTCGACGTGCCGTCCCACGTGACTGATCACGTGGGACGGCACATTGAAAGGAGGACTGAAAGAGATCGCTCCTATCTTGGAGCGATCAATTTCAGTCCGCGGTATTACTCACCGCGCTCCTGCAGGAGCGCGGTGAGTAAAAGTAGGTGACGTACCAGGACCGTCACTGGTCCTTAAGTGCCGGACCAGTGTGACGGTCCGGGTACGTCACAGGACGCACAGGGGTTAAAGAGATCTTTAAGCAGGCTATAGTCCGCGTGCACAGTCCATATGTACACAACACAAAATGACCCCACAGTGTACATAAACGTGTATGTGAAAATGCCCAAACTGAATGGTAAATGTGGATACCCAAATGGTAATCCATTTTCACAGTGACATACATAACTCCAATGAATATTATATAATTCAGATGTATCAAAGAGTTTGTTTGGACACTTGTTAGATATAAGTCCAACCTGTGTTGGACCAACCTTTCATCGGAGCTAAGTACTAGTCACAAATATGCTGTATGAAATTAATAAAATATTGCACTAAATGATTCAATGCACGCACTTATAAAAATAAAAACCTTAACCCTAAACTAAGATGGAGGAGCCTAAAAGATAAACTGAACCAATATGGTAGCTGCAGATGACCATTTTGTGATGCTCTTAGCTCTGGATCATCACAATCTCCCCTCTACAAAAAAGTTAGGGACATATTCAATAAGGTAAAGGTGCACAATTCATTAGCAAACCAACCACACTCAATTCTCAAATTTCTCATTAATTTAAATGAGCTTTGCTTTTTAACCCCTTTAATAGCAGAGAGGTTGATAATTCATTGAGAATCAATGTGTTGAAGACCTCTCTGGTAATTAAAGGTTTAAAGGAACAGCTTACTTTTTTATGAAATTCGATATGGTGAATGCTGGGTACTATCACCGTTGACAGCTGTTTTTTTTTTTTCAAAGGATCATATGTATAAAGGTGGAGGGGTGAAATTCTGTGGGTAAGCCAACTGCATTATGGGGAACACATGCAAATTACCCAGAATTCCTTTGATTTCAGTGGGGATTTTTAACCACCTTGGACTTTAGTAAGGAATCCAATGCATTTCTTTTAGGATTCTAAGGGTTAAAAGCCCAATTTATATCAGAGAAATTTCTATTCATCCTTTATGAGATGCATATTTTCAGTGTTATTACAGTTTAAACTCATGTGTTTTTTTTACATCAGTAGGGCCCTATAGCGGTCAGATTCCAATTAGTTATTCTGTTGCACTCCGTGGAAGAGTCACTGGCAAACATAGAATGTGATGGAAACTGCTGAGTCATTTCCTGTCAGTTAGAACTATCAGGAAGTAATCACTCTGTAATTCACTTCCTGATCATTTTAATTGTTATCACCAATGTTCTGCTGCGTGGCCGTGCACTTATATCTAAGTGTGTGGGGAGTGTACTCTTCCTTTACTCTTGTGCATGATTATATTCTTAAAAGAAAAACCAGGCAAGAGGAGAGAATGACAGTCATACAATAGGGTGACCACATTTCCGTTCTGCTATTCCGGGACATGTGGTCACCCTACTCCTCTTCATCTCCACATTGCCCCTTGATGCCCTACCTTGAGTCCCTGGTGGTCTAGCAGTGTGGAAAGTGCTCTGTGCCTCCTCCGGCACAGAGCTGAAGCTCCCGCGCGCTGTGCTCAGTAATGCAGAGCGCTGGGAGATGATGTCATCTCCCAGCGCTCTGTATTACTAGAGCGCTTGCCTCCAGGAGACCAGGCTCAGCTGCACTGCCGCCCTGGACGTCAGCCTGCAAACTGTGTGTCATATCATGGATGCCGCGAGGGAGCGCTGATTTATGCTACCAAGCGCTCCCTCGCGGCGTCCATGATGTGACACACCGCTTGCAGGCTGACATCCAGGGCGGCATATATATAAAAAAAAAACAAACAAAAAAAAAAAAACCACAACAAACACTGGGAGGTCACTGAGAGAGTGACTGTTTGTGCTGGTGTGTGGGTGGCTTGGCTTCATTCCGGGATACTTCATTGTCCCGGTGGGAGATGACCCGGGACGCGGGACATAGGCTTCAAATAAGGGACAGTCCCGGACATTCCGGGACCCGTGGTCACCCTACCATACAAATGATCACTAAAAACACATATAGCAAAGACATGGCAAGATCAGGGCAAGTAAGCCACATGAATAATAAAATTAAGTATACGCACGCTGTAATCTGCGTAGCTAAGAATATATAAATGTTCGCATGTTCTCAATCTTTATAAATTGCTGCGCACAGAGCGTGGAGGACTGCTCGCTGCCTTAAAAAAATAAGAGGACAGATTGGTTATCACGTTTGAATCAAGTGAAAGTGGTGGCAGTGACCTTTTTTAACTCAGCAGCAAGAGCTCAATAACATATAGGTTTTCATTAACCCTTTGAGTGGCAGAAGGATGCACAATGCATTGTGTACACCTCTGGCACTCAAAGTGTTAAAAAAAAGTTTACTGATCGTTTCGGTAATGGCACTTTGCTCTGTTTTATAAAAGTGCTTGCTTTTCCATTAATTTACATTGGTCAGGACTAGACTTCCAATAGGCATAGTAGGAAACTGCATTGAGCTTCAAATTTTGAGGGGTGGTGCCTCAGCTGTGCTGGCCACACCCACATTCTGAATTGTGGGTGTGGCCAGAGCAATCTTAGTGTCTCGGCACCAGTTTTATACTCCTTACAGACTATTGTTTAACCAGTTGGATGCTAGAGAGAGATCTCACATTGCGGGGCAAAGTGGTGGAGTTCTCTATAGTAAACAAAGGTTTATGCTTTTATTGTTCATGCTTTTTATAGGTCAAGGGAATTTTCTAGGAAACAGCAGATGGGGCTGGGGGTGGGGGTCATGTGACTGGGGTGTGACCATGGGTGGAGCTAAGGGCACCCAGAGTGCCTTGCTTGGGGTCACCTGAGATGTAATGAGGTCCTGTCAGTGATTCTCAATCATTTTTTTGTTCTTTTTTGCTCAGAGACTGTACCTTTTTGTCAATGACTCTGGTACCTTTTGTTAGTGACCCTGGTACCTTTTGTTAGTGACCCTGTTACCTTTTGTTAGTGACCCTGGTACCTTTTAATGGTGATCTGATACCTTTTGTTGGTGACCTATCTTTTGTCAGTGACCCTGATACCTTTTGTCAATGACTCTGGTACCATTTGTCAATGACCCTGGTATCTTTTATCAGTGACCCTGGTACCTTTTAATGGTGATCTGTTACCTTTTGTTAGTGACCTTGGTACCTTTTGTCAGTGACCCTGTACCTTTTGTCAATACTTTTTGTGAGTGTCTTGTTACCTTTAGTCGGTGACAAAAGGATTAGTTGGTGGCCTGGTACCCTTTGACGGTGACCATGCACCTTTTGTCAGTACCGTTTGCTGGTGACAAGGGTACTTTTTGCTGGCAACCTGTTATCTTTAGATGGTGACCCATCAGCTATTGGTGGAGACCAGTTACCTAGTACATTTTGTCAGTGACCCTGGTACCTTTTTTCGTGACTTGGCACCTTTTGTTGGTGGCCTGGTACCTTTTGATGGTGATCATATACCTTTTGTTGGTGTCTTGTAACCATTTATTATTGGCCTGGTACCCTTTGCCTGTGACCCGTTATATTTTGTTAGTGACCTGGAACCTTTTATTAGTGACTCAGTAGTTTTTCTGACACTTAACCCATCAAGAATAAGATGAGCTAGTAACATTCTTTTAAGAAAATCAATCCTACCTTGAATGACAGAGAGGTCTTTAAAGGGATAGTAATATTTGTTTTATATAAGCTTTAATATTATTATTAAACAGATAAAGCAATGCATCCGAGTTTTTTTCAATAACTTTCAAAACTTTAGTTTAATCTGGGCTGAAAGTTTACCCCTCCCGCCATATTTAGCTACATCAGATGACAAACTTGGATTTCGGTCATCTGGAGAGCTGAAATAGCAATGAAGCTAGGCTGACCATATTTCCTTGAGACAAAAACGGGACAGGGTGTGGGACAGATGGACAGTGGGACTCCGTCACTTCAAGTCCGATTGTAATAAGCTGCAAGCAGTGAGAATGCATTTGCGCCGTCTCTTACTAGTAGTGTTCTCTCTCTCTCTGGACCAAAAGCCTGCCCCTGAAGTAAATCTGAACTTCCTCTCTTGGTCACACACTAGTGGTTTTACTGTGTTTACTGCACGCATTGATTACCATAGAGTCTTATGACTCGTCGTCATATCACTAAGAGACTCTATGGTAATTTACCATAGACTTCAGAGTCTTAGACAGTTATGAGTCACTCAAGTCGTAAGACTGTATGGTAATCAATGTGTACACTAAAACCAATAGTGTGATGAAAGGAAGTTCCGATTTATTTTATCTTATGAGAAATAAACGAGTCTCGTTCAGTTTTTTACAAAAAATTAAAAATTATATACAAGTTATATTAAAAACGGGACATTGACATTTATATTAAAAAGACGGGATGGTCTGGAAATATGAAAAAAACGGTACTGTCCCGTTTAAAACGGTATGTATCGTCAGCCTATATTAAAGGGGAACTTTCACCCCGCAATAACTTAATGTTCACTTACTGCTCACCTGGCGACTAGCTGCTTAGTAGCGCTAGTCGCCAGAAATCTTACCCGGTTCTTCAGATATCAGCGTTTTACAGGAGCAGGAAGCACGGACGTCTCTTCACAGTGACGTCCGTACGCCTGCGCTGTCAGTCCCTTGTGCACCGTGGAAGGGGAAACTTTGCTTGTGAATATCTCTCAAACCATAAAGGTTTGAGAGATAAGACATATCATTCTTCATGTTTTTTTAATGCCTACAAAATAAAATAAAGTTAAAACGAAGTATTACTATCCCTTTAAGCAAATGTTCATGACAAAGGTCTACAAAGTGCGCCTGGTTTGAGGCAGTAGACCGTTGTCATGAAGAATTGCTGTGTATGCAGTGCTATTTCGTCTCTCCGGATGAAAGTTATAGAAAAAAGACTTGGATGCTTTACGTTATTTATTTAATAACTACAATATTAAAGCTTATATAAAACATAGTATTACTATCCCTTTAACACATTGTGTCACAATCTGTTGGAGAAATATCTATCATTCAATCTATTAAAAACTCCAGTTAAATCAATGGAAGTGTGTTTTATGCCCTGTGATGTATTTGGTTTGCTCCATTAGTGCATCCATATAGCTTCACACCTTATACGAGCAATTCTGGAACAAACCAATTACAAAATGAATGATGAAGCACATTTACATTGGTTAAAATGGGGCTTTTAACCCCTTGATTGCTTTTGTAATGTGTCAGAGACTTCTTTAGCGCTCAAGGGATTAACCCTTTGAGCGCCAGAGGGGTACGCAACGCATTGCAAAGCAATGCGTTGCGTACCCCTCTGGCGCTCAAAGGGTTAAAAAAAACCATTTAAAGGGATAGTAATACTTCGATTTATCTTCATTTTATTTTATAGGCATTAAAAAAACATGACGAATGATATAAGTCTTATCTCTCTTAACAATACAGATCCTGTCTGTTCCTTTATGTATGTGGATGGATTCTTTCTATGACCCCCGGAATGCAAGCGGCAAATGATAGGGAATAGTGTTAATTAAATCCGGCGTGCTACTTAGAGCACCGATAATAGGAACTCCCTGCTTGGCATTCTGTGGTATAGGTCCACCCACATTACACAGTAACATAGTAGATAAGGCTGAAAAAAGACATGCGTCCATCAAGTCCAGCCCATGCCAATAACACCCCTGTTGATCCAGAGGAAGGCAAAAAAAAGCCCTCTAGAGCAATTTACAATGTAGTCCCAATAAAAATGATTTAAATGGATAGTAATACTTTGTTTTATCTTTATTTTAATTTGTAGGCATTAAAAAAACATGAAGAATGATATAAGTCTTATCTCTCAAACCTTTATGGTTTGAGAGATATTCACAATCAAAGTTTCCCCTCCCGTCCCTTTTACCTAGTGTAAGCCATCTCTTCTCAGATGTGGAATGTAGTCCATAGACCACACAGATAACAGCAGGGGACAATCTTCTTCCTATGAGAACAATGAAAGCCCTGCCCCCCTTGAAAAGTTTTTCAGGTTTTTCCCTTATCTTAATTGTCCCTCTCTGCAGTCTACCTGGACACCTCCCTTCTGATCTGGATGGACAGTGTGACATCAGTAAAAGGGGAGGGAGGGGGATACTTTGTCATTGAATTACTCTTGAACTACAACTCTGACAGAATTGAACTAACACTCTCCAAAGTCCAAATACTATGATGATTAATTAGAGCTGTTTTTATTATGATACATCACTATCCCTTTAAATCAATTGGAAATTTTGAAGGTTTTATTTCGCCCCTGCTGTGAAGTTGGCTTGCTCCAGGATTGTATCTATTGAGCTTATTCCATAACATTTTTAGTGGTGAATTACTTGAACAACAACAATGCAGCACTCCCATCTAGGGTCAGTAAGGTCTTGGCTAATGCAGGTGCTGGTGGGTGTACAGTCATGCATTGATGCTGATTATATGAATAAAAATTACATCCTGTTTTATATAATTAGATCTTAGCAATTTAGGTTTGTTTTTATTATCATGTAAAATGGAGTAAAAACGTTCACATGCGCCCACACATCATGATTACATATAAAATGTTTTTGCTCTTATTTTATGCTCAATAGAAGATTCAGCATAAATTTGCCACTACGTCCACACAGTCTTATTTAGTGTCATTATAAGCTTAAATTTAAGATGCGTGTAGTTTGTGCATTTTGTTATTCTATCAGTGTAATGGTTTTTGAGACTTTTGGTTCAGTAGTTAGGTATTCCTAAACCATTTGAGTGTCAGGCAGTTGTGCAAAGCATAGATTATCAATACGGTGCACACCCCTTCTGGCACTCTAAGGACCACTGGCATTGTGACCTTGACCACGTTGATTTTTATATCCCTGGACCACTGGCATTGAGACCCTGACGCCCTCTTGGACCTCAGGTGGCCTCTATTGACCTCTGCCTCTTTCTCCTTCTCATAGATCCTTGGATCAGTACCGGATCTACCCCTGTGTTGTGGTCTTTGCCCTGGGGGCTGTATGTCTGTCAGCCACCTCAGGACATTCTATATAATAATTCTCTAGGATGTTTGTCAGAAGCCGTCATGCGCAGTAGAGACTGCCTGTGCTACAGTCATGCGTAGTACAGAGTCCCCGAACGCGACACTACGCGTTCGGGCACTATGTACTGCACATGACTGCAGAGCGGCTAGTGAGCAGAGAGGCTCCAGGCACCATTCAAGGTTGCTGGGTGGCACTGTGGCCTGTGTACACGGGCTTTTAATCTAGTACTAGATAAAAAGTATCAGGTCATTGAACGGTCAGGACCTAGCTGGAAGTCAACCCTGCCTGGCACACAAGGGGTATGACATTTATAACATTACCTCTAGGCTTGTGTTGGTTTGTTTGTATTGAACCTCAGTTTTCCCTTTTCTACAGTATTATGACTCAGTGAGAGTACTGGTGTATGAAAAATAAAGCACACTAATCATCCAGGGTGCAGGAAAAGAGAAAGAAAATCAGTGAACACTTCAATAAATGTGATGTATGTCTGCAGATTGCAGATGTCCGCTGAATCATGAAGATAATTTATATGACAAGAACAGTTTAGTACAAAATATTTTCAGTGTGAATGTTAATATTGTGGAATGATCGGAGCTGAATTGCTTGAAACTGCTGGCAGGTCACAATCAGTTTCAATATGTATACTGCTTGATTAACCCTATCAGTCTATCAGGAAAAGGCAGACAAGAGATGTGACTCCTTTATGTGTTAAAGATAATGGGCAGAGTGGAGCATTAGCTGTTTTTGAAAGCCATAAAACGTATGTGTTATTTGCAATTGCTGATGTTTTAAAGGGACACTAATATCCAATAATATTTTATGTTGTTTTGTAGATTTAAAAAAAAATAAATTATGTGGAGCAAATCTCATCTCTCAAATCTTTATGGTTTGAGAGATATTCACCGCTAAAGTTACCCCCTCCCTCCCTTTCTCCTGATGTCAGTGCTCTACGGACAGCAGGAGATCGCGATCCTGGGACCATTCATTGGAATGGTCTACAAAGTGTGCCTAGGTTACAAGCACACTTTGTAGACCGTTCCAATGAAATAGTTCTTTTTAAAGATTGCTATTTCGGCTCTGCTGAAGAGCCGCCTCCTGTCAACCGACATGGATCTCCATCTGTCAGCTTTACAGACGACATGAGGGAGGGGGGAATTTTAGCGGCGAATATCTCTCAAACCAAAAAGGCTTGAGAGATGGGGTTTGCTCCACATAATTTTGTTTTTAATCTACAAAACAACATAACATTATTATTGGGCATTAGTGTCCCTTTAATACTAGAAACACTGATGCCTTCATGCCGAATAGTACATGCTCCTAAATTAACGGCAAAGTCAGTACACGCTCCGAAATTAACAGCAAAGTTAGCCAAACATCTGACAATGTATGCTAACTGCTCTGCTGAATTAGGCTCAATCGCTAATCTTCTCTCAAAACGGCGGGTATTTTAGCCACGTCTAATTAGGGATGCCACCTTTTCTTTAAAAAAATACCGGCCAAGGCATTCCCTCCATAGACTTAACATTGGAAAGAAGCCAATTTTTTACTGGCCTGCCGGTAAAATACCGGCTGGGTGGCAACCCTACATCTAATTTTTTACATGCATTCGCTAAAAAAAGGTGCAAACGTTTGCTAATTCGTTTTTGCGCTATTCGTCTTTCCAAAAAGGTGCATTGTAAATAGTGAGTGATCATGTTTCTTGCATTGCCCCCATAGATCCAGGAATCACCTTCACAGAAGAGGTAAAAAGGAAGACCGGAAAGCCACTGAATAATGCTATGGAAGTACATGTAAGTCATGGGAAAACACATGCGTTAACGACCCATGACGTATATGTATGTCATGGAATTCAAGGGGCCCCACGTGGCTGCACGCCATTTGAGGACCTCCGATTCCGATTCAACAACAAAAAAAAATGCCCCATTGTTCTTAGGTGGTGAGCGCACGGCCGTATGGCTGGTTCTAAAGGGGCTAAAGGTTGGTTACCCATGGCTCAGTATAAGCTCAAGACAACAGCAACTGGGATAAAGGTCCAAAGGAATCATAACAGATAAAAACTTGGCACACTAGATGGGTCACAAATCTAGGTTCTATCCAGGTTGAGCAAAATGACTGTGTAAGTTTGGTATTCATATGGAACAGGCCTTTTCAGTAAATAGAAAACAAGTTTTGAGAAACAAGTGTTTCATGTGAAGGTCCACTTATCATTTTGACAAATCACACTGTTGGACAAGTAATTACACATATACTGAAAAATAAACACAGAAAGCATCTCTTGATGTTCTTTCAAAATAGGTTCCTGTTTGGGTCACTACTGTTCTGGACAAACCAGGAGGCCTGCTGGAGTTAGTTACTACTACTTACTGTGTGAGCAAGGCAGGACTGCTGGAGTTAGTTACTACTACTTACTGTATAAGCAAGGCAGGACTGCTGGAGCAAGTTACTACTACTTCCTGTGTGAGCAAGGCAGGACTGCTGGAGCAAGTTACTACTACTAACTGTATGAGCAAGGCAAGACTGCTGGAGTTAGTTACTACTACTTACTGTATGAGCAAGGCAAGACTGCTGGAGTTAGTTACTACTGCTTACTGTATGAGCAAGGCAGGACTGCTGGAGTTAGTTACTACTACTTACTGTGTGAGCAAGGCAGGACTGCTGGAGTTAGTTACTACTACGTACTGTATGAGCAAGGCAGGACTGCTGGAGTTAGTTACTACTGCTTACTGTGTGAGCAAGGCAGGACTGCTGGAGCAAGTTACTACTACTTTCTGTATGAGCAAGGCAAGACTGCTGGAGCAAGTTACTACTACTTTCTGTATGAGCAAGGCAAGACTGCTGGAGTTAGTTACTACTGCTTACTGTATGAGCAAGGCAGGACTGCTGGAGTTAGTTACTACTACTTACTGTGTGAGCAAGGCAGGACTGCTGGAGTTAGTTACTACTACGTACTGTATGAGCAAGGTAGGACTGCTGGAGTTAGTTACTACTGCTTACTGTGTGAGCAAGGCAGGACTGCTGGAGTTAGTTACTACTACTTACTGTATGAGCAAGGCAGGACTGCTGGAGTTAGTTACTACTACTTACTGTGTGAGCAAGGCAGGACTGCTGGAGTTAGTTACTACTGCTTACTGTGTGAGCAAGGCAGGACTGCTGGAGTTAGTTACTACTGCTTACTGTGTGAGCAAGGCAGGACTGCTGGAGTTAGTTACTACTACTTACTGTATGAGCAAGGCAGGACTGCTGGAGTTAGTTACTACTGCTTACTGTGTGAGCAAGGCAGGACTGCTGGAGTTAGTTACTACTGCTTACTGTATGAGCAAGGCAGGACTGCTGGAGTTAGTTACTACTACTTACTGTGTGAGCAAAGCAGGACTGCTGGAGTTAGTTAATACTACTTACTGTGTGAGCAAGGCAGGACTGCTGGAGCAAGTTACTACTACTAACTGTATGAGCAAGGCAAGACTGCTGGAGTTAGTTACTACTACTTACTGTATGAGCAAGGCAAGACTGCTGGAGTTAGTTACTACTGCTTACTGTATGAGCAAGGCAGGACTGCTGGAGCAAGTTACTACTACTTTCTGTATGAGCAAGGCAAGACTGCTGGAGTTAGTTACTACTGCTTACTGTATGAGCAAGGCAGGACTGCTGGAGTTAGTTACTACTACTTACTGTGTGAGCAAGGCAGGACTGCTGGAGTTAGTTACTACTGCTTACTGTATGAGCAAGGCAGGACTGCTGGAGCAAGTTACTACTACTTTCTGTATGAGCAAGGCAAGACTGCTGGAGCAAGTTACTACTACTTTCTGTATGAGCAAGGCAAGACTGCTGGAGTTAGTTACTACTGCTTACTGTATGAGCAAGGCAGGACTGCTGGAGTTAGTTACTACTACTTACTGTGTGAGCAAGGCAGGACTGCTGGAGTTAGTTACTACTACGTACTGTATGAGCAAGGCAGGACTGCTGGAGTTAGTTACTACTGCTTACTGTGTGAGCAAGGCAGGACTGCTGGAGCAAGTTACTACTACTTTCTGTATGAGCAAGGCAAGACTGCTGGAGCAAGTTACTACTACTTTCTGTATGAGCAAGGCAAGACTGCTGGAGTTAGTTACTACTGCTTACTGTATGAGCAAGGCAGGACTGCTGGAGTTAGTTACTACTACTTACTGTGTGAGCAAGGCAGGACTGCTGGAGTTCAGTTACTACTACTTACTGTGTGAGCAAGGCAGGACTGCTGGAGCAAGTTACTACTACTTACTGTGTGAGCAAGGCAGGACTGCTGGAGTTAGTTACTACTACTTACTGTGTGAGCAAGACAGGACTGCTGGAGTTAGTTACTACTGCTTACTGTATGAGCACGGCAGGACTGCTGGAGTTAGTTACTACTACTTACTGTGTGAGCAAGGCAGGACTGCTGGAGCAAGTTACTACTACTTACTGTATGAGCAAGGCAGGACTGCTGGAGTTACTTACTATTACTTCCTGTGTGAGCAAGGCAGGACTGCTGGAGCAAGTTACTACTAAGTGTATGAGCAAAGCAGGACTGCTGGAGCAAGTTACTACTAACTGTATGAGCAAAGCAGGACTGCTGGAGCAAGTTACTACTAACTGTATGAGCAAGGCAGGACTGCTGGAGTTAGTTACTACTACTTACTGTATGAGCAAGGCAGGACAGCTGGAGTTAGTTACTACTACTTACTGTATGAGCAAGGCAGGACTGCTGGAGTTAGTTACTACTACTTACTGTATGAGCAAGGCAGGACTGCTGGAGTTAGTTACTACTACTTACTGTATGAGCAAGGCAAGACTGCTGGAGTTAGTTACTACTGCTTACTGTATGAGCAAGGCAGGACTGCTGGAGTTAGTTACTACTACTTACTGTGTGAGCAAGGCAGGACTGCTGGAGTTAGTTACTACTACGTACTGTATGAGCAAGGTAGGACTGCTGGAGTTAGTTACTACTGCTTACTGTGTGAGCAAGGCAGGACTGCTGGAGTTAGTTACTACTACTTACTGTATGAGCAAGGCAGGACTGCTGGAGTTAGTTACTACTACTTACTGTGTGAGCAAGGCAGGACTGCTGGAGCAAGTTACTACTACTTACTGTGTGAGCAAGGCAGGACTGCTGGAGTTAGTTACTACTACTTACTGTGTGAGCAAGGCAGGACTGCTGGAGTTAGTTACTACTGCTTACTGTATGAGCACGGCAGGACTGCTGGAGTTAGTTACTACTACTTACTGTGTGAGCAAGGCAGGACTGCTGGAGCAAGTTACTACTACTTACTGTATGAGCAAGGCAGGACTGCTGGAGTTAGTTACTACTACTTACTGTGTGAGCAAGGCAGGACTGCTGGAGCAAGTTACTACTAACTGTATGAGCAAAGCAGGACTGCTGGAGCAAGTTACTACTAACTGTATGAGCAAGGCAGGACTGCTGGAGTTAGTTACTACTACTTACTGTATGAGCAAGGCAGGACAGCTGGAGTTAGTTACTACTACTTACTGTATGAGCAAGGCAGGACTGCTGGAGTTAGTTACTACTACTTACTGTATGAGCAAGGCAGGACTGCTGGAGTTAGTTACTACTACTTACTGTATGAGCACGGCAGGACTGCTGGAATGTATATGTGTGCCGGGGAGGACTGATAGCACCCAGGGCCCTCAGGCAAATTGAAGTCATGGGCCCCCTCTAACCAGCCACCATTTATGCCCCACCAGTTATCATAGCAGCCGACCCCCTTTTGCTAATTTAATAATTGACATGTTGTGAATTAATGGAAATTATAACAGAGAGTTGAAACTGACCAAAACTGGTGACACTACATGGCTTAAAATCAAATTGTAACTACATTAGATATACCACAAGCTTATAAATGAATCAGAGCTACATTACTGCAGCTCCATTTCAGCTGTACATTCTGTAATATCCCTGGTGTAACACCACAGAGCTTACAATTGAAATGTAGCTCCATTATTGATACCACATAGTTCCATCAACAGTAAGTAGAAGTAACAGATTGCAATGCCATGACCTCAGAGCTCAGTTTCATGCCTCTCCCAGTCACATTCATAACGGGGCTAGCCCAGTCAGAGTGAGGCAATGAAGGGGCTGGTGGTGATTAAAACATTAAATTGCCTTACTTATCAAGTGGATGGCAGTTGTGGCCTGCAGGTCTTCCCCTCCCCTTCTGCACTTCCAGCTTCCTTCAAGCTCTGCAAAATATAAGCAATAATTTGAGCAGAGAGTGTGCTTGAAACTCATGGAGATAATTGAAGGGGCTTTAACTATGTTAGTCTGGCAATGGTTCTTCTCATTTAAAAGTTCCCAGCATGCACTGTGTTGAACATAGTAGTGGAGCATGTTTAAATAAGAGGTACCAAAGCCAAGCTAACATAGTTTAAGTCCCAGCAAGTGTCTCCATGAGTTTCAAATATACTAACCACTCAGATTATTGTTTAAATGACACCAAGGAGCCAGAATTGAGGGCATATGGAGGTACAGAAAGGACAGATAATTTGAAAGAATAATTTCTATAAAAGCTACCTCAGCCAGGAGTTGGACTTCAGCATAGCAGCTGCAGCTTCTCTGTATTCAACACCGCTCCCTGCTACGTGTAGTAAGGAGAGGATGAGGTTCGTCAAAATACTAATTTGCCACAGCGCGACAATGGCACTTGTCCACCAAACATGTGCAAAGAGAATTTACGGAACAGACTGTGGTCAGAGGTTGCTTTATAAACAGGACCAAGAGTAAAGTATCCTAACCAAACCTGCACCCTGATGCACTGCTTAGCAGGGCAGCAGCAGGAATTCTCGTTAAGGGTGAGTAAGTCCTGAGCGGGTGCTCTCTGATCTCCCGCATGAAATTCTCTGACTGACTGAACCTCCCATCATCATGCTCCCCTGCGGGCCGTGATGACATCAAAGCGTGTGCTGCGCAGACCAAGAGGTCACATACACATGCGCAGATGGAAGAGTGCTTGCTTCTCTTCAATAAGTCTCCATAGACTCAATGAAGAGAAGCACTTGCTGCCAGACAGTATCGCGAGTGAGTCTGGCAGTAAGTCTACATGTGATGAGTGCATTCTCACTAAAAGCCTCTTCGAAGCTGAGGATGAGCGTCTCTTTTTGGTAGCGGCAGGCCACCAGGCTTTATTACAGTGCCATGGGAGGACTGACTGGACCTCTAAATGGAGGCAGGCCCCCCTCAGTCCTGGGCCACCGGTCCGTGCTCGAATGCTCAACTCGTCAGTCCGCCCCTGATGTGTGCAAGTGTGGGCATGCATTCCCATTTGATTTTATATATATATATATATATATATATATATATATACATAAAGAGCTAGCCTGGGAAGCTCTCTGTGTGCGTAAAGCACATGCGCAGCAGAGACTGGTTAAATGCGTTGATCCGGAGAGGGAAGCTCCGGACAGCTCACCACCTGTCTGTGCTGACGGTTCCGGGCCAGCAGCTGAGGGTTCTGGGTGGCACTTTAGCCTGTGTATATGGGCTTTCATACTAGCATGAATATATATATATCAATTCAAAGGATTGGCATTCACATATATTATTCATTATTATTCTTTATTTATATAGCGCCAACTAATTCCGCAGCTCTGTACAATAGGGATTGGACATACAGAGATATTAAATAGTTCAAGTCATATGTGGAAAACAGAAGGATTAGAGAGCCCAGGTGGTGAGAGCTTACAGTCTAGAGGAAGGTGGGCTGGACACAGAAGGAGTAAGTGCTATTGGGTGTAAGTGTCTCCTGCCACATGAACTGCCAGTCAGTGGGTGGGAGAGAGAAGTGCTGTTGAATGCAGTGGCCCAGGGAAGGGGTGAATCATAGTGATAATGTTTATGGAGGCAGTTGATAGGCTTCCCTGAAGAGGTGAGTTTTCTGGGAGCATCTGAAGATCTGTAGGCTGGGGGAGAGTCTGATGGGGCAGGGGAGGGAATTCCACAGCTCAGGTGCAGCACGGGAGAAGTACTGTAGGAGGGAGTGGGAGGATGTGATAAGAGCTGTGGAGAGGAGAAGGTTGTGTGCATAGTGAAGATGGCGAGTGGGAGTGTATTTGGAAATGAGAGATGCAATATAGGGGGGAGAGGTGTTAGTGAGGGCTCTATAAATTAGCACCAGAATGTTTAATTTAATTCTGTGTGCTAATGGGAGCCAGTGTAGGGATTGGCAGAGGGGACCGGGGTTAGAGAAGCTGTTAGGTAGATTAATCTTGCAGCAGAGTTCATTATGGACTGTAATGGGGTTAGTCGGGTGAGGGGAAGGCCAGTTAGTAGTGAGTTACAGTAGTCAAGACGGGATATGATGAGTGTTTGGATTAGAATTTTGGTAGTGTCTTGGGTGAGGAAGGGTCGGATTTTAGAGATGTTGCGGAGGTGGGGGCGGCATGATTTGGAGATTGACTGGATGTGAGGAATAAAGGATAGGGTGGAGTCAAATGTGACTCCCAGGCAGCGAGCTGTAGGGGTTGGTGTGATGGTAGTGTTGTTGACAGTGAGGGTAATATTTGGGGTAGGGCTGGTAGGAGAGGCAGGAAGATAATTAGGTTGGTTTTGCCAAGGTTAAGTTTGAGTTCACGGGAGGACATCCATGAAGACACAGCAGACAGACAGTCATGTACCTGGGACAGAAGGGAAGGGGAGAGGTCTGGGGAGGAAAAATAGATTTGAGTGTCATCAGCATATCAAATCCCAATGTGCCGGGTGCAATGAATGTAAGCAAAGGAATTGACACAGACTCTCAGTAAAGAAACACACAAAACAGTACAAGTGAACTTAAACCAGTTTATTGAGAAATAGATAATAAGAATACTAGTAGTAATAATGAACACTTCCTCAGACAGAGGTGAGATAGACGTGAGGCTAGTGTCTAGTTCACTACCCAGGAGCTGACAGTGAACCACCGTAGGTCTATGGTACTGAGACTTAGAACCAGACTTGGCTCTACCACAACAGGAAGGAACAATAAGTAGCGTACCCAGCAGAGGCACAGAGTGTGAATAGACCACCGATACCAATAGAGTAACTGGTAGCACCACTGGAGGCAGCAGACTAGGTGCTTAGATAGATGCAGCCAGATAGGAGAGCACTACTAAGGCAAGGAGTGAGACAATCTACACTCTATCTTACCGAAGGCAACTAGGAGGCACAGAGCGTAGGTAGCACCGCATGTTCTAACAGGAGCGAGACTAAGTTGCACTAGCTACCCGGAGGCAAACAGAAGGCACCATGTGGAGGCAACCTGCAAGAGACCAGCTGGTGGCTGAGCTACAAGGTAAAGGAGCATGCCCTGGATCAGCCTAGTGGTAGTCAGACAGGAGCAAGGCACAAATGGAGCGTCAGTCAGACAAGCCACGGTCAGGAACCGTATAGGGTAGTCAGCCACAGCAAAGGTCAGGAGCAGGTGGTCGGACAAGCCAGAGTCATACACAGATCAGAAAGTCAGCCACAGCCAAGGTAACAACCGGAGCGAGTAGTCAGACAAGCCAAGGATCGAACACCAGGAGACATCGTAAGACAAGCAAGTGCCAGAGGAACAAACTAGATGCACACAGGAACACCACGAAAGGGCAACAATTCCTAGCCTCAATGAAGTTTATAAAGCAGCAGAAGGAGGCAGGACCCAATTAAGTCCAACAGAATAGGCCTAAACAGGCGTCTGTGCCAGTGTCTGAAACATGACTAGAGCAATAAGGAAGCGGCCGGAGGCCATGCCGACTGACGGAAATACAGAGGTAAGAGCACGGGCACGCTTTAGGCCTCAAAGGGAGACTGTGATAGGAATATTCATGATTGCTTCATATTGCTATGTTCTTTGCATTTTTAGCTCCCTCCACTGGGGGTCACTCTTTTGGTCTCTTGACTGGGGCTACTGGTCATTCTATTGTTTTTCTTTGTTTTTGTTACTGGTCGCCTATGAGACTACACTTTTCCGGCAGTTTGGTTCACGTGGTGAGTACTTGTTCTTATTCTCTCTATGTATATATCTCTGAATGTTTATTGTATTCATGGGTGGACAGAGATCCCTAGTTGTGGACTGAAACATTGCTTGTGTCTATAAAAAAGTGAATTAAGATCCAAGAATTTGCAGCTTTCTTTGCTTAGAAGAAAAGCAAAGATTGAAGGACACAATTATTATTTGAAGAGGAACTATCATCTCCATAATATTGCCCCCCCAATACATTAGTAATATAGCGATACGCAAAGGCACACTTGTATTATGTTTAATAAGTCCACGTTATTGAAGTAATCCACCTTCTTATGCCGGCATCTAGCACAGAGCTTACGAGAGAAGGTCTGTGCATCTGCGCAGACAGCAACTTCCATTACCTTAAAGGGATAGTATTACTTCAAAATTACTGTCCCTCATATTGTAGCCCTTAATAAACTGAGTTAAATGACACCAGCGGCATCTCTCAGACCTTTATGGTGTAAGAGATAGCCGCTTTCAAAGTTTCCTCTCCCCTGCTGTCAGCGTTCTGCTGCCATCAGGGGAATCCGGTCTCTGAATCAAGAGAAGGCTCTTCAGCAGAGCCGATATCTCATTATGGAAGGAAAAATGATTAATTGAAACAGTCTTCTACGTGTGCTTGGTTCCAAGCACAGGTAGAAGACTGTTTCAATGAATAATTTTCCTTCCATAACGAGCTATCGGCTCTGCTGAAGAGCCTCCGCTTGATTCAGAGACCGGATTCCCCTGCTGGCAGCAGAACACTGACAGCAGGGGAGAAGAAACTTTGAAAGCGGCTATCTCTTAAACCCTAAAGGTTTGAGAGATGCCGCTGGTGTCCTTTAACTCAGTTTATTAAGGGCTACAATAGGAGGGATAGTAATTTTGACGTAATACTATCCCTTTAAGGTAACCAACGGACGTCACCACCAATCCGGGCAGTGCACGGGACAGACAGCACAGACTCAGAGGCAACTTTCCTCTAAGATGTCTACACTGTTGTCGCTGGATGCCTGCAGAAAAAGATGGATTACTTCAATAAGGCTGGCTTATTAAACATAATACAAGTATGCGTTTGCCTGTCGTTATATTAGTAACTAGCGTAAAAGCCTGATTACAAGGGCCAAGGTCCGGGTAATGTTAACCCTTTGAGCCAGAGGGGTATGTAACATATTGCTTTGTAATGCATTGCATACCCCTCTTGCACTCAAAGTGTTAAGCGGCTACCACCTCACTGCTCCACACGACGCAGTCTTGCGCAGTAGAGACTGCCCGAACGCGCGCAGTCTCTACTGCACATGACGGCTTCTGACAAACATCCTAGCGAATTATTATATAGGATGTTCTGGGGGGCATTATTGTAAAGATGATAGATATGCTTTAAAGGGGAACTACCACCCCGCATAAACTTAATCTTATTTAAGTCTTCATGTAGATAGATAGATATGTAGATAGATAAATAGATAGATAGATAGATAGATAGATAGATAGATAGATAGATAGATAGATAGATATGTAGATAGATAAATAGATAGATAGATATGTAGATAGATAAATAGATAGGTAGATAGATAGATAGATAGATAGATAGATAGATAGATAGATAGATAGATAGATAGATAGATAGATACTTTTTACAGAAAAATATAGTGTTCCTTTAAGGCTCCAAAAGGGACTGACAGCACAGGCGCACGGACGTCACTATGGCAAGATGTCCGTGCTTCCTGCTACTGTCCGCCTCAGAGTAAGTAGAAAATCTTGTAAACCGGGTAATATTTCTGGCGACTAGCGCTACTAAGCAGCTAGTCGCCAGATGACTTAAATAAGATTACGTTTTTACGGGGTGGTAGTTCCCCTTTAAATTAAAAGCCATTATTTCTAACTTTGTCAACATCTTGACTGTATTTCCTATTCATTCTGCAACTTATTTAATGTATGTTTTCATGCAAAACAAGGTAATTACTGAATTGACCCCAAACTTTTGAAGTATATAAATATCCCTAAAGGAGAAAGGTAATCCACATGTGGCTCCCTTGTTCTCTGGGCCTAGTGAAATCAGCTACACCTCACTGGAGAAGACTAGTAAGGCAGAAAAGTAGGCCTGGGTTTGCTTATTCCTAGCTTTGACATCTGCATGTTTGTTTGTGGATGGGTACCTGACTAGACTAGTTGTTACATACCTCCCAAGTGTCCCTCTTTAGGAGGGACAGTCCCTCTTTGAGTCCCAAATCCCCCTGTCCCTCTTTTCTACCCTGTTGTCCCTCTTTTTAGGACATCAGAGTGAGTGGTGTATATATTAGTCTATCACATTGCTCCACAGAAATGAAATTCACATAAATGTTTAGTTAATCTTCATTATATGTGTTTGTAATTGAATCTGTGTAAATAAAATACTTTGGTCTTGCTCTAAATCATTTATTCAGTTACACAAAGAGGTGTCAATAGGTGACAAAGTAACCTAAAAATTCCCCGCCCACCAGCCACGCCCCTAAAAACACCACCTAAAACACAAGTGTCCCTCCTTGGCTATTTGAAATGTTGGGAGGTGTGTTGCTATGTGCATAAGCACAGTGTTCCTGACAAGATCACACTAAGGGTCATATGTTCAAAGAAGTAGCGAAATAGCTTTTCTCGTTTGTAACGACTTTTCAAAGTACAGTGTCGTTGGGATCATTAATATTTTCAAAGAGTGTCGGTTGTGATTGAAAATATGTCGTTTGTCCTGACTGAAATTGTCGTAAAAAATGTCTTAACTAATGACAAAAATGTCTTTAAAAATGTCTTAACTAACGACAAAAATTCTCACATTCAGAACACGTTTCCTCCACTTTTTTCTTAACGTAGAAATTTTGTCTTTTGAAAGACATTTTTTTGTTAATTACGACAAATTTTCATTTCCTCTATACGACACTGGAGGATAGTTTAGCCACGCCCTTGCCCCGCCCCTTTGTCCGTCAATTCTGGAGTTGTGTCGTACACAACGGACATTACTAGTTTTTTGTCGTATACTCTATAGAAAATATGTCATTCATGCAGTCAATTACTTATTTTTGTTTTTCATACGACAATTTTTTGTCGTTATCCCTTTGAACATACGGCCCTAAGTTACTAGCAAACAATGCTCAGTGAAAGTGCTGGGTTCATGCTTAGAATAATAATGTTATCCTTATACACCTCTTTAAAACACATACAGGTACAATTTTGTCTGACCAGTAAAAGTCTCTAGAGTGCCGTCTGATAAACCATAAACTGTAGGAGCCTTTGAAATGTCCTATTCACTTAAAAGCATCCCAACCCGAAAATATCTATCATTTTCTCACGACCAGTGTCTCCACATGAGATGTTCTGCGGTATAAAATCAATCTCTTTTGATAGTAAAATCCATTCAAAAAGGTGGTTGAGCTGGAAATGGGAGTGATTAACCCTTTGGGAAGATAATGATACATCTCAGAGAAGATTATAGCTGTACTATTGTATGCAGAAAGCCTTTCGATTTAATGTCTCTTTACTGGGTGCATTGAAATGTTTTAGCTGACAGCGGAATTACGTGGAATTATGCCGGCTGACTTGTTGCCTTTTTACTTTTTTCCAACTTCATATGATCTTTTTACACTTTTATGTCCTTAACAGGAAGCTCTCTAAATTTATATCCAGAAAGCTTTCGGTCCAAGACTGTGAAAGCAGAGAGAGTGCAAAAGATACAATGTAAAAAAAAAGACAGTGGAACAACATATAAAAAGCCTCTTCTAAAGCACACAGGACACTGCTGTAACAATGTATAAATATAACTGTTTTCAGAGTCCCTAACAGAAAGCTCACTGGAAACAGAAATTCAGTGAGCTCACTGCCAGGGGCATTAGCGGAAAAAAAAAAGAAAAACAAAAAAAAAACAGTAGAGATAAAAATAAATAAAAAGTATGGGCAGTTTAACTTTAAATATTAGGCTTTTGGAGAAGTCATAAAAACATAGAATCAGATATATATATATAATTTGATGGCAGATAAGAACCATTCGGCCCATCTAGTCTGATGATTTTTCCTACTGTAAAAACATCAAACCTTATTTGGTCCTCGGTCTTGTTTTATGTTCAGGACAGCCTTATGCCTATCCCATACATGTTTACATTCCGTCACTGTATTAACCTCTACCACTTCTGCTGGTAGGCTATTCAATTTAACTACTACCCTCTCAGTGAAGTAAAACTTCCTTACATTAACTCTAAACCTGTGTCCCTCTAGTTTTAGACTATGGCCTCTTGTCCTAACATTTTTACTCCTTTGAAATATACTTCCCTCCTGCACTTTGTTGACTCTCTTCATGTATTTTAATGTGTCTATCATATCCCCTCTCTCTCTTCTCTCCTCCAAGCTATACATATTCAGATCCTTTAGTCTTTTCCTCTAAACTATTACCATTATTTTAGTAGTCCTTCTCTTAACTCCCTGTAGAGTATCTATATCATTCTGGAGATGGGGTCTCGTACTGTACACAGTACTACAGGTGAGGTCTAACTAGAGATCTGTAGGGTGACATGACCACTGTCCATTTAACCACCTCTCTGGCAATAAAAGGGCTTTAAAAAACGTTTGCTGCATGGCAAGGCAGTGCCACATACCTATTAGTATAAATAGTAGGATGATGGAAGCACTCACTTTTTACATAAAATAAATGCCCAGGTGCACAAACCTAAATGTTAACAAAATGACAGTGAGGGTCTATTTTTGAAAGCATTCTTACTTTACAGCATTTTATCACACCTGCCTAAAACTTTTGCACACTACTAGATAGATAGATAGATAGACATGTGAGATAGATAGATAGATAGATATGTAGATAGAGAGATAGATAGATAGATAGATAGATAGATAGATAGATAGATAGATAGATACTTTTTACAGAAAAATATAGTGTTCCTTAAGGCAGTTCATAGTACCAATAGTTCTATTGTTATAGGTGTTTTTTCCTGTTTTGCCCTCATATGCAGCCGAAATCTATGGTTCCATCTTTGTGGCACGATTGAGTATTCCAGATAAACACATAGCCATTGTGTAAATCCTAAAGTGAGGCTCACCAATGAGCTAGATAGCATGACTATTTAAAAGGATAGTAATACTTCGTTTAATCTTTATTTTATTTCTTATGCATTAGAAAAACATGAAGAACGATATAAGTCTGATCTCTTGAACCTTTATGGTTTGAGAGATATTCACAAGCAAAGTTTCCCTTCCCGCCCCTTTTACCTAGTGTAAGCAATCTCTTCTCAGATGTGGAATGCAGTCCATAGACCAGACAGATAACAGAAGGGGACAATCTTCTTCCTATGAGAACAATGAAAGTCCTGCCCCTCTTGACAAGTTTTTCAGGTTTTTCCCTTATCTTAATTGAAGATTGTCCCTTTCTGCAATCTACCTGGGCACCTCCCTTCTGATCTGGCTGACAAGTGTTACATCAGTAAAAGGGACGGGAGGGAGATACTTTGTCATTCAATTACTCTTGAACTACAACTCTGACAGAACTGAAATAACACTCTCCAAAGTCCAAATACTATGATGATTAATTAGAGCTGCTTTTATTATGAAACATTACCATCCCTTTAAGGACCAGCTTGGGAATCAGTCTGGTGACGGCCCCTAGGAAAGCTGATTGTAAACCAGCGGAAAAGCAAGAGCTGCTGTCTCCTGGTGGTCTGTCGCCTGTCCTTCCTCCTGGTGGTCTGTTGCCTGTCCTGTTTTTATGTTTCATGATATATGTTAGTAGCCACTTTCCACGCTATTTAAATATTTTATTGTAATAAAATGCCTTGCACATGATAGTGAGCTCTTTCTATTGCAGGTCACTGATGTGGGAATCCTACAATACAGGTCACTGATCATTAGTAATTACAGTACATGCCCTTAGCGGAACATAGAAGCAATAATTGTTAAGTACATTCCACTGTTAGTCACTGTGAGTCACAAGAGGCCTCTTATGGCCTAAGGATCAGATGTTCTTGTCTCTGTAATGCCACAATGGTGTGCTACTGCAGTGTTTTAACTAGAGAGACCAAGTGATAACCACACAAAGTGGATGTTCAAACCACTGATTTGTGACAAAATGTTGCGTTTTGACTATTTTGTGGATCAACATGATGAGTTTTCTGAATCTGCGTTTGTTATTATTAAATTAGCTCTGGCTGGGTGTAATGTAGGTGGGCATACAAACAACAGATGATCCTCAAATAGAAGAATCACAGAAACTTTAATTTTACTTACATAATAGAATATTCAAGAGGCATCTACAAGTTCACCTTTTGCCGTATCATCTTCGTTGATGCAGAAAAAATATTGAAGACACTTCCAATTAGTTCCTTCCTGATTCCGACAAGATTGCATTATGCCCAATCTGCATTCCAACCAACTGTCATAATGCACTACACTGAGTAAACCCCTTCGGTGCCAGAGGGATCACAATGCATTGCTTCATAATGTGTTGCATCCCCTTCTGGCATTCAAATTTTTTTTCCAGAATATTACAGAATCTGCCAACACAGCCTCCTGAGGCAAATAATTTAACATCCTTACTGCCTTTACTGTAAAAAAAAAGACCCTTTACTTTATTTTATCTTCATTTTATTTTGTAGGCATTAAAAAAACACGAAGAACGATATAAGTCTTATCTCTCACACCTTTATGGTTTAAGAGATATTCACAAGCAAAGTTTCCCCTCCCGCCCCTTTTACCTACTGTAAGCCATCTCTTCTCAGATGTGGAATGCAGTCCATAGACCAGACAGATAACAGCAATAGACAATCTTCTTCCTATGAGAACAATGAAAACCCTGCCCCCCTTGACAAGTTTTTCAGGTTGTTCCCTTATCGTAATTGAAGATTGGCCCTCTCTGCAATCTACCTGGGAACCTCCCTTCTGATCTGGCTGAACAGTGTTACATCAGTAAAAGGGACGAGAGGGGGATACTTTGTCATTGAATTACTCTTGAACTACAACTCTGACAGAATAGAAATACTATGATGATTGAGCGATCCAACTTCACCATAGGGGACAAATGAACATTCAGAATTATTTAAATGGGGCTTTTAACACTTCATTTGTAAAAAAACCCCAAATATATATATATATATGGTTTTGTGTTTAACCTACTGAGTAAAACAATAGCACTCCCACTGCTGAGGGGTGTTTTATTTTATAGTCATTGCAACTCAAACTTGAATCTTTTTAAATGCAGTATCTCAGTGGCCTGAAATGCTACAGTGGCGCTGTTGCTACACCAGCCTATGGCCAGCTCTGTTCAGTTGACCGTAAACCTTCATAGGATGGTGCAGCAACAGCGCCACTGTACAACTTCAGGCCTTTGAGATACTGCACCTAAGAAATTCTAGTTTGAGCTGCAATAATTTTTTGAATAAAGGCATCTCTTAGCAGCAGGAGTTCCCGTGTTTTAATCAGGAGTATAAACCCAAAATGTATATTTTATTACATATGATGTGTTACTTTCAATGTATCCCTTTCAATGCCATATAATTCAAGTGGATACAATCCTTATTAACCCTTTGAGTGCTGTTCCGTCGCCTCTGGCACTCAAAAGGTTAAACGGATAGTAATGCCTCAAACAAAATGCAGCACCAATTCTTCTTCATACTATTGGTCCACGTAGCGCTGTATTTCATTACTATCAGTCTTGTAGTTCAGCAGCAATTGAATGGGAAAGGATCAACCTCCTGCCCCTTTCACCTGTGTCACTCTACCTCTCCAAGCCAGTCCGGATGGAGAGGGGTGAGGGACAATCTTCAGTAAGCATCAAGGGGAGCACGGTTTTCCTTATACTTACTGCATGAAGATTGTCCCTCACTGCCTCCGTCCGGTCCCACGACTGGATTCCACAACTGATTGGAGGCGGCCAGTAGGGGCGGGAGTTTGATCCTTTCTCATTCAATTGCTGATGAACTACACGACTGATAGTATTGAAATGCAGCACAACGTGGGACAAATAGTACAACAATTAATTGGAGCTGCATTTTGTTTGAAGTATTACTATCCCTTTAAAATCAATGAATATTTGGGGAATCTTCATCCCTCCCCCATGATGCACTTGCATAGTTCCAGAAATGCACCTCTTTAGCTTTAGCTAACGTGCACACAGGCGCAAGGGTAGTTCAGAAACATATCTCCCAAGTGTTCCTCTTTAGGAGGTATTAGGAGTCTACACCTCCCAAGTGTACATATTAAGGAGTTAACTCGCTGAGTGCCAGAGTGCCATTGCAAAGCAAAGCATTCCATTCCCCTCTGGTACTCAAAGAGTTAATAGGGCTCCATATCTCCCAAGTGTTCCTCTTCAGGAGGGACAGTTCCTATTTGAGACTCAAATCCTTCTGTCCCTCTTTCCCACCCTGGTGTCCCTGAGTTTAGGAGATCACACTGTGTGGTGTGTATATAAGTGTATCACCCTGATGTCCCTGTGTTTAGGAGATCAGACGGTATGGTGTGTATATAAGTGTATCACCCTGGTGTGCCTGTGTTTAGGAGATCAGACTGTGTGGTGTGTATATAAGTGTATCACCCTGGTGTCCCTGTGTTTAGGAGATCAGACTGTGTGGTGTGTATAGAAGTGTATCACCCTGGTGTCCCTGTGTTTAGGAGATCAGACTGTGTGGTGTGTTATATAAGTGTATCACCCTGATGTCCCTGTGTTTAGGAGATCAGACAGTATGGGTGTGTATATAAGTGTATCACCCTGATGTCCCTGTGTTTAGGAGATCAGACTGTGTGGTGTATATATAAGTGTATCACCCTGGTGTCCCTGTGTTAGGATATCAGACTGTGTGGTGTGTATATAAGTGTATCACCCTGGTGTCCCTGTGTTTAGGAGATCAGACTGTGTGGTGTGTATATAAGTGTATCACCCTGGTGTCCCTGTGTTTAGGAGATCAGACTGTGTGGTGTGTATATAAAGTGTATCACCCTGGTGTCCCTGTGTTTAGGAGATCAGACTGTGTGGTATGTATATATAAGTGTATCACCCTGGTGTCCTGTGTTTAGGAGATCAGACTGTGTGGTGTGTATAGAAGTGCATCACCCTGGTGTCCTGTGTTTAGGAGATCAGACTGTGTGGTGTATATAGAAGTGCATCATCCTGGTGTCCCTGTGTTTAGGAGATCAGACTGTGTGGTGTGTATAGAAGTGTATCACCCTGGTGTCCCTGTGTTTAGGAGATCAGACTGTGTGGTGTGTGTATAAGTGTAACACCCTGGTGTCCCCTGTGGTTTAGGAGATCACACTGTGTGGTGTGTATATAAGTGTATCACCCTGGTGTCCCTGTGTTTAGGAGATCAGACTGTGTGGTGTGTATAGAAGTGTATCACCCTGGTGTCCCTGTGTTTAGGAGATCAGACTGTGTGGTGTGTATATAAGTGTATCACCCTGGTGTCCCTGTGTTTAGGGAGATCAGACTGTGTGGTGTGTGTATAAGTGTAACACCCTGGTGTCCCTGTGTTTAGGAGATCACACTGTGTGGTGTGTAATTAAGTGTATCCACCCTGGTGTCCCCTGTGTTTAGGATATCAGACTGGTGTGGTGTGTATATAAGTGTATCACCCTGGTGTCCCTGTGTTTAGGAGATCAGACTGTGTGGTGTGTATATAAGTGTATCACCCTGGTGTCCCTGTGTTTAGGAGATCAGACTGTGTGGTGTGTATATAAGTGTATCACCCTGGTGTCCCTGTGTTTAGGAGATCAGACTGTGTGGTGTGTATATAAGTGTATCACCTGGTGTCCCCTGTGTTTAGGAGATCAGACTGTGTGGTATGTATATATAAGTGTATCACCCTGGTGTCCCTGTGTTTAGGAGATCAGACTGTGTGGTGTGTATAGAAGTGCATCACCCTGGTGTCCCTGTGTTTAGGAGATCAGACTGTGTGGTGTATATAGAAGTGCATCATCCTGGTGTCCCTGTGTTTAGGAGATCAGACTGTGTGGTGTGTATAGAAGTGTATCACCCTGGTGTCCCTGTGTTTAGGAGATCACACTGTGTGGTGTGTGTATAGTGTAACACCCTGGTGTCCCTGTGTTTAGGAGATCACACTGTGTGGTGTGTATATAAGTGTATCACCCTGGTGTCCCTGTGGTTTAGGAGATCAGACTGTGTGGTGTGTATAGAAGTGTATCACCCTGGTGTCCCTGTGTTTTAGGAGATCAGACTGTGTGGTGTGTGTATAAGTGTAACACCCTGGTGTCCCTGCTGTTTAGGAGATCACACTGTATAGTGTGTATATAAGTGTATCACCCTGGTGTCCCTGTGTTTAGGAGATCAGGACTGTGTGGTGTGTATATAAGTGTATCACCCTGGTGTCCCTGTGTTTAGGAGATCAGACTGTGTGGTGTGTATAGAAGTGTATCACCCTGGTGTCCCTGTGTTAGGAGATCAGACTGTGTGGTGTGTATATAAGTGTATCACCCTGATGTCCCTGTGTTTAGGAGATCAGACAGTATGGTGTGTATATAAGTGTATCACCCTGATGTCCCTGTGTTTAGGAGATCAGACTGTGTGGTGTATATATAAGTGTATCACCCTGGTGTCCCTGTGTTAGGATATCAGACTGTGTGGTGTGTATATAAGTGTATCACCCTGGTGTCCCTGTGTTTAGGAGATCAGACTGTGTGGTGTGTATATAAGTGTATCACCCTGGTGTCCTGTGTTTAGGAGATCAGACTGTGTGGTGTGTATATAAGTGTATCACCCTGGTGTCCCTGTGTTTAGGATATCAGACTGTGTGGTGTGTATATAAGTGTATCACCCTGGTGTCCCTGTGTTTAGGAGATCAGACTGTGTGGTGTGTATATAAGTGTATCACCCTGGTGTCCCTGTGTTTAGGAGATCAGACTGTGTGGTGTGTATATAAGTGTATCACCCTGGTGTCCCTGTGTTTAGGAGATCAGACTGTGTGGTGTGTATATAAGTTGTATCACCCTGGTGTCCCTGTGTTTAGGAGATCAGACTGTGTGGTATGTATATATAAGTGTATCACCTGGTGTCCCTGTGTTTAGGAGATCAGACTGTGTGGTGTGTATAGAAGTGCATCACCCTGGTGTCCCTGTGTTTAGGAGATCAGACTGTGTGGTGTATATAGAAGTGCATCATCCTGGTGTCCCTGTGTTTAGGAGATCAGACTGTGTGGTGTGTATAGAAGTGTATCACCCTGGTGTCCCTGTGTTTAGGAGATCAGACTGTGTGGTGTGTGTATAAGTGTAACACCCTGGTGTCCCCTGTGTTACACACTGTGTGGTGTGTATATAAGTGTATCACCATGGTATCCCTGTTTTTAGGAGATCAGACTGTGTGGTGTGTATATAAGTGTATCACCCTGGTGTCCCTGTGTTTAGGAGATCAGACTGTGTGGTGTGTATATAAGTATATCACCCTGGTGTCCCTGTGTTTAGGAGATCAGACTGTGTGGTGTGTATATAAGTGTATCACCCTGGTGTCCCTGTGTTTAGGAGATCAGACTGTGTTGTGTGTATATAAGTGTATCACCCCTGGTGTCCCTGTGTTTAGGAGATCAGACTGTGTGGTGTGTATATAAGTGTATCACCCTGGTGTCCCTGTGTTTAGGAGATCAGACTGTGTTGTGTGTATATAAGTGTATCACCCTGGTGTCCCTGTGTTTAGGAGATCAGACTGTGTGGTGTGTATAGAAGTGTATCACCTGGTGTCCCTGTGTTTAGGAGATCAGACTGTGTGGTATGTGTATAAGTGTAACACCCTGGTGTCCCTGTGTTTAGGAGATCAGACTGTGTGGTGTGTATAGAAGTGTATCACCCTGGTGTCCCTGTGTTTAGGAGATCAGACTGTGTGGTGTGTATATAAGTGTATCACCCTGATGTCCCTGTGTTTAGGAGATCAGACAGTATGGTGTGTATATAAGTGTATCACCCTGATGTCCCTGTGTTTAGGAGATCAGACTGTGTGGTGTATATATAAGTGTATCACCCTGGTGTCCCTGTGTTTAGGATATCAGACTGTGTGGTGTGTATATAAGTGTATCACCCTGGTGTCCCTGTGTTTAGGAGATCAGACTGTGTGGTGTGTATATAAGTGTATCACCCTGGTGTCCCTGTGTTTAGGAGATCAGACTGTGTGGTGTGTATATAAGTGTATCACCCTGGTGTCCCTGTGTTTAGGAGATCAGACTGTTTGGTGTGTATATAAGTGTATCACCCTGGTGTCCCTGTGTTTAGGAGATCAGACTGTGTGGTATGTATATATAAGTGTATCACCCTGGTGTCCCTGTGTTTAGGAGATCAGACTGTGTGGTGTGTATAGAAGTGCATCACCCTGGTGTCCCTGTGTTTAGGAGATCAGACTGTGTGGTGTATATAGAAGTGCATCATCCTGGTGTCCCTGTGTTTAGGAGATCAGACTGTGTGGTGTGTATAGAAGTGTATCACCCTGGTGTCCCTGTGTTTAGGAGATCAGACTGTGTGGTGTGTGTATAAGTGTAACACCCTGGTGTCCCTGTGTTTAGGAGATCACACTGTGTGGTGTGTATATAAGTGTATCACCATGGTATCCCTGTTTTTAGGAGATCAGACTGTGTGGTGTGTATATAAGTGTATCACCCTGGTGTCCCTGTGTTTAGGAGATCAGACTGTGTGGTGTGTATATAAGTATATCACCCTGGTGTCCCTGTGTTTAGGAGATCAGACTGTGTGGTGTGTATATAAGTGTATCACCCTGGTGTCCCTGTGTTTAGGAGATCAGACTGTGTTGTGTGTATATAAGTGTATCACCCTGGTGTCCCTGTGTTTAGGAGATCAGACTGTGTGGTGTGTATATAAGTGTATCACCCTGGTGTCCCTGTGTTTAGGAGATCAGACTGTGTTGTGTGTATATAAGTGTATCACCCTGGTGTCCCTGTGTTTAGGAGATCAGACTGTGTGGTGTGTATAGAAGTGTATCACCTGGTGTCCCTGTGTTTAGGAGATCAGACTGTGTGGTATGTGTATAAGTGTAACACCCTGGTGTCCCTGTGTTTAGGAGATCAGACTGTGTGGTGTGTATAGAAGTGTATCACCCTGGTGTCCCTGTGTTTAGGAGATCAGATTGTGTGGTGTGTGTATAAGTGTATCACATTGCTCCACAGCAATAAAACTCACATTAATATTTGTTTAAACTTCATATATTAGTCTACGTAAATAAAATACTTTGGTCTTGTTTTAAATCGTTTATTGAGTTACAGATATGGCTGTCTAAGGGTCATGAAATAACCTAAACATTACTTGTAATGCCCCACCCACCAGCCACGCTCCCAGCAACGCCCCCTAAAACAAAACTGTCCCTCTTTTGCCATTTCAAATGTTGGGAGGTATGCAGAAATAATCCAGCGGTTAATATCTTGAATACTAGAAACATCGCCAACACATTGTTCCAGAATGCACTGTAGCTGGTTTTGGCATCCAAAGGGTTAATATAACTTTAGATTCCCATCTACATTTCATTTACCCCCCACTCCACTAATATGTCGTTCTGCAGGAAAGTACTGATGTATCTGAAATGCTTCGCTGCCACCTGCCTCTACGAGTAACAGCTATAGTCAGAATCGTGTAATAAATCACACCTTCTGATGTTTTTATTAAAAACCTCTGGCACATAACGGCCCATTTGTGCCCACTCTCACCCCTTCATACAGTGCCCAGACAAGAATCGTATGCCCTACTGAGCTATTTAAGCAGGTGGAAAAGTACCCACCAGAGAAAATAAAAGGCACATTGCGTGTGTGAATATAACCCGTCTCTGACGGTTTGGAAGAAGGTTTAACAGAAATAATGTCATTTTGTTTGATTTTAATTTGATTTTTAAACACTCAATGTTAAAGTCTTCTATATAAACCCTTTGAGTGCCAGAGAGGTATCCAGCGCACTGAGTTGCAATGCATCGGATACCTCTCCGTCACTCAAAGGGTTAATTTAAAAAAAATATAGCATTTTTTTTTTAATGAATCCGTAAGATGCGTTTTTATATTTCTTGGGACTTTCTACTTTTACGGAAATAATGACGTATAGCTTAGTGGTTTATGGGAGAACCATAAAGGTCTTATTAGAGGCTTGGTAGGCTGCTCCTTAGAAATTAACCACTTGACACTGATTTTAACCCCTTAATAACTGATGACGTTCCAGGATCATCATGACGGTCCTCATGTTAAGGACCAGTGGCGGTCCTGACACGTCATTCATTTTTTTGATCAAAGCGCACCTGGAGGGTGAATCTAAAATTGACTGCTCTCCCTTAGCGAGCCAGTATGTGTGATCGCTCCCACGCATAGCTGGGAACTCTCCGAATTTGGCTGCTAATTATAGGGTCTCCGGGGCAGAGGCTGATTCTCCAGATGTGGGGAGTTTTTAAAAAACACCCTACCCACTTCTGTGCCTTCCCAGTCTGTTCCTCCCAATCCCCGACCACTTCTCCTTCCCCGGCCTATTCCTCCTACTTTGTGCTGTATATTAAGCTCAACCCCCACTAGCGATTAAGCCCCACACCTTTTATGAAACAAATTGCGTCATTTATCTCTTCTCAGTGGTACCACAGGACTTCCCTCCAGGGAGTCCATAAATCAAAGTCCCCAGGTATGTTCACACATACCGCTTCTCCAAACACGTAAAAAAAAAAAATGTCCTTGGTCCTCCGGTGCAGACAATCCCTGGACCGTCAGTCCTTAAAGGAGCTGTAAACTTTTTTTATGAAAAAATCTATATTGTAGGGATTTTCCTATTGAGTAAAATAAGGGTACTCCCACTGCAGAGGGATTTATATTTCCAGAGTTATTACAGTTTAAACCCATGTTTTTTTACATTAGCAGTGCCCTCTAGTGGTCAAATTCTAATTAGATTTCCTGTTAGATTCTAATGGAGAGGAAAGTCAGTGACATACAGTTCTCCACAGAATGTGATAGAAACTGCTGAGTCACTTCCTGTCAGTTAGAACTATCAGGAAGTAAACACAGTAAATTCACTTCCTGATTATTTAAACTGATATAATTTTTGAATAAAACATCTGACAGTGATGGGAGTGACCTTGTTTTATTCAGCAGGAAAAGCTCTATAAAATATGTGTTTTCACAAAAAAAAGTTTACTGCTCCTTTAAGAGATTAAAATGCCACATTTCTTTCAATGCTGTTAATGTCGCTGAATGTGAGTTTGACAATCGCAATAACAGTTCACAAGAGCCAGCGGCAACATCATTGGTGTCTTTGTGTTCAAAAGGTTAAAGATGGGATGTAAAACCAACATCATTTTCTTTTTCATCAGCCGATTACTGAGGTCAAAAAACTGACCCACTGACCTGGAGGTAGTCTGGAGTGTAACCCGGAAGTTTGGTTTCTCTTAGTCACACGTTTTGTAGGTTGCAGTGAAGTAACTACAGAGGGTGGAGAGTATACATTTGTGCCGCCCAACGTCTATGGAGGCCCCATTTACATCGGGATCCAATCATTTCTAGTTGTTTGTTTGGAAATATATTTGTTTTAGGGGTCTCAAAAATGTTTGTACCTGGTAACTCCAATGACTAGTTACACCATGGAGGTCTGATAGTCGCCTATGATGCTCCCTAGTTTGTCCCACAACAGAGACTTACCTACCAGACCTTGCACTGATTCTGAACTAGGGTGTCATTGCACATTGGGGTGCCGCGTCCATCAACATAGGGTACCCCATGTTTTCTATGAAGACTGAAGAAAATGTGAATATTGACTTTTAAATGTAGATTAATGGAAACTGTTATACACAATATGTTAATATTTGTTATTATGATTGTAACAAAACCTAATAATGACAGTATATTTATGTATTGCACCCTTCATTATGCCCTTGCTAACTTACATTAAATATGTTAGGGGTGCCCCAAAAGTTTCAGACTGTGTATTAGGAGTGCCTCCAAGAAAAAACGTTAACCCCTTAACATAGTAAATTAGGTTGAAAAAAGACACAAGTCCATCAAGTTCAACCTTCGCCTCATACCTCAGTAACTGAGAATTTTATAGCTTTCCTGCTACCAATTAAATGTCTTTATCAGACCTTCCTGATCTGCCTACTGATAAACAGTATAACTCTGTATTTTCCCTTTTGAAAGAAATGTATCTAATCTTCTCTTAAATGTATCCATTGTATCTGCCATAACTACCTCCCAGGGCAATGAATTCCACGATTTGACAGACCTTACCATAAAAAAACCCTTCCTCTGCTGAAGTTTAAACTCCTTTCCTCTAATCTCAAGGGGTGTCCCCTGGTCACCTGATCAGGCCTTGGAATAAATAGCTCACCTCAGAGATCCTTCTATTGACCTCTCATATACTTGTACAATGTGATAAGGTCTCCTCTTAGTCGTCTTTTCTCTATAGTAAATAAACCAAGTTTGTTTAGTCGTTCCTCATACATCAAGTCCTCCATTCCCTTAATTAATTTTGTTGCTCTCCGCTGTACCCTCTCTAGTTCTAGTACATCCCTTTTCAGAACCGGTGCCCAAAATTGTACTGCATACTCAAGGTGAGGTCTTACCAATGATTTGTATAATGGCAAAATAATGTTAAACGACTGTCTGGAGCGGCGTGCGGCCGGCCATTAAGGACCACTGGGCATTTTTTTTTAGCAATGGAATCTACGATGTGCCAGGACCATCACTGGTCCTTAAATGCCGGAGCAGGCGTGACAGCCTTGGCACATCAAGGGTCCTTAAGAGTTAAGAACCATGCCCTGAAGTCTTGCAGTTCACTGCTAGTGGGCTAAACATGCTGCCCCCATAGAACTTGCAAACAAGACACTAGTATTCTGTGGAGGATTCATCGACCACTAGTCTCTGGCTTGCAAGTTCTATCGGAGCAGCATGCTCAGCCCAGTGACAGAGACCTGTAAGACTTCAGGGTCTTGAAGCTTAGTCTCTCTTGTGGAACAAACAAGGAAGCATCAGAGGTGACTTTCAGACCCCTGTTCTGCTACCTTGTTGGTCTGCAGTGGCTACCAAGTCAGCTGATAGAACAGGGATGAAGATAAGGAACCACCCTAGCTTTAGTTGCCTTTTAAGAGTCAGGATTTACCTTGTCATTATCCAGTAACATATTTACAACGTCCAGTGTCTCCCTTCTCTTATTTGTAATGTCATTTCCAGTGCTGATGGAACAGGAAGGGGCTGCACGCCCAGATGTCGGGCCCAAAAGCTTTTTAAACAAAACCAAAGTCGCTTTTTTAGATGTCAAGGTCCTTTTAAAGGGGAACTACCACCCCACAAAAACTGTATCTTAATTAAGTCTTCATCTGGCGACTAGCTGCTTAGTAGCGTTAGTCGCCAGAAATATTACCTGGTTTAAAAGATTTACGATTTATTCGGAGGTTGACAGTAGCAGGACGCACGGACATCTTGCCATAGTGACATCCGTGTGCCTGCGCTGTCAGTCCCTTTTGGAGCTGGCCGTCACTATGGCAAGATGTCCGTGCTTCCTGCTACTGTCAGCCTCCGAATAAATCGTAAATCTTTTAAACCAGGTCATATTTCTGGCGACTAACGCTACTGTGCAGCTAGTCGCCAGATGAAGACTTAATTAAGATACAGTTTTTGCGGGGTGGTAGTTCCCCTTTAATCCCTTGGATCCAAAAGAGATCTCCTCTTAAAAGTCCAATTTAAATCAATCATAATTTTTTATTATTATTATTATTTCTTCCTATACCGCATCTGGGTTAATATGTAACTGCTCAGTAAGTCAGTAGTATCAGCAGCCCCTATCAATTGTGCCTGCCATTGGCTTCAAGGCAGATTCGTGTTTAAGTCAACTTAAAATGGTCCAATTTAATAAAAATGCTCAGTTCACAAGAGCTATCAGACTCACGTACATAAACATCAGATGTGATAATAACGTCGCCGAATGCTGCCCTTATCAATTTCTGACATAATCTAGATGTCAGGGGTGTCATGAGATTGATAAAGGACCATGCATCGTCCTGTTAGGATCTGTATGGAGCAGGCTAAAATAATGCATAAATCATGCATGTCTGAAACTGCAGTTGTAAGGAAACAGATCCTTAAGAGTAAAGGGCGATACGCTGGAACTGCCATGAAAAATAGTCGCAATTATCAGGGAGCCGAGGCCGTGACGCCAGTGATGTTTCCTCTGTCACTTCTGAACAATTACTGTAATTGTCAAACATCGCATTCGGTGACATTAACAGCATTAAAGGACAAGTGACATTTTAAAATCAGGGACAAGCGGTTCATTTTAAGCAGCAGCAGCCTACCAGGAATTTAATAAGACCTTTATGGATCTATTATAACCCACTAAGCTATATGTAGTTGTTTCTGTACAAGCAGAAGGCTCCAAACATTTGAATTAAGCTTCTTAGTGTTTCATTAAAAAAAAATATAATACCGTAAAATCTCGGGTATAATACGCACAATTTTACCCCATTTCACCTTATGTGAAGTGGGGTGTGCGTATTATACACGAGAGTTATTTTAAATAAAAAAAAAATTGTGCTGATAGATACCCTCCCGCGGCTCAATTCGCTCTGACAATAATGCTTAATTGTCCTCACTGACGTCCACACTGACAATGAGGCTTAGGGTAGGTACTTCCTTCCACTGAAGTACCCATCTTCCCAGCGGGGCCCGCTCTCCTCATGGGCTTTCAGGACCTTCCGCCTCCAGCCAATGGTAATAGAAGAGGAAGGTCCTGAAAGCCCATGAGAGAAGCGGGCGGCAAATGCAAGCTGGCCGCCCGCTGGGAAGATGGGTACTTCAGTGGAAGGAAGTACCTACCCTAAGCCTCATTGTCAGCGCGGACTTCAGTGGGGACAAGTAAGCATTACTGTCAGAGCGAATTGGGCCGCGGGAGGGAGGGAAGGGTTCTGGACGGCTTAAAGGGGAACTTTCACCCCGCAATAACTAAATCTCCCCTTGCTGCTCACCTGGCGACTAGCTTCTTAGTAGCGCTAGTCGCCAGAAACCTTACCCGGTTCTTCAAATATATGCGTTTTAAAGGAGCAGGAAGCACGGACGTCTCTTCACAGTGACGTCCGTGCGTCTGCGCTGTCAGTCCCTTGTGCACCGTACGGTGCACAAGGGACTGACAAGGGACTGACAGCGCAGGCGCACGGACGTCACTGTGAAGAGACGTCCGTGCTTCCTGCTCCTTTAAAAAGCCGAAATCTTGAGAACGGGGTAAGATTTCTGGCGACTAGCGCTACTAAGCAGCTAGTCGCCAGGTGAGCAGCAAGGGGAGATTTAGTTATTGCGGGGTGAAAGTTCCCCTTTAACTTTTTTTTTCCTAAGAGGGGAAAACAAGGGTGCGTATTATACATAGGCACTCTTGTTTTCCCCTAAAATCTTAGGTATAATATACACCTGCGTATTATACACAGGTGCGTATTATACCTGAGATTTTACGGTAATTATATAATTTATTTTTTTTAGCACCCTGAAGTCCAGAGGGGAGTTTACCACTCTCACCCATAAAAATGTGCAATTTAACCCTTTGAGTGCAGGAGAGATATTCAACGTATATATATATATATGCTGCCAACACTGAGCTTTGTTAAAACTACAAATTTCCGGTGCAAAGAACTGTATCAACATACGTCCCAAGTGTCCCACTTTAGGAGGAACAGTCCCTCTTTTAGACCCAAATCCATCTGTCCCTCTTTACCACCCTGATGCCCCTCTTTTTTGGGACATCAGACATTGTGGGGTTTATATTAAGTGAGTAATGTTGTTCTACAGCAATACAACTCACATTAAAGGGATAGTAATACTTAAAATGTAAAAAAAAAATATGTTGTAGGGTTTATCCCCCTGAGTAAAACAAGACTGCTCTCACTGCTGAAAGGTGTTTCATTCAAAAGTTATTACTTTTCAAAGTTGAATTTTTTAGGTGCCATATCACAGTGGCCTGAAATTGTACAGTGGCGCTGTTGCTACATCATCCTATCAAGATTTATGGTCCCGGGACCAGAGCTGTCCATAGGATTGTGTAGCAACAGCGCCACTGTACAATTTCAGGCCACTGTGATATTGCACCTAAAAAATTAAACTTTGAAAATGAATAACTTTTGAATGAAACACCTTTCAGCAGTGGGAGTACTCTTGTTTTACTCAGGGGGATTAACCCTACAACATATTTTTTTTTACATTTTAAGTATTACTATCCCTTTAATGTTTGTTTAGACTTCAGTTTATTTGTCAGTCTGTGTAAATGAAATACTTTGATCTTGTTCTAAGTAATTTACCAGGTTACACAAAGAGGTGTCAATAGGTCATGAAACAGCCTAAAAAAATCTCAGTAATGTCCCACCCACCAGCAATGCCCCACTAAGCCACACCCCCTAAAACAAAAGTGCCCCTCTTTGGCCATATGAAATGTTGGGAGGTATGTATCAATATTTGGATCATAAATTAAGGGTGATGTATCACCTTATAAAAAGGTGTTACCATCCACTTTATTAATAAAAATGATTATAGGAAAGCTTTGTTTTTTTTTTTTTTTAAATCTAACTAATTGTAAAGATATTCCCTCTTCAAGTAAAGAAGAGCTTTGCCGAAGAAATCAGTGTGTCCCATTATACTGATAGGCAAAGCTCTTCTGCACGTCCTATTTCTCCTCCCACCTCCCTCTCAGCTGCCCCAGGGAGAGCGTCCACGCTTCCCTCCGGTGTGCTGTGAATGGCTTCTAGCGTTACAGCAAGCTCTGGTAAGCATTATACTGAGGTTGCAACCTCAGTATAATGCTAATCACAGCTTGCTGTAACAGTAGGAGCCGTTCCAGAGGCGTAACTAGAACGGTGCAAGAAGTGCCACGGGCCCCCCCCAACCCCCGAACACATTGGCCCCGGGCCCTCCATAATGCCTCCATTTCCTACCTCCCAGTCCCTGGTGGTCCAGTGGGGTGGCAGGAGGGCGGGCTGGTGCGACGTGCTCCCGCGCTGTCCTCTTCTGTAATGCAGAGCGCTGGGAGATGATGTCATCTCCCAGCGCTCTACATTACTAGAGCGCAGGAGGGAGCTTGCGGCGCCAGGAGGAGGGGGTCGCAGGGGGCAGCCGGGCCCCTGGAGTGACAGGCTCGGTCGCGGTTGCGACCCCTATAGTTACGCCACTGAGCCGTTCATAGCTCACTGAAGGGAAGCGTGGACGGTCTCCCTGGGGCAGCTGCGATGGAGGTGGGAGGAGAAATACGACGCGCTGTAGAGCTGTGCTGTGCACATAATGCGGAAGTGCACAGCACAGAAAAGGGAATATTTTTACAATTAGATTTTTTTTTTAAAAACACAGCTTTCCTTCAATAACTTTTATTAACAAAGCAGATGGTAAACATTTTTATAAGGTGATACATCCGCTTTAAACATGGCATATTGGATGTGTTGGATGCCTCTCTGATACACATAAACTAGGTGCAATTCAGGGGCAGACTAACTCCAGCATAGAGGAGAAATGAAAAAGAAAACATTTCAGTGGTTTAAATGGGGATATTAAACTCTTGAATGCTACCCAGGAGTCAGTGTAATCTTACACTGTGTGTTTCTCTTTAGTGCACCACTTTAAAACGGAGATCTGGCCACAAAAAAATATCCTGTGAAATACTAATTGTAATAACATGTGAGGGAAACCCAGGATTTTCAAAGAGGGGTTTCTGAGAAAATAAAAAGTAAATAGAATACAGATAGAGAGAACTGATTTTTTTTGCAGTTCTTTACCCAGAACCCACTGCACCTGTCTCTTGTAAGCCATGAGTGAGCAACCTTCTTCTCTCCAACTGTTGTTCAACTAGAGAGAGTGCAGAGGAGGGCTACAAAACTAGTAAGGGGGGAATGGGAAGTTTTAGTTATGAAGAAAGGCTAGAAAAGTTAAACTTGTACACACTAGAGAAACGGCGTCTTAGAGGGGATATGATAACACTATATAAATATGTTCAGGGCCCATACAAAGAGCTCTCCAAAGACCTGTTCATTAACAGAACAGTACAAAGGACAAGGGGTCACCCGCTAAGACTATAACAGCGGAAGGGATTCTTTACGGTAAGGACAATAAAGGTATGGAATTCACTGCCTGAAGAGGTGGTGCTATCGAATACATTAGATGCCTTTAAAAAGGGCCTGGATACTTTTTTAAAAGAGCAGAACATAGAGGGCTATGTATGTTAGTACTGGGATTAATATTTAGTTAGTGCTTTTTGATCCAATGAGAAATCTGATTGCTATTTGGAATCAAGAAGGAATTGTTACCCCCATTCAAAGCAGAATTTGAAATTGCTGTATTAAGGGTTTTTTTTTGTCTTCTTTTGGATCAACAACGGTAAGCAAGAATAGGAAAAGGGTTTAACTTGATGGATGCAAGTCTTTTTTCAACCTAAACTACAATGTAACTACAAATCCCATCATTATCATCTCGCTAACAGTCAAAAACGTGCAGGTCTGAAGGTCACTTCAGTGACAACCAAAACATGTGCGTTTCTGGATCACTACTCGCCTGGACAAGGTAGGAGAAGGTCACAGCAAGTTACTAGTGTTTTTAAGAGAAGACTGCTAGAGGCCTCTCTCTTTCTCCCCCATTCTCCCTCCTAGTCTACCCCTCCTTCCACTCCCACACTCCCACTCTCTCCCCCTCCCGCTGTCGGACTCTCCTGCTCTTCCACTCGACCAATCCTGTGCTACCACTCTCCCCATGCCCCTCGTTCTCTCTTTGTTATCAATTCCAAATCAGTTTGGATGGAACCAAAAATGTTCTCAAGATCCCCCAAATCAACCCACAAAATAAATGCTCGTATCTAATTCAGCAAATCCTTACTTGCTGAACTCCAACTGCAAAGACGGTAAAATTATTTTTGTAGATCAAGCATTCATGTCTTAATCTGAAATATTGCTATGAACGTAACTTAGATTTGTAGAAAATGTAATTATAATAGTCAAGATTACATTATTAAACAGCAAGGATTTTGGCATTATTGAAATATGGGTTGAATGAGACATCAAAATTATTAAACATTAATTGCAAAATTGAATTCATTGAATGGCAAGCCAAGGCATCTTAGTAAACTCTGTTATTAGAACAAATATATTAAAGTGCCAGTATTGGAACTTTTATATTCAGGTTTTCAAAAGAGAATAATGTCAGACAGGACAACCTCCTGATCAAAAGATATTGTTGCACTACAATTCTTATTATTCTCAGCTAGCTATTAGCTGATCGCTGATCTGAGTGCTACTGCCACAACAGCTAGAAAGCAAACCGTGGCTCTAGTTAAAGGAAAAGCATCTGAGTTATAAAGAGAGACTAGCCAAACTGGGTTTGTTTACATTAGAGAAGAGACGTCTAAGGGGTGATATGATTACCATTTACACATACATTCAAGGTGAATACAAAGAACTAGCCAATTAATTATTTACGCAAAGAGCTGAGCTAAGAATGAGAGGTCATCCATGAAGGTGCTTTCCACTAAAACAAAGGCAGGGATTCTTTACAGTAAGGGCAGTAAAAATGTGGAATTCTTTGTCTCAGCATGTTGTACTTGCAGATAATGCAGCTGCTTTCAAAAAAGCAATGGATGCCTATCTAGCACAGAACAATAAGTAAAATTATGACATATGGCTTCAAAGAAGATAGGATGTTGATCCAGGGAAATATCTGACTGCCATTTGGAGTCAGGAACAAATTTTTTTACCCACTTGGGGCTAAATTAGAAATTGCTCCAGAGGGTTTTTTTTTATTGCCTTCTTCTGGATCAACAAGGGTGTTTTTGGCATGGGCTGAACTTGATGGATACATGCCTTTTTTCAGCATCATCAACTATGTTACTATGTTACTATATAATATAAAGTATATATCTAAACAGGAGTGCTGAGGAATACTTCATTGAAAAGTTATTACTGCTGAAAGCTGAATTTTTTTTTTTGCATGCAGAACCACCATGGTCTACCATATTGGGTAGCAGCTGTTCCTACATTAGTCTGTAGAAAGTGACTGCCAGTGAGGAAAGTTTTCCATAAACTGCTGTAGTAACAACATCATCTTAACCCTTTGAGTGCCAGAGGGGTATCGAAAATTCAGTACCCCTCTGGCGCTCAAAGGGTTAAAGTATTGTACCCCAAAAATGCAAGTTTTAATTGTCATAGACTGAAAAAAAACAAAATAACAATTAAATAAATGAAATATAGATAGATAGATATGAGATAGATAGATATATGAGATAGATAGATAGATAGATAGATAGATAGATAGATAGATATGTAGATAGATAGATATGAGATAGATAGATAGATAGATAGATAGATATGTAGATAGATAGATAGATAGATATGAGATAGATAGATAGATAGATAGATAGATAGATAGATAGATAGATATGTAGATAGATAGATATGAGATAGATAGATAGATAGATAGATAGATAGATAGATAGATATGTAGATAGAGAGATATGAGATAGATAGATAGATAGATAGATAGATAGATAGATAGATAGATAAATAGATCTACTGTTAAAATGGCTTTAAGTTTGTCATTCGTATTTATACTAGTCTTAATGCCAGTTTCAGCGCTTTTAAAGCAGAACTCCCACACCCCAATCAACAGGTTATATATTGAATTTAATAAAGAGCCTAGTTTCACCTACTATATTTTTTCACTGTAGATGAAACTGAGGCAAATCTTGATCAGCACCGAGGGAGAGAGCAGCCATCTTTCCTGCATCTACAATGATGAGCTGCACTTTTCCCTTTATCTCCAGCAGTCTGTCTAATCAGCTGCCTGCAGGCAGCATTGACGTAAAGGAGCAAAACGGGCAACGAATAAAACTGTAAAAAACAACTTTCTTTGCTTAACAGTGCAGGACGTTGCTGTTTATTGTGTATTCATTGCCCATTTTGCTCCTTCAAGTCCATGCTGCTTGCAGGCGGCTGTTTCAACAGACTGCTGGAGGAAAAGAGTGGTGCCGCAGTGCTAAAGCCAACGTTGTAAGAAGGATATATGAATAATATTTTTATTACATACAAAGCAAATAAAAAAAAACAAAACATGATTTTTTGGCATTATCTTTGCTTCCATTTTCTATGCGAGCAACTTATATAAAGGTGATAGTTCCCCTTTAACGCTGTGTTAGTTTCTAAAATGGCGTAAGGACGTTTGTAAAAAGTGGCACAGCAAACATATAATGAAATTTTGTTAATTATAACAATTTAACGTCCTGTCTGACCTGTTCATATTCTTTACGGTCAAAATATTTATAAGAGTACCTAGAATACATTATAAATACCATAATGAGGAATAAGGACAATTTAACCCTTTAACAACCAGCCTCTGCAGCAAGAGGATGGCCATTTTTTTTTGTTACAATGGATTCTGGGGTCATCACGCCGCAACCCTGCAATTCAATGATGTGCCAGTACCGTCACTGGTCCTTAAAAGGACAGTAATGTCCAATTAACATTTTTTCTTGTTTTGTAAGTTTAAAAAAAAATAAGTTATGTGGCACAAATCCTACCTCTCAAACCTTTACGGTCTGAGAGATATCCCCCTCATGTCAGTTCTAAAACTGACAGCAGGAGATTTGTGTCGGGCAACACGAGGAGGCTCTTCAGCAGAACCACAATAGCGACACTGGAAAGGAATGACTTCATTGGAATGGTCTACAAGGTGTGCTTGCATACCAGGCATGCTTTGTAGACCGTTCCATTTAAGTAATTCTTCTCCAATATCTCTATTTCGGCTCTGTCGCAGAGCCGCCGACTGGTCCCAGGACCGGGATCTCATGGTGTCAGCAGATCGCTAATGTCAGAAGAAGGAGAGGGAGGGGGAACTTTAGATACGAATATCTCTCAAACCGTATAGGTTTGAGAGATGGGATTTGTGCCACATAATTTTTTTTTAATCTACATAAGAAGAAACATTTTTATTGGCCATTACTGTCCCTTTAAGTGCCGGACCAGGGGTGATAGTCCTGGAACATCAAAGATCCATTTGTGAAAACTTTTTATAAACCCCCCCTATAGTGTCTTCTATTATTATGGTCATATTGGCAAGATGAAGATAATGTAGTCCAAAACAAAGATGACGTGTAAAAGGATGACCACCCATGATGCAAGACTAGCAAATTAATAAACACAATAAAATCTACGCTTGTCTTTTGCATGCTTGACCTTTTAAATCTAGTTTTCACAGTCCCTTTAGTCCCACTCTCCATCATTCACTTCTTCACAGAGATGTGACACTGACCTATGGCAACAATTAGATATGCTGCACGCTGAATTCCTCATCCCTTCTATGTCTATACTGAAGTGCCTGGTGATTAAAACTTTTAAATGAACTGGAAAATTTACCCTAAAATCAAAGAAATTAAAATAGTAAAATTGATTATTTGATATAAGTTCAAATCTAGCAGACTTGTTATATAAATATTCAGTTTGGCAAACGTGTAAGTAATATATTGGCTTGGATTCATCCAAAGTAAAAAAAAACAAACATTAATTTATCATTTTCTATTAAACTCTCCACTTATAATACTATATGAAATCGTAACTAAGGGTTGCTACTGTTGCCTTGCAGACGTAGTATCAACTTGGAAATGAACTCACCAGGCCTCAAGGCCGAAGTGGATCCGAGGCAGCCCCCAACAACCTTGGCACAGATTTCACCATAGGAGAAGACGCATGATGGCAGCGATTTACTGATCCACAATCACAGGAAGTGGCAGTAAAACGATTGTAATAAAAAAAATCAACTTTATTATAAAACATATTAAATATTTCCAGACAGAAATGGATGCAGAAACAAAGAAACACACGACCCGCCTTACGCATTTCGTGAATAAAACACTTAGTCATAGGCCGGGTCAGCCTCAGGAAAGATCAGTTGCCTGTCTGAATGTCACTGACACCTACCAGTCATAACGTTTTGGGTTTTTTTTTTCTGTTCTTTCTTTCTTCTTAACCCCATGCTCTGTATTTCATCTGTCCAGCGAACAATTGGCTTCCACCAACACTCCTATCAAGAAACTGCTGTTCCCTCTCTTTGTCTGTCTGCCTACGCTAAGTAGTGCCAGAAATGTCACCATCTTCTTCTCTCTCTCCCCCAAGCAGGAATAAATGGGAGAATTATGTTATTATTATTATTATTATTATTATTGATTTCTATGCAAAGAAAAAACTGAAAAAAACTGAAAAACTGCAATTTTCTCAGAAATTCCTGAGGACAGAGGAAAGTTTTATTTTTCCCATTTAGTTTCTGAGGTGAAGACTTTCACCCAATTCTATTAGTATTTCTAGAGGGGTTTTTTGGGGGGAGGGTTTTTTTTCTTGCTAATTCAGGTAATTAAAATGTTAAAAGTTTTTCTGTTTTATACTTTTTTTTTTTCTTCTGTATATCACTTAAAGCATTAGGAATTGGTGAAACACTGATGAAACATCAGCTGCACCATACAGCACAAATTATATTTCCTATTTAATTAAATGGAACATTGCATCACGATTCAATTAAGATCTTTCTAGCAAAAGAGGATTTTTTATTTGTCCTCGTGATGCAATTGGTTCTCCCCAGTTTTGCACCTGTTTATCTTAAAATATCAACCTCTAGCAACCTAGATGTTAATATGGTCTACAACAAAGGGTAGACACTGGTCTGTAAAGTCTGAGTAGAGCTGTAACCTTTAGAAGCGCATCTGTAAACAAAGATATATATTGACGGGGGTTTCACAGTGGTGAAAACTCAGTGAACATATATTTGGCATGTTCTTTGTCCCAGAACCCCTCCTTGTTTCTTTTGAACATACGTCCCTTAGTTGTGTATGCATATGCTACACATCCTCTCACGCATTGGTTGTTTTTTTTTATTTTTTCATTTTGAAATGCTTAATTGAAAACTTATAAAAGACAGTTACAGACATATCAAACAGTAAACAGGTCATTTCAGAACAAAAGGGATGAGTGACAACATAAGACATGGTACGTACAGTCGAGTCAATAAATGAGAAGAGTGGAAATAGAGGGAAGGATGAGAGAGAGGAGAGAAGAGCAAAGTAGAGGATCTCACACATAGTTTTGACCTGACGAGACATTGGTGGAAAGTACCTTCCCTCAGGAAGCAAAACAGACAACTTTCCATATATTTCTTACAGTATCAACATTTTGTTGCTCATCGCTAGTCTGAACTCTGGAGACTACAAAACTAATTGAATTATTTTACCGATATTATCTCACATCAATCCACTGAAAGTACCAGCAGACGAGGAACTGATCTGGTCTTATCCACAAACAAGACAAACGGAGGAGCATATGTAATTCTAGTGCAGATTGCATCTGAACATCCAACCAAAAGTCATAAATTATCATATGAAAATCAATTTAAAAAATGTACTTATATGCATAAAGTGGAACAGGTCCAAGGTATACCAACTGCACCACAGGGTTGAATTAAAAATCCTCCAAATTCCCATTAATTTATTTGACACATCTAACCCCTTTGAATGCTAGAGTGGTCTTCAGTTCATTGCAAATGTTTTTTTTTTTAAATGTAAATATTTCATAAATAAAAATGTTTATTTTATCTTAATACTAAATGCAAATTTCTTTCATGACGTATGACCAGGGATAAATAACTAGCGATTGGTTGCTGTCTCACTACAAATCAGGTCACGGCCCGCTGAGGATGACGGTACTGTAGTTCAGCAACGAGATTGCCAATGGTTCAGAAGTCATCTGCCGATTACCATATACAGTGGGTGGAGCTTGTGTCCCCTGGTTCTGCCAGCAACCGTCATGTCTGCCTCCATGGATATAACATCCATAACTGACTGAACATGTTATCTCTTGAACAAATGTGGAAGAGCCAAATTCATTGTGGCTGTTAGGGTTTTACGGCCATAGTAAAATAAGATGGGGTTGTTATGAAGAGGTGTTACTTCCCCTTCAAAACCAAGATCTTATGAAAAGTGCATGCTTTTAACTCTTTGAGTGCCCGAGACGTATTCAATGCATTGCAAAGCAATGCCTTGGATACCCCTCTGACATTGAAAGGGTTAAACCAAACAAATGAAGGATGCGTGCTGCAGTGCTTCCTGGGCACCAATGCAGCACGCATTCTTCATTCACATTTGGTTCAACCCTATGAGGGCCATTGCTTTGGAATGCCTTGTGTACCCCTCAAAGGGTTAAAAAGGATGAGACAATCCCACAGCTGACTATCGAAGCTCTGTATTACCCTATGAACAATAAGTATAAATGCCACACACAGCGACAGTAGAATTGGCATCATTGTCTATGTTACAAGCTCTGCATGGAGGGGACGACCTCTGACCCTAATTTGCCATGCTGAAAATGAGTACATGGGAAATTGATTATTGGTTTTGTAAGGCAGGATGCAGAGACAACAGAATCATTTACTGTCATGTTGCCACCAGAGGAACCTACAAGTGTTCAATAGCGTCCAGGCACATGCCTAATGTAGGTCATCCTAGAGATCATTTACCCCTTAAAGGGATAGCAATACTTCATTTTATCTTTATTTTGTTTTGTAGGCATTAAAAAAACATGAAGAACGATATAAGTCTTATCTCTCAAACCTTTATGGTTTGAGAGATATTCACAAGCAAAGTTCCCCTCCCGCCCCTTTTACCTAGTGTAAGCCATCTCTTCTCAGATGTGGAATGCAGTCCATAGACCAGACAGATAACAGCAGGGGACAATCTTCTTCCTATGAGAACAATGAAAGCCCTGCCCTCCTTGACAAGTCTTTCAGGTTTTTCCCTTATCTTAACTGAAGAATGTCCCTCTCTGCAGTCTACCTGGGCACCTCCCTTCTGATCTGGCTGAACAGTGTTACATCAGTAAAAGGGGCGGGAGGGGGATACTTTATCATTGAATTACTCTTGAACTACAACTCTGACAGAATTGAAATAACACTCTCCAAAGTCCAAATACCATGATGATTAATTAGAGAGGCTTCTATTATGAAACATTACTATCCCTTTAACGGTCACAATGGAGATCAATGGTAGTGAGTGCCTTGCACGTCCCTCTAGTCATCAAGGGATTAAATGAACATTGGGAGTGATCTGTGAAACACCAGTTTACTAAGCTACCTATAATGGAAATTCTCCCCTACGCTTCTGTTGTGCCAGCAGGGCAATGAAAGGGCGTTTTGGGGCGTTTCTTTTGTCTGTGCCCTTGTTAACCATTTTGAGTGTCTCTGGAGGTCCCTGTAGGACCTGCTCCACCATCGATCACATTTGAAAAGACCGAGGACCAAATAAGGTTTGAGGTTTTTACAGTAGGAAAATGAGCAGACTAGATGGGCCGAATAGGGTGACCGCATTTCCAATCTACCATTCCGGGACATGTGGTCACCCTAGTGGGAATTCTTACTCTGTGTTAGCCGGAAGAAGCCTCAGCCGCGGGACTCAGACCTCAGTCTCACTCGCAGCGCCGCTACGCCAGCATACCTGCTCCATCCCGGCTGTCTCGCATGCACCAGTCCAGCCAGCCAATGAAATGTATTCGCTATATAGTCCTTATTGGCTCGCTCAGCCAGCCAATGAGGACCATATAGCAAATACATTTCATTGGCTGGCTGGACTGGTGCATGCTGCGGAATGTAGGTAGGCTGTGCGGCTTTATTGCTCCATTCCGGGGCTCTTTGTTGTCCTGGTGGGGGGTGACTCGGGACGTGGGACACAGACCTCCCATAAGGGACAGTCCCGGACATTCCGGGATGCGTGGTCACCCTAGGGCCAAGTGGTTCTTATCTGTAGTGTGATTCTATGTTTCTATTTATTGGCTGGCAGAGAGAAAGCAGTAACTGACTGCTCTGTCTTGGAGAGGTCAGTTTCACCCTCCCGGCATGATTACAGCTCGCCCTTAGGCGCGATGTGATCATTAAACTCGTGATGTGCCAGGACCATCACCGGTCCTTAATGGGCACCCCCAGTATTTTGTAGATCCCCTTTGCAGGATGTAACGAAGGGTAAAATACAAAAAATATATTATTTATAGAAATCACACAATTACATCAAAGAGCATACAAATTTCTATAGATATACTTTAGAAATGCGACCTTAACCCTTTGAGTGCCAGAGGGGTACGCAATGCATATGCGTTGCGTACCTCTCTGGCACTGAAAGGGTTAACATTTTTTTGTCAAAGACTTCATAGGACATAGCACACTAAGCTGGTGTCCGCTGCACACCAAAGTGTCACAGCACCATTGTTGGGAATCACTGCTGTATACAGGGGGGGCTGGCCTGGGGGGCAGGGGGGCAATTGCCCCCTGGGCCGGTCATATGTCTGGGCTGGTGGGCCACTGCTCCTCACTAAATCTCCCAATTGCTGCTGTAAATGAAGCTACACTAGTGATAACATAGAGCTTACAATTGAAATGGAGCTACACTAGTGATAACATAGAGCTTACTACTGAAATGGAGCTACACTAGTGATACCACAGAGGAACAATCCAAATGGAGCTACACTAGTGATAACATAGAGCTTACTACTGAAATGGAGCTACACAAACGACACCACAGAGGAACAATCCAAATGGAGCTACACTAGTAGCATAACCCATTCCCTTGTAAGCTCTATAGTATCACTAGTGTAGCATTACTTACATTGTAAGCTTTGTAGTAGCGCACTAGTGTAGCCTCATTTCAGCTGTAAGCTCTGTGGTATCACTTGCCTTACTTCACAACATTAATGCCAATTTTAAAATTAACAAAAGGGGGTGGGCTGGGACAGTGGGCTTGAGCGATATAGAAATGGGCCACTTGACTGAATTTGCCCCCTGGGCTACAAGTTGCCAGCCCTCCCCTGGTTGTATAGTCTTGGGAGTTGTAAGTGTTACTATTTCAGAGATCTCAGGATCAGCTTATAATGAAAGCTCCCAGGTATGCATGCAATCATTAAAGGAGCACTAATCCCCCCTATTTATAAACCCCCATTTACCTCAATGTGGGCAGAAAATCCTAAAAGCTGCCAAGAATCAATTCTAAGTGGACTTGTTCCACAAAAATAATCTGCAATTAGTACCGTGTATCATGTCCACAAAGAAAGGATTATCTGATGCAGATCTCAAGGAATCAAACACCTAACACTGAAGGATTCCTATGAAGGCTACAGTATGATGGGTTTGGGCTCATTATTAGAATCATGTCTGCGGGCACTGACTTGATACTAGTACTAACTGAAGATTAATTATGTAGAAAATATTCATACACAGTTGATTCATAGAGATTATTAGGATTTTTTCTCCTTGTTAAGGTGTTTGTGCATGTGCTTGTGTATATGTGTGTGTGGGTGTATATGTATGTGTGTGTGTGTGTGTGTGTGTGTGTATATATATATATACCTCCCAACATTTTAAATGGCTGAAGAGGGACATGTGTGTTTTAGGAGGTGTTTCTGGGGGAGTGCCTGGTGGGTGGGGCATTACATGACCTATTGACACCGTCCTTATTGCACTCATTTTGCACCCATATCGCATCCTTATTGCACCCATATTGCACTCATATTGCACCCATATTGCGTCCTTATTGCACCCATATTGCGCCCTTATTGCACCCTTGCACCCATATTGCACTCATATTTCACCCATATTGCACCCATATTGCATCCATATTGCACTCATTTTGCGTCCTTATTGCAACCATATTGCATTCATATTACACCAACATTGCGTCCTTATTGCACTCATATTGCATCCATATTGCACTCATATTGCACCCATTTTGCGTCCTTATTGCACCCATTTGCATTCATATTGCACCCATATTGCACTCATATTGCATCCTTATTGCACTCATATTGCACCCATATTGCGTCCTTATTGCACCCATATTGCAATCATATTACATCCTTATTGCACTCATATTTCACCCATATTGCGTCCTTATTGCACTCATATTTCACCCATATTGTGTCCTTATTGCACCCATATTGCACTCATATTACATCCTTATTGCACTCATATTCACCCATATTGCATCCTTATTGCACCCATATTGTACTCATATTGCACCCATCCCTCACCTTGTAGTGGCACGTAAATTCTTTTAGGGGGGACAAATCTCGCCCCTGTGTTATGTGGCTGGGGGGCTATGTACTTGCAGAGATTTTCATAGGAGTAGCCAGGGACCGAAGGCCCTGTCTTATGTGTGAGGAAACATGAATGTCTCCTCAGTACTGCTTGGCTGCCTGCCAAGATTCTCCTTCTAGTGCCACGCCCCTGGGTGTGTTCAGTGCTGGAGAATTTGGCTGCCTGCCAAGCTTCTCCTTTTAGTAATATAGATATCTACATATGTGTGTGTGTATGTATATGTATGTGTATGTTTTTGTATTTGTGGTTGGGGCCTATAGCCGATTAGGAGTATTGACAAGAGTTGTGGCTTAACCTTGGCTTACTAAAACCTGGTAGAAAGTATGACGAGGCTTGCCAATTAGAGGGCTGTCTAAAGATGTAATTGTTTTAAGGGTGGGTGTCTGAGGTGGGGCTCAATTGTAGTCAAGCCCCGATAGAGTGGATTGGGCCGGTATTTGTAATGGTACCGGCCCCTCCCACAAATACAGACCCAGCCTATCACGTGTCTGTGTGTATGTTTGTGTGTTTATATATATATATATATATATATATATATATATATATATATATATATATATAGATATATTCTAGCTGAACAGCCCATTTACACGGGCCACAGTGCCAGGCAGCAACGGCCACAGTGCAGTCATGCACAGTAAAGACTACCCGCACCGCGGCTGATAACGGAGCGGGCGCTCCTTCGGTGCAGAGAGGTCTGTGGTTTGAATTTGGAGCCCCGCGTGCGCAGCCATCTGTACTGTGCATGACAGTCTCTGACAAACATACATTAGCGAATTATTATATAGGATGTGTGTGTATATGTGTGTGTATAAGTTTGTGTAAGTATATGTGTGTGTATATATAAAGAACCACTGTCAAACCACTGTCAACGGCAAAAAAATGTCGTATGAAAGACAAAAATAAGTAATTGTATGCATGAACGCCATATTTTCTATAGAGTATATGACAAAAAACTAGTAATGTCCGTTGTGTACGACACAACTCCAGAACTGACGGGCAAAGGGGCATGGTTAGGGTGTGGCTAAACTATTCTCCAATGTCGTATAGAGGAAAAGAAAATTTGTCGTAACTAACGACAAAAAAAATGTCTTTCAAAAGACAAAATTTGTACGTTAAGAAAAAAGTGGAGGGAATGTGTTCTGAATGGGAGAATTTTTGTCTTTAGTTAAGACATTTTTGTCGTTAGTTAAGACATTTTTAAAGACATTTTTGTCTTTAGTTAAGACATTTTTTTGTCGTTCCATACGACAATTTCAGTCAGGACAATCGACATATTTCCAATCACAACCGACACTCTCTGAAAATATTAATGATCCCAACGACACTATACTTAGAAAATTCATTACAAACGACAAAAGCTATTTCGCTACTTCTTTGAACATATGGCCCTCTGTCTTATTGTTCAATTTGCCCAGGTACACAATCCCTAAACCCTTATGCAAAAAAAAAAAAACCCTTATGCATGAAAAAATTGGGCAGCATCCACAAGTCCGCCATTAGGACCGAAACATCGACCATTTCTTGATGATTTTTGTACTTAATAAACAGCATTGAACAAGTCCCACGGGTGCTGCCCAATTTTTTCATATGTGTATATATATATATATATATATATATATATATATGCGTGCGTGTGTATTTGCATTTGGATGTGTGTGTATATTTGTATTTGGATGTGTGTTTGTGTGTTATTATGAGAAATGTTTCTTTAAAATGTTATTTTGAACTGTGTCTCTTAATTTTGCAACTGATTATTTACTAGCTTGCGCATTTTCAAATTGTATTTACTTTTTTTTTTTTTTTTTTACATTATCTTAACATAAAACTCCCCAGTAGATGTGTGATTCCTAGATGCTGTTTGGAAAAATAATATATTTATCCCTTTTTACTTATCTACAGTAGAAATGTGCAAAACATTTGACCTGAGCATGAAGGAAATCCAAGATTACAATTGGGTCTGACATTTCACGGCGAATAGGAAAAATGCCATTTACTCTGTAGCTACAGGGTCTTATCTGAACCCAGCTTCTAGGTTTGGTTGTGAAATTTGTAAAAAAAAAAAAAAGAGAGGAAATGTCATTAACCATTTAAGGATTAGACAAGTGTGAACACATTGATTCACAATGCATTGCACATCCCCCCAAGTATAAAAACAATTAAAAAACAACAACATTATCTTCCATGTACTAATGTCAGCAAAAATTTTCCTGGGTTTCCTTGCAGTTGATAGAACAAGGTTTTTATCAACAAGGGGATTATGTGCAAAGGTGTGATAAAGGTGATAAAGTGGAGATAACTTCTCCAGTGATACCACTTCTCCAATTCCTATGTTATTCTGTAGAACCTATGCGCTACGATGTTCAAAACTTAAGAAATGTTAGTGCATAGGTTCCACTGAATAACACAGGAATTGGAGACGTGATATCACTGGAGAAGTCATCTCCACTTTATCTCCTGTTTATCACATATTTAGTGACTAACCCCCCAAATGTCTCCATGGACTCCATCAAACCTTACTGCAACTCCCCCAAAGTACTGTGTTCAGCACTTTCCAGAAGGACATCTAGAACATATAGGAAGTTCAAAAAAAAGACACTAAGGGGGAGATTCACTAAATGGCAACAAAGAGGTGATAATGTAGAGATGACTTCTCCAGTGATATCACTTCTCCACTTCCTATGTTATTCTATGGAGCCTATGCACTAAGATCTCCAAAGCTGAAGAAAGTGCAAAGGCTCCATAGAATAACATAGGAACTGGAGACGTGATAACACTGGAGAAGTCATCTCCGCTTTCTCACCTCTTTATCACTACTTAGTGCATCTCCCCCTAAGATGCAGGATCTTCATGACACTAACGTGTGATAAAGAGGTGACTTCTTCAATGATATCACTTCTCCAATTCCTATGTTATTCTACAGAGCCTATGCACTAAGAACACACCTAGGAACTTCTGCTTGTGGACTCTCCGGGGAGGGAAGACCTGTGGTGCCGCTGGTGGAGATCAATGATGCGATTTGTGTAAAAAAGGGGTGGGGCTTTATCGCAAGTGGGGGCAAGTGGGAGAATCGTCATGAGAACAGTCTACAAAGTGTTCCTGGCATACCTATTTCGGCTCTGGTCCCGGGACCAGAATACAAATCTGTCAGCTAGAGCACTGACGTGACTAATAGGAGCGTGAGGGGGAGGTATGCATGGGAATACCTGGCATTCACCAAAGGTCTCTCACCATGGATTCTTATTTGCCCCTGTTTGTCTGCAAGGGTTAAATTTAATTTTGAGTTGAGATGGTTGTAGAGGAGGGAGTCTGTCCTTGGTGCATAACATAAGAATGGATATTAAAGGTCCCATGGAAGTATTCTATTGAACTTAGTCCTTTGGTTACTAGACATTTCTAGGATGCATTGGGAAGCAATGAACTGGAGACATCCTTAGGGGCCTATGAAGTTCTTAAAACTTCACTGAGGACCATCATCTCCCATCCCCTATATCACTTACCCCCATATCTCCCATATTACTCCCCACTTCTCATCTTCCTCCACCATCTTTTACTTCTTCTCCAAATCACTCACCTATCACCATAAGCCTCTTAGATATGACCACACAGAACTTCCCTTTCACTTCACCATATTTACTGCCCCTCTCTCTCTCTTCTTGCCCCTTACCTTAATAGGGGTAATGGTTTGATGGTATCATGGAATGGGGTAATGGCATGACAGTATGACAGTATCTTCCAATAGGGTATGATGATCATCTACTGAAATGAAGGTCTTTGTAAGGCCTGGTCTCCTTGTCAGTGTATTGGAGACATTTCTACCATCCAAGAGGTTAAATGATAGGAAAGGGTTATTCAACAACGGTAAATAAACCAGCCACCATAAATCAATAGCAGGTGTCTGATGCAGAGGCATTGGGATTGCTATTCCCACACCCGCAACACAGAATGTGGCTGGGTCAGCGCAGCTGAAAGTGGAACTGTCACTTTGTAACAAATAGTTTGGAAAGGTCATTCAGAATCACCTATATTTATGTGAGGTATTTATGTCATTAGAACAATCGCTTCTGAGACCTGTAGCTTTATTTATTGTCTGCCAGATAGTAACTTTCAATATCATTCTCTAATCCAGTTTTCTCTCCCTGCCAGCCAGATACTAACATTCCACACTGCTCTCCCTCCCACCTATAACTCCCAGCCAGCCAGACGCTAACATTCTACACTGCTCTCCCTCCCACCTACCGCTCCCAACCAGCCAGACACTAACATTCCACACTGCTCTCCCTCCCACCTACCGCTCCCAACCAGCCAGATACTAACATTCCACACTGCTCTCCCTCCCACCTATAACTCCCAGCCAGCCAGACGCTAACATTCTACACTGCTCTCCCTCCCACCTACCGCTCCCAACCAGCCAGACACTAACATTCCACACTGCTCTCCCTCCCACCTACCGCTCCCAACCAGCCAGATACTAACATTCCACACTGCTCTCCCTCCCACCTACCGCTCCCAGCCAGCCAGATACTAACATTCCACACTGCTCTCCATCCCACCTACCACTCCCAGCCAGCCAGATACTAACATTCCACACTGCTCTCCCTCCCACCTACCACTCCCAGCTAGCCAGATGCTAACATTCTACACTGCTCTCCCTCCCACCTACCGCTCCCAACCAGCCTGATACTAACATTCCACACTGCTCTCCATCCCACCTACCACTCCCAGCCAGCCAGATACTAACATTCCACACTGCTCTCCCTCCCACCTACCACTCCCAACCAGCCAGATACTAACATTCCACACTGCTCTCCCTCTCACCTACCGCTCCCAACCAGCCAGTACTAACATTCCACACTGCTCTCCCTCCCACCTACCGCTCTCAGCCAGCCAGACACAAACATTCCACACTGCTCTCCCTCCCACCCACCACTCCCTGCCAAACACTAACATTCCATACTGCTCTCCCTCCCACCTACTACTCCCTGCCAGCCAGACACGAACATTCCACACTGCTCTCCCTCCCACCTACCGCTCCCAGCCAGCCAGATACTAACATTCCACACTGCTCTCCCTCCCACCTACCACTCCCAGACAGCCAGATACTAAGTCCACTGTGCTCTAACTCTCACCAGCATCTCCTTGCTGGCCAATATTAGCTCATTCACATAAACTGACAATCATTCAAAACCTGTCAACATGAATCATTCCTCAAAATTTGGAGTTCTTGGCAATTGCCTACTTTGACTTATAAGAAATGTGGCTCTGTACATATATATCATTCTTTTTCATTTGCTATAATGTTTCTGCAGCCTCTGGCTGCTGCACAATTTGTTCATGGTTTCATTTTCAAACACTCTTTTAAAGCTTTACAGTTTTTCTCAATTTAATTTGCTTTTATGAATTCCTAGAGGAATCTGGCAATCAGGCAAAGGGCGGCAGGAACAGCTCTCATAAACTGGGTTTTAACTCTTTGAATGTCTGAGTGTTCGGCAATGCATTGCTTTATTCCTAATTCAAGGTATATCAAAATCAACCAGTTCTGGACATGTTACCAGGACCACTAGACATATACTTTGCCAACTGTACATGATAATATTAACCCTTTAAAGACCACAGCCGGGGATGTGCAATGCATTGCTTTAACCCCTTAAGGACTACGTGACATACTATGACCGTCACGGTCCTTATAACCTTAAGTGCCAGTGACGGTCATAGCACTACCGGGAGCACTGTAAGTAAAAACGGGGCCTAAAATTGATCACTCCAAGACCGGAGCGATCTGTCTTAGGCCTCAAAGCGGCGCACCGGTACTCGTAACAGGTCAAGTGTACCGGTGCGTCGGCAACATCAAAGCGGTCCTTAAGGGAAGGTAACTTCCCTGGAACTCTGGTCCTTAAGGGGTTAAATGGTTAAGTAGGTTCTGTTTAAAAAACTCACAGGAACTGTCATGTCCGCCTCAATGGAAATTACACTTATGGCTAAATGAAGATGTAATTTCTTGAACAAAGACACAAGGAAAAAAGTTATAGGGGCTATTAGGATTTTCCTGCCATAGTAAGGGACGTGGAAGGTGATTATTAACATGCCTTATTTCTTATTCTTAATTTCAAGCCATCGCACCACTGGGATTTACAGAGGCTGAGAAATCCATTGTAGCAAATCTAAAACCAGAAACTCGCAAAAAGAGCAAACTTAGCAAAAAGAAAAAAAAATGGTAGAAGAGCTTTTCCACTATTAAGATGAACTGCAAGCAACAGACTAGAAAATTGATTCTAATATTGTTAATGTCGGAAATGAAGACAGTCATTCTGTATGTGAAAAAAAGGCTATGTGAGAAATGAAAAAAAAAAATCTAAATCCCATTGATCTGTAGAGTGCCGCACTGTGAGTTTATCTACACATTGCACATACACCAATAATTAACACAGGGAGAACTGGGATGATGGACAGTTCATAATTCATTTACATTTCATTGAATAACCATCACCATAGCATTCACTGTGCCCTTCTCTGTACTGAATATATAGAAAATGCAAATGTAACGCAAAACTAATACAAAAATCAGTATGTAAAAACATACATTCAAGGACAGTTTTGTTCATAATAGAAAAACAAAAATTTTCATGAATTGCCTGTGGTTTGTTAGAGTATGTGTATGTCTTTGTGTATATAAAGAATATATATATATATATATATATAGAGAGAGAGAGAGAGAGAGAGAGAGAGAGAGAGAGAGAGAGAGAGAGAGAGAGAGATGGAAAAACATAGGATTGTGTGTATGTATATATAAATATATTTTTTTTTGTGAAAGTATTTTACCAGGAAGAATACATTGAGATCGACTCTCGTTTTCAAGTATGTCCTGGACTCATTTTATCCACCTTAGGAAGGTGAAATGCTGAGCTGACCTTGCCGGGATTAGAACCTGCAACCTCATGGTCTTAGCAGATTCTACAGCTGGTGCCTTAACCAACTGAGCCATGACAAGGCGAGAAATCCCATCAACCACAAGCACTCTACTAGGTCTATAGTTAAATAATTATTTATTAACAAAGATCAACGTTTCGACCCCCTCAGGGGCCTTTATCAAGACAATACTACAGCATGAACACTGACCTTAAATACAGAGTTCCCCTCGCGCTCAAACACCACAAGGTTAGCGTGACGGCGACACTGTGGGCGCTGGAACGCACAGTCATGGACCGCATCAGATGTTAACTCATGCGGTGCCATGCAGCGGTACCCAGTCACTTCACTCATGTGGCCCTCAACGCTTCTCCCATAGTGTTCGGCGCGAGAGGAATGCTGAATCAGAGCCTGACAATGAAGACGTGAATAGATACAATCTGAACAAATAGTATCTAAATAATTAAAAGATCAAATGAATCACCTAGAAGCCTAATGCACCCGTGCAAACATCAGGCACATCACCCATGAATGGAAACATTAAACACACTGTGGCAAAAGTTAACACACAAAGTATGTATTTATATAAGTGTAGAACACGGAAAGCTAACCCGATCCTTTTCTTCAGTCAAAAAATAAGGCATTGTAAAACTAGAATAACAATAATAGAGGTAGCTCATTTACTGAACTTGCAGGCTGTTTGCCCCATGAACTTATAAGTGCCATACATAGAAGGTCAACCTAGAGTAGTGAGGGCATAAATCCGCCGTCCGACAAAGGTGGTGCTAGAGTGGAAGAGCTAAAACGATGTATGAATGCACTTCTATTTGCTGGGTAGCATAAGTAGATGATTATTGAGTATCAGAAGTGTGAGAGGTGATTGTCAACTTGGCTTGGCTCTACGTGTGCTACATATATGTAGACATCACGGAGACCGATTTGAAGGCGTATGATCAGGACCTGACAGATAATCACAGTTCAAGTCAGAGCATTAAACTCCATGGTCCAATCCATAAGTAACCCATGGTCCAATCCATAAGTAACCCATGGTCCAATCCATAAGTAACCCATGGTCCAATCCATGGAGTTTAACCTCGTGGTGTTTGAGAACGAGGGGAACTCTGTATTTAAGGTCAGTGTTCACGCTGTAGTATTGTCTTGATAAAGGCCCCTAAGGGGGTTGAAACATTAATCTTTGTTAATAAATAATTATTAAAGTATAGACCTAGTAGAGTGCTTGTGATTGAGGGGATTTCTTGTCTATATACTACTATACGTATGTTTTCAAGCGGCACCAGGCATATTTCTTGTTTAGATTTCTTTGGAGTGCCCACTTTTCTATACTAATATATACATATATATATATATATATATATATATATATATATACAAAGACTTGTGAGGAGCACCCATCGAGCATGAACAAGATAAAGTGTCTTGTTCTTAGGCATGGTAGCCTCTCAATGGTGCTACAACTAACGTTTTTCACTCCCATGTGCCACTGCAGAGAGGAAATCTCCATATCCATATCAGACTGGTCCCGCCCACAGACAGTCCAGCTCTGAAATATCAGGCAAATCCTCTCCGCACAAGAGAAACAGCATAACCACAGACGTATGTTTCGGCCTATGTGGGCCTCGTCGGTGTGGTGCAGCTGAATCCCTCTAGGCACCTGGAAGCAAGGGCCCATGCCTGGGATACCCTTATACTTAGAATATGTGTGCGTACGTGTGTGTGAATATGTGTGTGTACGTGTGTATATATATACATATATATTAGTTGAAAAGTCCGCAGTGCCACCCAGCAAGAGGCCGGATCACAGAGTAGAGACTGCCTGCGCCGTGGCTGATACAGAGAGGGGCACTTCGAATTCAGACCATAGTCCTCTCTGCCCACCTTTCTGGGACCAAGCAGTCCCAGGAAGGTGCACAGAGAGGACTCCAGTCTGAATTTGGAGCGCCCCGCTCCGTATCAGCCGCGACACGGGAAGTCTCTACTGTGCATGACGGCTTCTGACAAACACCCTTAGCAAATTATTTTATATATATATATATATATATATATATATATATATATATATATATATTGTGTATATGTAATTGTACCATCCCTGTTTTATTATTTATATGTGTGTGTGTATGTGTGTATATATACTGTACACTGCATAAACAGTCCTATCTTGCCTGTATAATAGATAAGCTATTAGATACCACAGAATGCCAGTGTCATAGACCTGAGTGTACAGGAATGCAGGTGCAGATCCCATTAGTGTCCAATGCCAGTGGCTCCCGTTCAGAGATTGTGCTAGAGCATATGATCACTGTATTGCATACCGCTGCACAAATTGTAAGGACCTTAATGCCAGCAAGCCCTCATACCTGGCACAGTGAATGCCCAGGAAAACAGTGTTAAGTTACATCATTTACTCTGTGACTTGTTTAATACATGGTGTTAAAGGGATAGTAATACTTTATTATTACTATCCTCCATATTGTACATATTTGTAAAATAATTTAATAGCCCCCAAGTTCATCTCTCAAACCCTTATGGTCTGAGAGATAACCGAAGTCAAAGTTCCCCCTCCCTCCCCCTTCCCTGAAGTTAGCGTTATACTGACTGCAGGGATATCTGGTTTGACTTTCATCATGTGGCTCTGCAGCAGAGCCGAGATCGCATTAGTGACAAAGAATTATTTCACTGAAATGGTCTTCTACGTGTGATTGCAAACCAGGCACAAACCAATCACAAAACAAGTACATGTACAAGACCGTTTCAGTGAAATAATTCTTTGTCACTAAAGCGATCTCTGCTCTGCTGCAGAGCCACATGATGAAAGACAGACCAGATATCCCTGCAGTCAGTACAACTCTGACTTCAGGGAAGGGGCAGGGAGGGGGGACCTTTGCCTTTGGTTTTCTCTCAAACCATAAAGATTTGAGAGATGAACCCGGGGCCTATTAAATTATTTTACAAATATGTACAATATGGGGGATAGTAATAATAAAGTATTACAATCCCTTTAATGCGTAGAGCAAAGGAACACGCCTGAATGTCCATAGACTGTCCCGTTGTCATCCCTTGATGCAAGCAGCATGGAGGGGAGAATATTTGGTGTAAATTGGCGCTTGGAAGAAGCAGGACTACAAAATCAACGCCAATGACTGATTCTCTCTCACTGTCTTGGCCATTTGCTCAAAAGTAGATAAATTCAGGGGATAACAAAATATTCCCGTTGATTTAAATGGGGGATTTGAACCCCTTGATTGATAGAGACGTCTCCCTTATTCTGTCTCTTGCCATGTATATCTGTTTCTCACTTCTTTTCACTGTCACCATCTTGCTTTTACTCCTTCTATCTTCATACCTGGCAACTCTCCAGATCTGCCCCGGACCTCTGGAGACAGAGGCTGGTTCTCCGACTTGCTGAGTTCCTTGACCACTTCCAGCACAGTTTTGACCACTCTCTTGTTTATTTCAAGGAAACTCCCACCTTTCCATTTCCCGATCCCACCTACCCTTATTAAGCCCTACCCTTATTATGAGACAAATTTTGACATTTGGACACACCAATGCCCTTCCCTCCTTGAAACTCCTGGATGCTATATATCAATTTAGAGGTACAGTACTTCAAAAAGTGTTGGTTCTATGTGAACTGATGCAGATTGAATTGAGGGGGGATAACGGAGGGTGGAAGATAAACAGGGAAGGAGCAATAGAGTGTGAGATAGTGAGAGAGGGAGAAAGCAAGGGATTGAGGGATCCAGGACATGGGAGAGTGAGAGCATGTGACGAGAGAGGCAAAAGAAGAGAGAGAGTGTGTGTGTGTGTGGGGGGGGGGACATAGAATGGAGCTGGGATTATGCGTGGGACAATAATGTGTAGAGGGGGTGCAGGAGGAGGAAGGGTGAGGAGAGATGAGCTGTAGAGAACAGAGGAAAAGGGGAAAGAGGGGTTGAAACTTCCAAGAGGACTGCCCAAAGAAATGTTCCTGTCAAGACCAGTGACCCAAATGGGAACCTTCTGTAACTAATGTCTGAAGGTATGTGAACTTTTTTTTTAATTTCAACATCTGATTGCTTTTCCAGCTATTTTATTGTCTTAAAACACAAGCAAAATATAATAACACCTGCTTCACAAGGCAGGCTTTCTAATCCTACTGTATCACACAAATTATTAATTTGCAGAATTGTTTTGTTCATTGTAAGGGATGGTTTTTTTTTGGTGATCTCCTCACGGTTAGTTGGGGGTTAATGCTCTGCAGTTGTGGCTAGCAACAGCCGAGGGGCAGGCAATGCCAGCTTACGTAGTGTTTATGAGAGACAGGTAGTGCCATCTCTAATTCAGTGTTATATAACCAAGCACATACGCATGCGGAGTGTTAGACACACCTTGCATACCTATAAGGGCGTAGTCTGTATTTTACCCTTTACTCAACACAGCTTTGCTTAGAGCCATTTTGGGACGAAAGAGAGTGTACCTGATTCTCACGTCTGTCTGTTCACCTGAGTAACGATAGTACGGAGTTTCGTGTGGAGGGCTCTCCCACACTGTGTCTGTTCACCTGAGTAACAATACTACGGAGTTTTGTGTGGAGGGCTCTCCCACACTGATGTACAGCTCCAGTAGCTAAGTACCTTTAAGTTTTTCTTTTTATATCCCAGAGTGGTATGTCTCTCATACTGATGTTAACTCTGGCAGGAGCTCTGATTTATTTTATCTCATCACCTGTTTATTCATTGCATGTTTAATAAACTGTAGTTCACTTCAGTGTGTCTTCATCTTTATTCTGAAATTCCAGACCTCTATTGTAACAGTCATTACTAGCTATGATCATACAAGGCCAAGAGTACGTATGTATTCAGCACACACCATATTAGGTAAGTAATAAATATAACAGACTAAATGATACCATGACTAATGATGTGGAACGGCAGGTATTGGCTATGCTTAACATATTGGTCTGGGCACCTTGTTATGTTCACTGGACCAATTTGGTTGAGAATCACTGTATAATGATCACACTGCTGGTCAGTTCTGGTGGAGGGGATGGTTTCTGTAGTTGCAGTGGGGAAAGATAGTCACAAGAGGGTTTAGGTTGGTGGTAATTTATAACGTTAATCTTTTAAAAAGGATAAAAAATGGTATATAAAAAAAAACTGCTGGTATATTTGGTTTCATTATACTCCAATGCCTCTGATGGATTAATCCTTATCACTTATGTTATGGAACCTTTTTGCATGAAATATTTGTTGACCAAAACTTTCCTCATTACACATACCTTATAGAAAGATAGATAGATATGAAATAATACCATGACAGCTTTTAATAACTTTGGGCCTCGTTTATCAAGCTAATTAGTTATAGTTCTGGAATAAAGTATGTGCATGATGGGGGGGGGGGGGTTATTTAAACATGACTTTTAACCCATCAAACTTTGGTTTTAGGAAGCACTGAAAAAATCAAGACAGACAGATTTTTATTTTCAAATGTTTTAAGAACACACTGAGGTTTCTATCATTTTCAAGTCATGTCCTGGAGAGCTTTAACAGCAAGAAGTTACATATTTACATAAAAGAGAGGAACAAAATAAAAATATATACAGTTAGATATTAGTTTTAGATACAAATAAGCCGTTATTTTTAGGGATTTCAGACTTGGAGATGATCAGATTTTTTGGGGTAGATTATTCCAGACTTTCAGAGCTCTGAAGGAGAAGGCAGATCAACCGGCTTCTTTCTTGTAGTGGGGTATACTCAGTGAATACACAACAGAAATGCTACTCAATCATCTCCTTCTCCATGAGATCCTTATTTGTGCCTTATGTCACCCACACAGACCTTACCCCAAGCCAACCTTATTAACTCTGTAAGTCAGGGGAGGGCAACAAGTGACCCTCAGAGGCTCCTCCTACTATCTCCAGTCTTTACTATTGTACATAATGAAGATCAAATAATTTCCTTCTACGACATCGCCAGGGGAGGGCTGGCAACTTGTGGCCTGGGGGGCAAATACAATCAAGGGGTCCATTTCAACTGTCGTTCCAGCCCACTGTCCCAGCCCATCCCCTTTTGTTCATTGTAAACTTGTTATTAATGCTGTGAAGTAAGGTAAATGATACCACAGAGCTTACAACTGGAATCGGGCTACACTAGTGATAATACAGAGCATACAGTTCAAATGGAGTTACACTAGAGATAACATAGAGCTTACAATGGAATGGAAGCTAGACTAGTGATATCACAGAGCTTAAAAATTTAAAGCTACACTAGTGATACCATAGAGCTTACAATGGCAATGGGTTATGCTACTAGAGGTACCACTAGCTCCATGGTATCGCTAGTGCAGCTCCATTTCAGTTGTAAGCTCTGTGGTATTACTAGTGTAGCTCCATTTCAGTTGTAAGCTCTGTGGTATCACTGGTGTAGATCCATTTCAGTTGTAAGCTCTGTGGTATCACTAGTGTAGATCCATTTCAGTTGTAAGCTCTGTGGTATCACTGGTGTAGATCCATTTCAGTTGTAAGCTCTGTGGTATCACTGGTGTAGATCCATTTCAGTTGTAAGCTCTGTGGTATCACTGGTGTAGATCCATTTCAGTTGTAAGCTCTGTGGTATCACTGGTGTAGATCCATTTCAGTTGTAAGCTCTGTGGTATCACTAGTGTAGCTCCATTTACAGCAGCAAGCGTGAGATTGAGTGAGGCAGTGGCCCACCAGCCCAGACCTATGACTGGCCCAGGGGGCAATTGCCCCTCTGCCCCCCAGGCCAGCCCTCCCCTGCACATTGCCATACCTGAGAACTTTCCATATGAGTGGACCCTGAGATCTTGTAAATACTAGCTTATAAGGTTCCCCATAATATGTCTCTGGTTGTGCTAGTCAAGAGGTGCTCCAGACAATCTGCAATGAACCATTGACATGTAACAACTGCTTGAACACACACAAGGCAAGCTGGACTTCTCCCTCTGCCTTCCTGATATAAATGGCACCGATTTAGAGACTAAAAGAAAGGCAGTTTAAATGGTGACTAACACTGGACTCTCTCACCCTGAGAATTTGGGCCTTCACCATTACACTGTGAGACTTGGGTCCAAACCCTGAGCCTCGGGGGTCAAAGCCAGGTATGAACATCGCTCAAACATTATGTTAACCTCAAAAAAGCAGCATGTAATCCTCTTCATTTGCCTAAGAGGATACATCTCGTTCACGACCTGATTTATATCCCAGATGCCCTTAAGCAAAGCACTCTAGGAGCCCTTAGCGTCACCCATGACCACACCCCCAGTCCTCACAAAACACAGCCCCCCGTTCCATCTACTATTTCTGGAATATAAAATAACCCTGGCCTATAACAAACAAGTGCAAACATAACTTTCATCGCCTTGCTTACTAGCCAAATCTCCAATGCATTGGTGTGTTAGGCAGCTGCCTACTCTGCCTACTAGAAAATCCAGCCCTGTTCTCTTTACTCTTACACTTATACCAGTGTTCCCAATGTTAGACCTCAGGAAAAAACAACAGGCCAGCTTTTAACCCTTTGAGTGCCAGAGGGGTACGCAACGCATTGCTTTGCAATGCGCTGCGTACCCCTCTGGCACTCATAGGGTTAAAAATACCCCCCCGCTTAATCACAGGTGAGTAATTGGTGGCTCGGTGTTTGGGATTGAGCTGCCTACGCTTAAATAGGGATATGATAATAATATAATAATCCTTTATTTATATAGCGCACACAGATTCCGCAGCGCTTTACACTCATATTGAAAACCTGAATTGTTGTTAGTCTAATCATACCAATCTGCTCATAATCAACCAGACTGGCCCATTAGCACACTGTGTATGGGCTACATGTGGTTTTGTGTGGCATCAGTTATGTTTTCATTTGCTAATGAAGCTAATCAATTTTATGTCATATGCTAATGAATCCTTTCAGTGATGTGTCCAAAAGGGACTGACAGCGCAGGCGCACGGACGTCACTTTGGCAAGATGTCCGTGCTTCCTGTTACTGTCAGCCTCGGAACAAGTGTAAAATCAGTTAAACCAGGTAATAATTCTGGCGACTAGCGCTACTAAGCAGCTAGTCACCAGACAGGGACTGGATTAAGATAAAGATTTTGTGGGGTGGTGGTTCCCCTTTAATTCTTTATAGATAACGCAATCTCGGCTCTGCTGCAGAGCTTCCTCTAGTCGTATGACTCGATTCTCCTGCTATCAGCTTTTCAGCTGACATCAGGAGAAGGGGAGGGAGGGGTTTGAGAGATAGGGTTTGGCGCTTATTGACTAATACTTTAACATCTACAAAACTGGACATTTTTTTGGGAGACGTTTCTGTCCCTTTACGGTGAAAGTTCCACTTTAAAGGGTGGATTCCAGCCCTTTCAGTACTAGATCACACTGCAATGCACTGGATAACTCTTGGGCACTCAGAGAATTAAATGGACAGTGACCCCTTGGGCAAAAATAAGATACCTACAGTATCATGTTATGGGTAGAAAATAAATGCGTTGCGTATCCCTCTGGCACTCAAAGGGTTAATTTTGTCCTCACATCTTTTATTCTCATTAAAATAAATGTCTTGGCCAGCAGAGAAAGCCTACAAGTTGTTTTTCCTGTAATCTCTCTATTTTCTTCCAACTGATTTCCCTTCCTTTTCTTCCAGATCTACTTCCAGACCTTTTTTAACAAATTCTTTCTTATCTGTCTCTCTTTACCAGTTCTTATTTTCTCATTTCTCTTGGTTTCTCCATAATTTTTGAGTCTTTTGTCATAGACTCTTTAACCCCTTGAGGACCAGCGGTCGCGGGGTGTGTGGTCCTTTAAGGACCCGATAGGGAATTTCGGCGTGCCGCCCCACGTGACTGATCACGTGGGGCGGCACGCCGAACAGAGGGACTGAAAGAGATCGCTCCAGTCTTGGAGCGATCAAATTCAGTCCCCGGTATTACTCACCGCGCTCCTGCAGGAGCGCGGTGAGTAATAGTACGTGACGTACCAGGACCGTCACTGGTCCTTAAGTGCCAGACCAGCGTGACGGTCCGGGTACGTCACCGGACACTAAGGGGTTAATATATTGTAATCAAATTCCACAAACATGGTCAAATACCCCAACTTAATTTTTTTTTCTTTTACAATATGGATTATGTTTTGTCATGTGTGAAGATGCGGTTCACAATGTTATGAAGTGAAAACCCAATAAAAATCTATATTAAAAATAAATATATAAATATATATATGAATATATATATATATATATATATATAAAGAAATGTCGTACCATAGATCCTATGATATCATCAGCAGGCACACATCGGTCTGTATAAATAAAATAAACTTTATTGAATCAAAATAACAAACTAATGTCGTCATTTTGACCCCCACACGGGTCTTTTTCAAGACTAGACAAAGACCCGCATGGGGGTCGAAACGTCGACATTAGTTTGTTATTTTGATTCAATAAAGTTTATTTTATTTATAGAGACCTATGTGTGCCTGCTGATGATATCATAGGACCTATGGTACGACATTTCTTTATTACTACACACGGCAGTAGCACCCGGGCAATACATAAGAGACATTGGAGTGCCCATCTACCAATACATATATATATATATATATATATATTTTTTTTTTTTTTTTTTGAAAACAGTTTAATAAGCTTGATGTGTTGTCGTGGTAACAGGGAAAGGCTTTGCTCTCAATTTTTACTACTACTGTGATGATGTCAGCTGCTCATTTCCCACCCAACCCCATCCACCAACCTCTGCTCAAGTTTTTTGTGCAAAGCTCTTTCCGTGGGGATGGCTTTTATCATCATTTGGAAAGTAGAATAAAGGAGAAAGAGGATATCATCTGAAATCAGCGAATTCATATAATTGGGAACATATCATAAGTTTTATGGTTTCTGATGTCACAATGTAGTGTCAGGATACGCTCATAAATGCAGTATTTATTAAGCAAAGATTTATTTTTTCCTCATCTTCATCTTTAACCCCTTACCACCCGAGGACGTACATGTACGTCCGGAGCAGATGTCCCAGGTGGACAGAGGACATACATGTATGTTCCGGAAGTCATTTTAAGTAATGGAAAAAAAAGTTCGGCTGGCGTAAAGTGCCGGCCACTTGCGCACGTGGCCGGTCACTAAGAGGTTAAAACTGTTGAGTGCTTGAGAGGTCTTCAAAGCATTGGGAGGCAATGGAATTAAATACCAGTGGGGTTAAAATACAGTTTAAATCAGTGTGAATTTTATTATTCCCCCATGAGACGATTCATGTGCCTTAAAATTATTCCAGGATCTTACTACATCAGCTTCCATGACTCTACATTTCATACAGGGATTGTGAAATAGAAGTTTGTCGCCACCTACAACTAAAACCTTATTGCTGAAGATCACATTAGATAATTGGTTAACAAAAGGTCACAGTTACAATATTCCAGAATGGAATGAGACTATGAATCAAGCATGACAAGGGGGCTGGGTAGATCACGGTGCACAGTATGAGGATGAAGTAGACAAGGCAAGGCAATCACTGATAGTGACCTTATACAGATTAAATATTCATGATCTAGTCCAGAAGGTCAAGGGTTGCAATCTGTGTTTCTTAAGCTGTTGTTGGATTCCAACTACTAGCATCCTGAACTTACTATTAGAGGCCTCTCCTGCATTCGGATATATCAGTGAGAATTTGTTTTGGTCCACTATATATATATATCTTATATTAATATCTGAATGTAAAAAAATGAGTAGGAATTTCACCGTGGATGTACATTTTATCTTTATGCTAAGGGAATACATTCAAGAAATCATCTTGAACAGGAATATAAACAGGAGGCAACATGGCTATGTGAAAGACAGACTTGTCAAACTAACTTAATTGCATGTTATGAACAAGTGAGTAAAAATGTAGATTTGGGTGCTGCGGTTGATGTGATCTATTTAGACTTTGCTAAGGCATTTGATACAGTTCCATACAAAAGGTTGGTGTACAAATTAACTGAAATAGGGTTAGGAGCATACATTATATAAATATGTTCAGGGCCCATACAAAAGGCTTTCCAAAGACCTGCTCATTTTCAGAATGGTACAAAGGACAAGGAGTCACCCACTAAGACTTAAGGAAAGGAGATTTCACGTACAGCAGCGGAAGGGATTCTTTACGGTAAGGGCAATAAAGGTATGGAATTCACTGCCTGAGGAGGTGGTGCTATCGAATACATTAGATGCCTTTAAAAAGGGCCTGGATACTTTTTTAAAAGAACAGAACACAGAGGGCTATGTATGTTAGTATTGGGATGAATATTTATTTAGTGCTTGTTGATCCAAGTAGAAATCTGATTGTCATTTGGAGTCGAGAAGGAATTTTTCCCCCATTCAAAGCAGAATTTAAAATTACTGAAATAAGGTTTTTTTTGCCTTCTTTTGGATCAACAGCGGTAAACTACTATGTAACTATGTTCACAGCTACTGTTAAAGGGATAGTAATACTTTAAAATTACTATCCCCCTATGTTTTTACTGGCTACAACATGGGGGATAGTCATTTTTAAGTATTACTATCCCTTTAATATTTCAACTAACAAAGGATTTTTCTTACTCACTTTGGGCTTATTTAGAAATGACTGTCAATGTTTTATTATTGCCTTCCTCTGGATTAACAGGTGTGATATGCATACCTCTCAAGTGTCCCTTTTTAGGAGATATTAGAGTCCATACCTCTCAAGTGTCCCTTTTTAGGACATATTAGGGTCCATACCTCACAAGTGTCCCTTTTTAGGACATATTAGGGTCCATACCTCACAAGTGTCCCTTTTTAGGACATATTAGGGCTCCATACCTCTCAAGTGTCCCTTTTTAGGAGATATTAGGGGTCCATACCTCTCAAGTGTCCTTCTTTAGGAGATATTAGGGCTCCATACCTCTCAAGTGTCCCTCTTTAGGAGATATCCGGGGTCCATACCTCTCAAGTGTCCCTTTTTAGGAGATATTAGGATACATACCTCTCAAGTGTCGCTTTTTAGAAGGTATTAGGGGGCCCATACCTTCCAAACATCCCTTTTTAGGAGGGATAGTTCCTCTTTGAAACCTATAGCCCTCTGTTCCTCTTACCCACCCTGGTGTCCCTCTTTTTAGGAGATCAGATTGTATGGCTCACATTAATATTGGTTAAACTTCAGTGTATGTGTTTATAAAGTATTCTGTGAAAATAAAATAATTTGGTCTTGTTCTAAATCATTTATTTAGTTGCACAAAGAAGTGTTGCTATGTCATGAAATAACCTAAAAATTATCGGTAATGCCCCTCCCAACAGCCACACCCCCAGCAACAGCACCTAAAATAAAAGTGTTAAATGAAATGTTGGGAGGTATGGATTTGGCATGGGCAGAAGCTGATGGACATGTCTTTTTTCAGCCTCAACTATCTATCTATGCTACTCATTGATAGTGACCCTTAATTTTAAAAAATGCATCTTGAAACACGTGTAACTTAATTCTTAATAGGTTGAAAGTACGCACTCATAAATCTTTTTGTCTTCACCTATTGTGATTTATTTTGTGACATTCAATGGTTTGATTCAGTGTGCATTCACCTAATATGGTTTAAATTGTCAGGGTCTTTTTAATTCAAGGGTGTACCAATCGTTTGATGGGTTCATCCTGTTTTAGGAAGCCTCAACTTAAGCTACAAAATTTTTAGCAAGAAAACTATTTATTCCCATGATTATAAATGAGAACATATGTCCTGGATGCAGGACAAACCAGTATGTCTGCTTCGTCTAAAAAATATTCATGACGTAATGAAGTCAGCTCAGCTACAAAATTTAAAGGCATTCTAGACGTCTTCCTGTATTTGTAGATCTACATTTACAATTTTCCCAGGAGCTTCAAAAGTACTTAAAACACCCCTGTCAGTTGGCACTCCAGCTGAGGAATGGAAGGGCTTGGGAGAATATATAAGTATATTGAACCATCTTGATTCAACACTGCTGAATCAGCATTGAGACGATACGCACTCAAAGGATTTTATAGTGATTTATGTTATGGCCCAAATGCCAGCCTTTATCAGGACAAGCGCGCATCAAAGAACTCCTTATAAACCTTCATGTAGATGGTCCTAAAAGCCAGCCAAACAATGTTTCTGTGAACAGAGAAGTCATGACACCAGTGTGAGTATTCCTGTATAATCAATGCGGGCTTTTCCAAAACGTTCATCCTGATATACGATCAGATGTTAGCACTGTACATTAATCACTATTGTCCTCCTGTTTTAATGTATAAAGTGCAATTAATCTTCTAACAGATGGTGGGGTGAATTTCCTAACATACCAGTGCAAGTCTACAGTGCTAGATGCTGTGTGACTTCACTTCAAGATATGAACTATGCAGTGAATGATCACTGACGTGTATACTGGCACACCTCTCATTGGTGGTAGAGAATAGGTTTTTCTTTAGCTGTTGTTGGACTACAATATCCAGCTGAGCATGACTGGTGTTGTAGACCAACAATGGCTTAAAAGATCCATTTGTTCCATGACTTACACATAGAGGAAAATCCACCCTTTGACAACACAAGATCCTGGGACTGAACTAGTTAAACCGTTCTGCACCATCTTCTACCAAGACCTTTCAACCTTCCTTGTGCAACCCTAGACACAGAGTATCTGTTACATTTCTTATGAATCTTTAAAGGCCATGCTTAGAATCCATAGCTATAGATGGACACGTATATCATTCATATTAAAAACCAGATAGAGCAAAACAGACGTCATATTTACTACCACTGTGTACTAAAAAGTAAAATCCATTCCACCTATGTCCATCAGCTCATCATTAGAGAGAGCTTTGATGCATCGGTGCTCCCCAACTGCATAAATCAAGGCAATATAAAATATTTCTGTTTTTTTGGTCGATCCGTATCTCCTCATAAAAATTCATAAAAAAAAAACACTGGATCATATAATATTTATTATTCTCTCTGTGAGTTGGCTGAAGTAAACTGACACTTGCAGGCTTTTCTAGTGGTCAGAATTCTTTTTTTCAGAAATGATAGCCACAGACCCCAGGGGAGCAAGGCAGAGGGCAGGGCAGAGGGAAGGGCGGAGGTCATGTCATGGCTTATTATATTTTTATGTGTGTCCAGATGTTAAGGGGTAAAAAGCCAAGTCTCAGATACTGATAGAGTGACCATGACACCGTGATGTAGAATGGACAAAAGGCATAATAATATCCAAGTGAAATTAACACTATTAACCCTTTGAGTGGCAGAAAGTACCTCTCTGGCACTCAAAGTGTTAACATGATTTTGTGTTTCAATGTGGCTGCTTTATTGAGTGCCAGAGGGGTATGCAATGCATTTGAGTGCCAGAGGAGGCTGCAATGCATTTGAGTGCCAGGGGGGAATGCAACACATTTGTGTGCCTGAGGGGTACCCAACGCATTTGAGTGTCAGAGGGGGATGCAACGCATTTGAGTGCCAGAGGAGGATGCAATGCATTTGAGTGCCAGGGGGGGATGCAACACATTTGTGTGCCTGAGGGGTACCCAACGCATTTGAGTGCCAGAGGGGGATGCAATGCATTTGAGTGCCAGAGGGGGATGCATTGCATTTGAGTGCCTGAGGGGTACACAACACATTTGAGTGCCAGAGGGGTACACAACGCATTTGAGTGCCTGAGGGGTACCCAACGCATTTCAGTGCCAGAAGGGTACGCAATGCATTTGAGTGCCAGAGGGGGATGCAACACATTTGAGTGCCTGAGGGGTACACAACGCATTTGAGTGCCTGATGGGTACCCAACGCATTTGAGTGCCAGAGGGGGATGCAATGCATTTGAGTGCCAGAGGGGTACACAACACATTTGAGTGCCAGAGGGGAATGCAACACATTTGAGTGCCAGAGGGGAATGCAACACAATTGAGTGCCAGAGGGGTAAGCAACACATTTGAGTGGTTAAGCCATACTGGTGCAATTCTGGACAAACCAGCAGCACTACAGAGGGCAAAAACAATTTCCCATAGACTTAAATGGGTCTTTTAACACTATGATTGCCAGAGAGATCTCCAAAGTATTGTCAAGCAATGTGTTGGAAACCTCAGAAATATTCAAGAGGATAAAATACCCATTGAAAGGAACAGTATCATTTCCTATGGAAAAAAAATACAAAAATATGCGCGTGTGTATATATAAACTTGGATTTTTTGGTGCATTACTTCCTGATCTGAGATATTATGGTGTCACTATTAACACACAAGTCTATTGATAGATCTGCTGAGTTGACAGTAGCTTTCTATAGGATGTTTTAGCAACAGCACCACTGTAAAATTTCAGGCCATGGAGGTGTACTGCACCCAAAAAAAAATCCAAGTTTGAGCCACAATAAGTTTGGAATGAAACATCTCTTAACAGTGTGACTCATCAAGATAAACCAGGATCTATCTATCTATCTATCTATCTATCTATCTATCTATCTATCTATCTATCTCATATCTATCTATCTATCTATCTATCTATCTATCTATCTATCTCACATGTCTATCTATCTATCTATCTATCTATCTATCTATCTATCTATCTATCTATCTATCTATCTATCCGTCTGTCTGTCTGTCTGTCTATCTATCTCATCTATCTATCTATCTATCTATCTATCTATCTATCTATCTATCGCATATCTATCTATCTATCTATCTATCTATCTATCTATCTATCTATCTGTCTCATATCTATCTATCTGTCTGTCTGTCTATCTCATCTATCTATCTATCTATCTATCTATCTATCTATCTATCTATCTATCTATCTATCTCACATGTCTATCTATCTCACATGTCTATCTATCTATCTATCTATCTATCTATCTATCTCACATGTCTATCTATCTCACATGTCTATCTATCTATCTATCTATCTATCTATCTATCTATCTATCTATCTATCTCATCTATCTATCTCATATCTATCTATCTCATATCTATCTATCTATCTATCTATCTATCTATCTATCTATCTATCTATCTATCTAATCTATCTCACATATCTATCTATCTATCTATCTATCTATCTATCTATCTATCTATCTATCTATCTGTCTGTCTGGCTGGCTGTCTATCTGTCTGTCTGTCTGTCTGTCTATCTATCTATCTATCTATCTATCTATCTATCTATCTATCTCATATCTATCTATCTATCTATCTATCTATCTATCTATCTATCTATATCTGTCTCTCTTCTCTCTTTCACTCTCTCTCTCACTATCTCTCTCTCTATATTTATATATATATATAAATATATATATAAAACATTTCTCCAACTCATTGCTTGTTCCAACACTTTAAATGAATGGACTATTTCATTATTTTATTTGACTATTAAGGTGCAGTTGGTTTGCTCCAGAATTGCCCCTTTTTTCAGTTGTCCATATATGTCATAAGAGTTACTGTTTTATTTTTCTGCCCCTTTAACGCCTTTACAAGCGAGGGACAATTTCATAATTGCTCCTCTTGTTACGCCTGATTACAGGATCCCATAATATAATTCAGGAATGTGCTCAATCCTATATCGTATTGCCATAAAAATCAATATAATACTTTAAATAAACATAACATTATTGGCTCTTCTGCCAGTGATATATGTAACCAGGAAGCAATGTGAATATCCCAGAATGACGAGCGCCTGGCACTTATGATCTAGTCTAGGCAACCGGTGTTTAAGCTGTTGTAGTAAATGAGACGGAGGTACGTTCTTTATTAAAAATAAACTCATTGACAAACTTTAAACCGAAGGTTAAACTCTATTATTGTAGCCATTAAGCTGAGTGAAAATACAGCATAATTGTGAATTTTCCTAGTTGGAAGAAAAAAAAAAGAATTATATAAGTACTGAAATCTCTTGATTATAACCCCCTCACTTACCCCACTATGTTCATAAAATCCTAATGTCCCTTGTCAGTTATGCTCTTGTGCTTCTGTTCAACAGATAACATCTTCAATAAATCCTGGATGTTGTGTCTGTGGAGGCCGACATGACAGTTGGTAGAGGAGCACAGAACACAAACTCTGCCCACGACCCATGAAAATTGTAGCCCTTTAACCCAGGGGTTCCACCAGATGTTGTGGACTACAATTCCCAGTAATCCCGGCTGGCAGGGGATGATGGGAATTATGGTCCACAACATAAGGACTGCCAAAAGGTAGACTCAGAGTGTGTAACATTCATGCTTCATAATACATTACACACACACGTCATAGGGAGAGGGTATGATCCATAAATGACTACACAAACACATCTACTTTGGGGTTAACAGACCACAGCATTATTTAACTATTTTCACTCATATTATTATTCTTGTTCAAACAAACAATAATTAAACAATAATCAATTATTAACCAAGCATGGCCAGATTGTACGGGATCATGCTAACATTCCCATATTCTTCAGCCCAACAGCTGCTCCCAAAGTTCGTCAGCACTCACAGCTGACTCCACCATTTTCAGCACTTACAGCTGATTCCACCATTTTCAGCACTTACAGCTGATTCCACCATTTTCAGCACTTACCTCTGATTCCCAATTAATTACCCCAATGGCCACCACTTTAGCTTCAATGGGTAACGTTAACTCCCGCGACCTAAGTCCGGGGCAAACTCCCAAAGGGCTTCCGCCCAAGGATAAAATCCCATAACTTTACCGCATCAGTTATCGATCTCTGAAAAACCATGCAAGTACTATCCGCCCAGCTAAACATACAATCAGACCACATACCATAAAGGGAGGGAGGGATGCTTCCTCTGTCCCCTCTTCCTCTAGACAAACTTGCTCATTTCCTGTCACCAGACCTTTAAGCTATTTTCTTTACTCCTCCCATCATACGCACTTCCTTCATGCATCAACCCTCCCCATGACATGCTTCCCCTCCTGTACCCTGCGGTCCCTTCCGGGGAATTTCATTCTTTGTTTTCCATTATAAAGATTCAGTAAAACAATTTTTATAATACACTTTTCAGATCACACAGGCTGGGGGATTTACCAAGGCCCGGATTCATCAAGCTGTGGGAAAATTAGCTTGATGAAAGGTCTACAAAGTGTGCAGCTTGAAGAAAGGTCTACAAAGTGTGCCTGGTTTGCAAGCACACTTTGTAGACCAATGAAATAATTCTTTTTAAAAAAAGATGATTTCCTGAAGCGCCTCCTCGAGTCGTACAACTTGGGTCTCCTGGTCCTTTACAGGGAGGGAGGGGGGACTTTGAATCCATAGCGGTTTGAGAGCTAGGATTTGTAGCATACAGTTTATTTTTTAAAACCTCTACAAAACTATAAGCATTTTTTATGGGACATTACTGTCCCTTTAAAGAAATTGGGCAGAAAATATTTGTGCCCAATACACTAGAATAGGATTGCACAGGGAGCGTGGATCATGTGCAGAAAGCTGTGTACGCTTTGAGAATAAATCCCTTAGTAAGTTCCGCCAGATAGGAAATGAGTGGGAATTCTTGCTTTGGGGGATTTTATTAATCAATTACTGTCTGCAATCAGACAATCGTCTCATTGCACTATGGGGTATGCATTAGAGCGTATGATTGCTTTAGTGCAGGGGTGTCAAACAGTAGTCCTAGAGGGCTGAGACCGTTCAGGTTTTTAATTTGGCACGAATGTTGCAGTCAAAACGATGAGGCTACAGATAGCAACAACTGGGCAAAATCAAGGATATCCCAAAAGCAGGTAGTGTTTCAGCCCTATGCAGACGGATACCCTTAAAGGCATAGTAAAGTTTCATAATAAAAGCAGCTCTAATTAATCATCATAGTATTTGGACTTTGGAGAGTGTTATTTCAATTCTGTCAGAGTTGTAGTTTAGGAGTAATTCAATGACAAAGTATCCCTCTCCCGCCCCTTTTACTGATGTAACACTGTTCAGCCAGATCAGAAGGGAGGTGCCCAGGTAGACTGCAGAGAGGGACAATCTTCAATTAAGATAAGGGAAAAACTTGTCAAGGGGGGCAGGGCTTTCATTGTTCTCATAGGAAGAAGATTGTCCCCTGCTGTGATCTGTCTGGTCTATGGACTGGATTCCACATCTGAGAAGAGATGGCTTACACTAGGTAAAAGGGGCGGGAGGGGAAACTTTGCTTGTGATTATCTCTCAAACCATAAAGGGTTGAGAGAAAAGACTTTTATCATTATTCATGTTTTTTTAATGCCTACAAAATAACATAAAGAAAAAACGAAGTATTACTATCCCTTTAATTCAGTGCATCCAGTATGCACAAGCTTTCTTGTCGTTAAGACTTTAACGAAAGCGATGAAATATGTGCATATCTGGGAATTTTAATTTGTGGAGTCCCCTTTGATGCCGCTGGGGAGTATAATTGCTGCAAATCACTGCAAAAAAGGTGGTGGGTTTACCCGCGAGTGGGGGCAGGGCTTTCTGGGGCATCATACAAGTGGGCGGGAAGTGGGAGGAACTGGGTGGGGAAGGAGGAAAAGTAGGAGGAACTGGGTGGGGAAGGAGTAGAAGTGGGCAGAGTTTTAAAGGGATAGTAATGTTTCATAATAAAAGCGGCTCTAATTAATCATCATAGTATTTGGACTTTTGAGAGTGTTATTTCAGTTCTGTCAGAGTTGTAGTTCAGGAGTAATTCAATGACAAAGTATCCCCCTCCCACCCCTTTTACTGATGTAACACTGCTCAGCCAGATCAGAAGGGAGGTGCCCAGGTAGACTGCAGAGAGGGACAATCTTCTATTAAGATAAGGGAAAAACCTGAAAAACTTGTCAAGGGGGGCAGGGCTTTCATTGTTCTCATAGGAAGAAGATTGTCCCTTGCTGTTATCTGTCTGGTCTATGGACTGCATTCCACATCTGAGAAGAGATGGCTTACACTAGGTAAAAGGGGCGGGAGGGGAAACTTTGCTTGTGAATATCTCTCAAACCATAAAGGTTTGAGAGATAAGACTTATATCATTCTCTATGTTTTTTTAATGCCTACAAAATAAAATAAAGTTAAAATGAAGTATTACTATCCCTTTAAAGAAAACTCCCCACATCCGGAGAATCAGCCTCTGCGCCGGAGACCCGGTAATGCACTCTCAAAATCAAAGTCTCCGGGGGAAATCTGGAGAGTTCCCAGGTATGAAAATTTTAAAAATCTCAGGGTTTTGATCTGAATCTCAGGGTCTCTGGGTAAAGGGTCAAATTCTCAGGGTGAGAGAGCCCAGTGTTAAAGTAATGTCCCATAAAAAATTCTTCTTGTTTTGTAGACTCGAGGAGGCTCTTCAGCAGAGCCAAAGTCATGTTATTTAAAAAGAACTACTTCATTGAAACGGTCTACAAAGTGTGCTTGCAAACCAGCCACACTTTGTAGACCTTTCCAACCAATAACTCGATTTCAGCTCTGCTGAAGAGCCGCTGGCTGGTCCCAGGACCGGGATCTCCTGCTGTCAGCACAGCGTTGACATCAGGAGATGGGGAGTGCTTCCGATGCAAATATCTCTCAAACCATCTCGGTTTGAGAGATAGGATTTGCTGCAAATAATTTATTTTTTAACCTCTACAAAACAAGAAGAATTTTTTTATGGGAAATTAGTGTCCCTTTAACTACTATCTCATATGAACCAAATAACAGCTTATTTAACCCCTAAATTGCTGCCATTTTTATCACAAAGACAGAGGGAGATGTACTGCTTCTCTTTTGTATGTTCAGGTAATGAAAACTCCAAGTTACAGTAACATACCTCCCAAGTGTCCCTCTTTAGGAGGGACAGTCCCTGTTTGAGACCCAGATCCCTCTGTCCCTCTTTTCTACCCTTTTGTCCCTCCTTTTAGGACATCAGAATACGTGGTGTGTATTACATTGCTCCACAGCAATAAAACTCACATAAATGTGTTGTTAATTGTCAGTATATGTGTTTATACATTAATATGGGTAATTAAAATACTTTGGTCTCGCTCTAAATCATTTATCAGTTACAAAAAGAGGTGCAGATGGGTCAAGAAATAACCTAAAAAGTCTTGGAAGTGCCCCGCCTACCAGCCACGCCCCCAGAAATGCCACCTAAAACAGTAGTGTCCCTCTTTTGCCATTTGAAATGTTGGGAGGTATGCAGTAAGGTTTCCTTGAGGACCAGTAAGTGCACCGCCTGATTAGAGCGAGTAGGTATATATCACCTGAAATATATGTCATAGAGAAGTTTACAACTAAATATTTCAAAGATCTCAGGGTTGGCTCATTTTGGATGTTCCCAGACATGCCAGTAGCAAATTGTTTAGTACATGGAGTTAAAGAGACAGTAATGCCCCTGAAAAAATCTTTATAGTTTTGTAGTGCTTAAAAAAATTACACAATATGCAACAAATCCTATCTCTCAAACTGCTATGGTTTGAGAGATATTCACATTCAAAGTTCCCCCTCCCTCACCTTCTCCTGATGTCAGCTGTAAAGCTGACAGCAGGAGATCCGTGTCGGCTGACACGAGAAGGCTCTTCAGCAGAGCTGAAAACTCATTATTTAAAGGGTTAGTAATGTAAAACAAAAATAAAAAAATTTTTTGCATTTAGAAGAGCTTAAAAAGTTGAGCTAGATGCAAAAACCCGTATCTCTCAAACCGTTATGGTTTAAGAGATACAGGCATTTACAGTCCGATGTCTCCTGTAAAGATGTCTGCAGGAGATCCGTGTCGGTTGACACGGAGGCTCTGCAGCAGAGCTGTAATCGCGTTATTGACAACGAATTCCTTTATTGGAATGGTCTAAAACGTGTGCCTGGTTAGCAAGCACACGTTTTAGACCATTCCAATGAAGGGATTCGGATCTCCTGCTGACAGCTGTAAAGCTGTCGAACTTTAAATGCCTGTATCTCTCAAACCATAGCGGTTTGAGGGATAAGTTTTTTTGCATCTAGCTCAACTTTTTAAGCTCTTCTAAATGCAAAAACCTTTTATTTTACATTACCAACCCTTTAAAACGAATTGCTTCATTGGAATGGTCTACAACAGTGGTTCTCAACCCGTGCCCTCAGTGGCTACTAACAGGCCAGGATTTGCGAATTTCCTTTTAAAAGCACAGGTGAGTTAATCGATATGACTTGAGCCTCTGGCCTGTTAGTGGCCACTGAGGGCACAGGCTGAGAACCTCTGGTCTACAAAGTGTGCTTGCGGAGCCGCCGATTGGTCCCCGGACAGAATTCTCCTGCAGTCAGCATAGCTCTGACGTCAAGGAAAGGGGAGGGAGGGGTGAACTTTAGTGCAGAATATCTCTCAAACCATTGCGGTTTGAGAGATAGGATTTGTTGCATATAGTTTATTTTTTATGCACTACAAAACTATAAAGATTTTTTTCTGGGACATTACTGTCCCTTTAAGTAACAAGCTTGACCCAAATCACCGATACACTCTCACAATACCATCCCTTTAGAGCAGTGATTCTCAACCAGGGTGCCATGGACATCAGCTTAGGGTGCCCCATGTTTTCTATGAAGACTGACAAAAATGGACTTTTAAATAAAGATTTATAGAAACTGTTATGCACAATATGTTCAGTTGTGTTACTATGATTGTAAGACCTAATAATAACTGTATATTTATGTATGGTATTTTCATTATGCCCTTGATAAAGTACATTAAATATGTTAGGGGTGCCCCGAATGTGCTACATTACGTGTTAGGGGTGCCCCGAACAAAAAAAGATTGAGAACCACTGCTTTAGAGCAAGTGGTATTACAGTGGTCAATTATTTTTAACTAGATTAGTAAATAGATGATAAGCACCTGTTTTACAGAGCGGAATCGTATTAGTACATCCTTACTTTTGGTCGACAGAAGAGGACGTATTGCTCACCCCTGTGGCACTCAAAGGGTTAAATACCACGAAACGATGAAGTCGATATTGATTTCGCATCCTTTTCCGGCGACCATAAGTAAGGATGTACTAATCCGATTCCGCTCCGTGAAACAAGTGATTATCATCTGTTTACTATTCCATAGGGTTAAAATATTGTTTAATAAATGATGCAATCAAAGTTCTGTTTGTACAGAAACAGATTCTAAATTATTTTTTTAGATGTCATTAACTCCCCCTCCCACTCACCCCAAAAAAAGACAAATCTACCTGTTGACAAAGAGACTTTAATACCTAAAATCCCATTAAATATGGAATTAGCATTATCTTGGATTCCGCAAACAAATTCCCTATTCATTCTGGGTGTAAGCTATTAAAGAACAGCCACTTAATCTTGCCATGTATGTCAATTTACTGTGAATAAATCCAATTAAATATGTCCCCTAATGATGAGGTATGTTAATGCTAAAAGCAAACAATTCGTGCAGTGGCTTGGCACACAATATTCTCAAATGCAACGCTGAGTAGATATCTTTAGTTTTATTAAAATTAATCAGAAGGGAGCCGTGTACTTTCGAAAATGCTGTTTATTTGTTTGTAATAGTGCTTTTTACACTAACAGCGAAAATAGCTGTTAAATAGATTGTGAATTTTGCAGTGTGCTGGCTGAGTAATCTCATGTACTGAAAAAAAATGATTATACAGCAATGTGGAGAGAAGGGGGAAGAGACGATGGGAGAGGAAAGGGGGAGAGGAATAGTTGTGGGGGGGGCAGGGAAAACAGAGGCACAAAAGAAGTGGTTAGGGTCTGACTAATACAATATCATACCTCCCAAGTGTCCCTTTTTAGGAGATACTAGGGGTCCATACCACCCAAGTGTCCCTCTTTAGGAGATATTAGGGCTCCATACCTCCCAAGTGTCCCTCTTTAGGAGATACTAGGGGTCCATACCTCCCAAGTGTCCCTCTTTAGGAGATACTAGGGGTCCATACCACCCAAGTGTCCCTCTTTAGGAGATATTAGGGCTCCATACCTCCCAAGTGTCCCTCTTTAGGAGATATTAGGTCTCCATACCTCCCAAATGTCCCTCTTTACGAGATATTAGGGTTCCATGCCTCCCAAGTGTCCCTCTTTAGGAGATATTAGGGGTGCATACCTCCCAAGTACCCCTCTTTAGGAGATATTAGGGTTCCATACCTCCCAAGTGTCCCTCTTTAGGAGATATTAGGGTTCCATACCCCCCCAAGTGTCCCTCTTTTGGAGATACTAGGGATGCATACCACCCATGTGTCCCTCTTTAGGAGATATTAGGGTTCCATACCCCCCAAGTGCCCCTCTTTTGGAGATATTAGGAGTCCATACCTCCCAAGTGTCCCTCTTTAGGAGACATTAGGGGTCCATACCTCCCAAGTGTCCCTCTTTAGGAGATATTAGGGGTGCATACCTCCCAAGTGTCCCTCTTTAGGAGATATTAGGGGTCCATACCTCCCAAGTGTCCCTCTTTAGGAGATATTAGGGGTGCATGCCACCCATGTGTCCCTCTTTAGGAGATATTAGGGCTCCATACCTCCCGTGTCCCTCTTTAGGAGATATTAGGGTTCAGTACATCCCAAGTGTCCCTCTTTAGGAGATATTACGGATCCATACCTCCCAAGTGTCCCTCGTTAGGAGATATTAGGGGTATATACCTCCCAAATATAACTCTTTAGGAGATATTAGGGGTCCATACCTCTCAAGTGTACCTTTTTAGGAGATATTAGGGGTTCATACCTCCCAAGTGTCCCTCTTTAGGAGATATTAGGGGTCCATACCTATCAAGTGCCCCTCTTTAGGAGATATTAGGGGTCCATACCTATCAAGTGCCCCTCTTTAGGAGACATAAATAAAACACTCTGTTCTTACTCTAAATCATTCATTCTGTTATACAAAGAGGTTCAATAAGTCATGAAATAACCTAAAAATTCTTGACAATGCCCTGTCCACCAGTCACACCCCCAAGAACACCACGTGAAACAAAAGTGTCCCTCTTTGGCCATTTGACATGTTGGGAGGTAGGCAATATTTAATAGGCAAAGAGGCATTATACTAGGGTTGTCACATCATCCCTTTAAAACTGGACAGATATCAAAATGCATGCAGCATGGATCCGTGGGAACCACTGCAGCCCCGCAGCTTGTATTTTTCATACAAGTCAAGTTTTAAAAGGGGTGATCTGGAAGCCTTACATTAGACATAAAAATTGGTTTGGGATGGTATTTGGTTACGCGTATCAAAATAAATAATGAAAGGACAGTAGTAAGTGTCGGTGACATTTGACACTCCAGCTGTTGGAGAATACAACTTCCATTTTCCCCAAACAGCCAACATATGGGAGTTATAGCTTCCAGGATTCAAAGGTTGCCTACCCCTAGGGCTCTATTAAGTGTAAGGCTGAAGAAGGCAGAGCTAGAATCAATGGAGTGAATGTTGGGATTCTCCATCGCTTTTCTACTTGTGTTTGCCTCTAACACAGCTCATTGTGATTTAGGGTATAATGTACAGTGTATTAGAGCTACAGTTCAAACCAGCGGACACCCTCCATTAGCATAGGAATTGTACCCCTTAAAGGGATAGTAACACTAAATATGTAAATATTATCACTTTAAAATCTGAGTTTGCCGCTTGTGGACTCCACACAGCCATTGTGTACACTACTCCGTATAGAGCTTTTGTAACAGTCCCTGGATCGCTAGCTGTCTGGATTACCGTATCTTGTAGGGTGCACCTCATTAATGACTACAAGATAGGGCAATCCGGAGAGCTAGCGATCCAGGGACTGTTACAAAAGCTCTATACGGAGTAGTGTACACAATGGCTGTGTGGAGTCCACAAGCGCCAAACTCAAATTTTAAAGTGATAATATCTACTTTTTGGTTGTGGGGTGGAAATATCTTAGCGGATGCAACACCCTGGGAGTTGAAGGCGCCAGTGAATCTTCCTGAAAATATCTATACTTGGATTCTTGCCGAATTAAGCTCTTGTAAGAAGAGGCACTTGAGATAATTATTACCGTCTAATACAGTGGTTCTCAACCTGTGGGTCGGGACCCCTTTGGGGGTCGAATGACGATTTGCCAGGGGTCACCTAAAACCATTAGATATTTATATTTTGATTCATAACAGTAGCAAAATTACAGCGATGAAGGAGCAAAAAAAATAATTTTACTGTTAGGGGGTCGCCACAACTTGGGAAATTTTATCAAAGGGTCGCGGCACTAGAAAGCTTGAGAAGCACTGGTCTAATGCCTTCTTCAAAGAATGTATCTGTACAGCACTAAATATGTAAAAATATATATATTGTAAGGTTTATACTCCTGAGTAAAACAAGGGTACTCCCACTGCTGACAGGTGTTTTATTCAAAAGTTATTGCAGCCGAAAATTGAATTTTTTTAGGCGCAACATCTCAAAAGCCTGAAAATTGACAGTGGCGCTGTTGCTACACCATAATAAGGACAACTCTGGTCAGTTGACCATAAATCTCCATAGGATGGGGTAGCAACAGTGTCGCTATAACATTTCAGGTCATTGAGATGGTGCTCCTGAAGGGGTAGATGTACTAAAATGTAATACAGAGGAGATAACTTATCCAGTGTGATAAACTCTCCTGTTCCTATGTTATTCTATGGGAGAGATTTAGTTATAGACTACAGGGGAGATGTACTAAGGTGTGATAAAGAGGAGATAACTTCTCCAGTGAGATAAACTCTCCAGTTCCTATGTTATTCTATGGGAGAGATTTAGTTATAGACTACAGGGAATATGTACTAAGGTGTGATAAAGAGGAGATCACTTCTCCAGTGAGATAATCTCTCCAGTTCCTATGTTATTCTATGGGAGATCTTTAGTTATAGACTACAGGGAATATGTACTAAGGTGTGATAAAGAGGAGATCACTTCTCCAATGAGATAAACTCTCCAGTTCCTATGTTATTCTATGGGAGATATTTAGTTATAGACTACAGGGGGAGATGTACTTATGTGTGATAAAGAGGAGATAACTTCTCCAGTGAGATAAACTCTCCAGTTCCTATGTTATTCTATGGGAGATATTTAGTTATAGACTACAGGGGGAGATGTACTTATGTGTGATAAAGAGGAGATAACTTCTCTAGTGAGATAAACTCTCCATCTCCTATGTTATTCTATGGGAGATCTTTAGTTATAGACTACAGGGGAGATGTACTAAGGTGTGATAAAGAGGAGATAACTTCTCCAGTGAGATAAACTCTCCAGTGCCTATGTTATTCTATAGGAAAGCTTTAGTTATAGACTACAGAGGAGATGTACTAAGGTGTGATAAAGGGGAGATAACTTCTCCAGTGAGATAAACTCTTCAGTTCCTATGTTATACTATTGCGACTATGCACTAAGATGTCTCCAGCTTGGTCGATCTTAGTATGTAGGCTCTATAAAATAACATAGGAATTGTAGAGCTTATCACACTGGAAACATTATACCTTTTCATTCTCACACCTTAGTGCATCTCCACCCCCCCTCCCCAGGAGAAATTTTGGGGCACACCAACTGCACACCTTTTGGGGAGAAATCAAAATTCTTCAAATTCTCATGAAGTGATATGGCGATTTTAACCCCATGAAATGTTTCCAACACATTAGTTCCGAGACCCCACTAGGATTCAATGAGCAAAAAGCCCCATTTTATTTGATGGGAATCATTCTGTGTCTCCTAAGGTGAAGTTGGTGCACACCAGACGGGCACCTGCTCCTCTTTGTATATCAGAATGTATCAATCAGATGTTATGGTTCAAGGACATTGGCATGGAAGGATTACTGCAGATATGTAGCTACAGATATCTCCATCTCTATCATATTTAGGGTTAATGATACATTTAAAAATGTATATTGAGGGGCAATAAAGCAACTCAAGAAATATGTATTAATAACCCTTTAAGGGCCTAATCGGTGTGTACTTCTCTGGTCCGTAAAGGGTTAATAAAGGAAAGCTTGAACCTCTTTATGAACCTTAAAAACAACTTTCTTACCCTGTTCACAAAAATAACACTTTAAACTAAATTTCTGTCTAGTAACCCCTTGTGTGCAAGAAGGGATGTGCAACACATTTTAATGCAATGCATACCACCCCCCGACATGAAAATACTTAAATGGTAACTCCTTGAGAACAAGAGCAGTGGGCAGCATACCACCTCTCTGGTCCTCAAGGGGTTAAACGGAGAGCATTTAAGACACTATAGAATTTTTAGGGGAAAAGGTGGGACAACACCAGGTAAAAATATTTGCAAAACATTCATAACATGTAAAGTTTCAACTGTTCAAATAATATTGCTTTTTTATATGTTTATTTTTAAACAAATAAATACAACTAGTGTAAATGCCTGTGTATACGGGCCAAGGTCCGGGTGATGTTAACCCTCTGAGTGCCAGAGGGGTACGCAACGCATTGCTTTGCAATGCGTTGCGTATCCCTCTGGTACTCAAAGGGTTAAGAGGCCGGTCCTGCTCTGCGTCCTGCCGCCGACGCAGTCATGCACTGTAGAGACTGCCCGAAAGCACAGAATGCTCCCAGCACAGAACTCCCAGCATACCTACATCTCCCAGCATTCCATGCTCCCAGCATTCCGTGCTCCCAGCATTCTATGCTCCCAGTGCGCCCAACATTCTATGCTCTCAGCATTCTGTGCATTCAGGCAGCCTCTACTGCGCATGACGGCTTCTTACAAACATTCTAGCGAATTATTATATAGGATGTGCTTCAGTGCATTTGCTCCCTTTTTTTACTTAGGAGATCTTAGTAAATAAAACCATCACTGTCATGCATTCCCGCTCTCTTCTCCAGTGTTCAGCGTGCTGCTAATACTGAAGACATTAGTTTGGCTTTATGACACGTGCCTTTGGCCAATCAACGTATTTGGCTTCTCGTGGGAATACGCATTTAAGAGATGATCACAATGGGGGGCCTATGGGACTTGCGTAACTAATGCGGCTCTATGGGAATGTGATTGGAATCACCAAGCTACTCGAGACAGGGAGTATGCAAGTGGGGCAGAAGCCTGGGAAGCGGGACATGGTCTCTACGCGGCGGGACAGCGGGATTGGGCCCCAAAATCAGGGCTGTGCCACTTAAATAGGGACAGTTGGCAGCTATGAAACCAAGGTGTCTTCCATCCACATAGAAAATGACGGCAGAACTACCCAATATTGCTGACATACAGTCACCCAACAGTTTTAAACATAAGTGCATCTGTCACTACAATGAGAATTACTACAAGTTATCAGATTTCTTAACAATTTGAGTACTAGAGGGTTGTTAAGCAATCCTAGCGCGTGAAGGGTTAATTCAGCATAGCTTTTTTTCTGAGACAGAAAGGTATTGAAATAGCAGATTCTATGCCCAATATTAAAGGATGGAAATAACTGTATTTATAATAAAACACTTTATAAATTCCCTGCAATTTTATTCCCCAAAAAAAAAAAAAAAAAAACAATAGCACATAGACAATGGTAACCCTTGGACTATGTGTTATAGCACATGACTGCAGCACTCAGAATGTTAACCCTTTCAGCAATGTGTTCCGTACCCCTCTCACACTCAAAGGGTTAAACAAATGAATACAATTTGCTTCAGTGCATTTTCTCCCTTTTTTACTTAGGTGAACTTAGTAAATAAAACCAGGGTGTTTACCATACACATAGCAAATGATGGCAGAACTGCCCAATATTGCTGACAGACAGTAACCCAATAGTTACACCTAAGTGTATCTGTAATGAGAATTACTACAATCTCTGCAGGAGTTATCAGATTTCTTATCAATTTGAGTGCTAGAGGGATTGTTCAACCATCCTGGCACTCAAAGGGTTAATTCAACGTAGCATTCTTCCAAGACAGAAACGTATTGAAATTGCAGATTCTATGCCCAATATTTATGGATGGAAATAACTGTATTTCTAATAAAACACTTTATAAATTCCCTGCAATTTTGTTTTTCGAAAAAAAAAACAATAACACAAAGACATGGTGACCCTTTGACTATTTGTTGCAGCACATGATTGCAGCACTCAGAATGTTAACCCTTTGAGAGCCAGAGGGGTACGGAATGCATCGCAAAGCAATGCATTCCGTACACCTCTGGCACTCAAAGGGTTAAACAAATGAATACAATTTGCTTCAGTGCATTTGCCCCCTTTTTTACTTAGATGATCTTAGTAAATAAAACCAGGGTGTTTACCATACACATAGCAAATGATGGCAGAACTACCCAATATTGCTGATAGACAGTCACCCAGTAGTTTTACACATAAGTCTGTCTGTCACTGCAATGAGAATTACTACAATCCCTGCAGGAGTTATCAGAATTCATACCAATTTGAGTGCTAGAGGGTTGTGCAACCATTCTGGAGCTGAAAGGGTTAATTCAGCATAGCTTCTACCGAGACAGAAATGCACTGAAATTGCAGAGGCTATGCCCAATATTTATGGATGGAAATAACTGTATTTATAATAAAATACTTTATAAATTCCCTGCAATTGTTTTTCGAAAAAAAAACCAACAAAAAAAACAATAGCACATAGACAATGGTAACCCTTTGACTATATGTTGTAGCACTTGATTGCAGCACTCAGAATGTTAACCCTTTGAGTGTCAAAGGTGTACGGAATGCGTTCGATATCCCTAAGGCGCCCAAAAGGATTTAAAGTAACATCTTCCCTTCTGGCTGTTTTTCTTCACAGTGTTTGAGAGATACATATCAGGTAGAAAATACATATTATCTATCAGCTATAATGTATAGATTTATTGTAGATAAGCTGCCGTGCATTGTTATATATTTGCAATCTATCTGAATAAACACTTGTCTATATAATAGCAGTAGTTGGAGAATGGGGACATGCCAGTCTTTGCCTGCAGTGCCACTGCTATGCCAACCTGTGTTTTCATATTATTAGTACACTATCCTCAAGACTGTGCCATCTCTGTCTTGCTAGCTGAATATCATTACATTGCCCCTAGGCACTACCAGGTCCAATACCATGCCAGTGGGGATGTGTCCCACATTGAGCTGGTACCATGCTGCAGTGTGTTAGCTTATCAAAGCACAATGCCAGTCCCATGTCACACTGTGTGTGCACAGCACAGTGCCAATGCCATGCCAGTCTGTGAGTGTGCCCCATTAAAACACAATGTCAATACCATGCCAGTATGGGTGCACATCACAGCATAGTTCCAGTACTATGCCAGTCTTTGCCTACCCATCAATGTATAGTGCTAATATCATGCCATTCTGTGGGAGCCCATCTAAAAATATTGCCAGTACCATGCTAGTCTGTTTTGTGCATCAAAAGTGCAGTGCCAGTATGTGACGGCACTGTCTGTACCATGCCAGACCCTACACACGTCTGTGCTGGCTGTAGGCAGAGTGTGAGCACCTTGCCAGTCTCAGGAAATGACTATACTGCCCCCAAGCACAGTAACAGATAAATGCTAGTGCATGTCTTCACGTGGATTCACTGAGCCCTGAGCAGTGCCAGCACAATGCCAGTCTGTGTGTACAGGTGTGCTGCAATTCAACTACAGTGCCAGTTCAATGCCAGTTTTGTTTGTTCCCATGATTTCATCACAGAATCAGTGACAAACAAGTCAGTGAGGCTTGTGCACGAAGGAGAAATGGAGCAACAGTGGAGGGGAACATTAACATTTTCCGCAATGATTTAAATGGAGTGTTTAACCCTTTGAATGTAGATAGGTCTCCAAAGCATCTCAGAGCAATTCTTTTGAGACCTCTCTACCACTGAAAGGGTTAAATGCACATTTTAACCCATTGAGTGCCAGAGAGGTGTGCAATGCATTGCTTTCACTGGCACTCAAAGGGTTAAACTGATGGGTATGCAAAGCGATGTTTGTCTCCTGAGTTGGGTATAAATGTATGATGTTCAGCACAGTGCCAGTCTGTGTATGGGTATAAATGTATGATGTTCAGCACAGTGCCAGTCTGTGTATGGGTATAACTGTATGATGTGCAGCACAGTGCCAGTCTGTGTATGGGTATAACTGTAAGATGTTCAGCACAGTGCCAGTCTGTGTATGGGTATAACTGTAAGATGTTCAGCACAGTGCCAGTCTGTGTATGGGTATAACTGTAAGATGTTCAGCACAGTGCCAGTCTGTGTATGGGTATAAATGTATGATGTTCAGCACAGTGCCAGTCTGTGTATGGGTATAAATGTATGATGTTCAGCACAGTGCCAGTCTGTGTATGGGTATAACTGTATGATGTTCAGCACAGTGCCAGTCTGTGTATGGGTATAACTGTAAGATGTTCAGCACAGTGCCAGTCTGTGTATGGGTATAACTGTAAGATGTTCAGCACAGTGCCAGTCTGTGTATGGGTATAAATGTAAGATGTTCAGCACAGTGCCAGTCTGTGTATGGGTATAAATGTATGATGTTCAGCACAGTGCCAGTCTGTGTATGGGTATAACTGTAAGATGTTCAGCACAGTGCCAGTCTGTGTATAGGTATAACTGTATGATGTTCCGCACAGTGCCAGTCTGTGTATGGGTATAAATGTATGATGTTCAGCACAGTGCCAGTCTGTGTATGGGTATAAATGTATGATGTTCAGCACAGTGCCAGTCTGTGTATGGGTATAACTGTATGATGTTCAGCACAGTGCCAGTCTGTGTATGGGTATAACTGTAAGATGTTCAGCACAGTGCCAGTCTGTGTATGGGTATAACTGTATGATGTTCAGCACAGTGCCAGTCTGTGTATGGGTATAAATGTAAGATGTTCAGCACAGTGCCAGTCTGTGTATGGGTATAACTGTAAGATGTTCAGCACAGTGCCAGTCTCTGTATGGGTATAACTGTAAGATGTTCAGCACAGTGCCAGTCTGTGTATGGGTATAAATGTAAGATGTTCAGCACAGTGCCAGTCTGTGTATGGGTATAAATGTATGATGTTCAGCACAGTGCCAGTCTGTGTATGGGTATAACTGTAAGATGTTCAGCACAGTGCCAGTCTGTGTATAGGTATAACTGTATGATGTTCCGCACAGTGCCAGTCTGTGTATGGGTATAAATGTATGATGTTCAGCACAGTGCCAGTCTGTGTATGGGTATAAATGTATGATGTTCAGCACAGTGCCAGTCTGTGTATGGGTATAAATGTATGATGTTCAGCACAGTGCCAGTCTGTGTATGGGTATAACTGTATGATGTTCCGCACAGTGCCAGTCTGTATATGGGTATAACTTTATGATGTTCAGCACAGTGCCAGTCTGTGTATGGGTATAACTGTAAGATGTTCAGCACAGTGCCAGTCTGTGTATGGGTATAAATGTATGATGTTCAGCACAGTGCCAGTCTGTGTATGGGTATAAATGTATGATGTTCAGCACAGTGCCAGTCTGTGTATGGGTATAACTGTAAGATGTTCAGCACAGTGCCAGTCTGTGTATGGGTATAACTGTAAGATGTTCAGCACAGTGCCAGTCTGTGTATGGGTATAAATGTATGATGTTCAGCACAGTGCCAGTCTGTGTATGGGTATAAATGTATGATGTTCAGCACAGTGCCAGTCTGTGTATGGGTATAACTGTAAGATGTTCAGCACAGTGCCAGTCTGTGTATGGGTATAACTGTAAGATGTTCAGCACAGTGCCAGTCTGTGTATGGGTATAAATGTATGATGTTCAGCACAGTGCCAGTCTGTGTATGGGTATAAATGTATGATGTTCAGCACAGTGCCAGTCTGTGTATGGGTATAAATGTATGATGTTCAGCACAGTGCCAGTCTGTGTATGGGTATAACTGTATGATGTTCAGCACAGTGCCAGTCTGTGTATGGGTATAATTATATAATGTTCAGGACTGTGCCAGTTTCTGCTCGCCAATGATTACACCCTCCCATACATATTTCCAGTATAACGTTAATATGTACCTTCACATGATCACATACTGCCTAACACAGTGCCAGTATAATGCCAGTCTGTATCTGAACATAATCAGTATGCCAGGATGAGTTGAAGCTAATCACGCAGTGCCACTATAATGCAAATATGTACCTTCACATGATCAAATACTCCCTAGTAAAATGACAGTCTATATCTTAACACAATCACACAGTGCCAGTATAATACCAGTCTGTATCTGAACATAACTGTGCCAGTATAATGCCAGTCTGTATCTAAATATAATCACACAGTGCCAGTATACCAGACTGCATCTGAACATAATCACACAGTTCCAGTATAATGCCAGTCTGTATCTGAACATAATTGTGCCAGTATAATACCAGTGTGTATCTGATCATAATTGTGCCAGTATAATGCCAGTCTGTATCTGAACATAATCACACAGTGCCAGTATAATGCCAGTCTGTATATGAACATAGTCACACAATGCCAGTATAATACCAGTCTGCATCTGTTTATAATAACACAGTGCCAGCATAATACCAGTCTGTATCTGCGCCACACAGTGCCAGTATGCCAGTTTGTGTCTGTACTTAAACAGTGCCAGTATAATGCCAATCATTCTGTACATGATCAAACAGTGCCAGTATAATGCCAATCATTCTGTACATGATCAAACAGTGCCAGTATAATGCCAATCATTCTGCACACGATCAAGCAATGCCAGTATACCAGTCTGAATCTGCACATGACCACGCAATGTAACACCAGTTTGTATTTGCACTTTGTCAGATAGAACCAGGAGAAAGCAAGCCTGTATTTGCATAAAATGACACAGTGCCAGTATAATGCCAGTCTGTATCTGTTTATAATAACACAGTGCCAGTATAATGCCAGTCTGTATCTGTTTATAATAACACAGTGCCAGTATAATGCCAGTCTGTATCTGTTTATAATGACACAGTGCCAGTATAATGCCAGTCGATGTCGATGTGCACAGAACAGTTTTCTGCCAGTCTTTCTGCTCATAATCAAACAGTGCCAGTATAATACCATTCTGTATATGTGAACCATAGTAATACCAGCCTGTGCATTCTCACAGTATAATGTTAGTCCACGCATGCAGTTCTTGTACAATGCTATCCTGTATACACAGTGCCAATATAACCCTTTGAGTGCCAGAGTGGTACACAACGCATTGCTTTGCAAAGCGTTGCGTACCACTCTGGCACTCAAAGGGGTAATGCCAGTTTGTGAGGACACAGTACCAAGACAATGCTAGTCTGTGCACATACTGCCAGTATAATGCTATTCTGAGCACACGGTACCAGTATAATGCCAGTCTGTCCACAGTGCCAATATTATACCAGTTTATGAACAGTGTCAGTACAATGCCAGTTTGTGCCCACAGTGTCAGTATAATGCCAGTCTGTTCGCGGTGCCGGCGTTATGCCAGTTTGTGCCTGTAAAATGCCAGTCTGTTCACACAGTGTCAGTATGCCAGTTTGTACCACACTGCCGGTACGATACCAGTATGTGCACAGTGCCAGTTTGTTCCCACCATGACAGTAAAATGCCAGTCTGTGTATACAGCGCCAGTGCAATGACAGTAATAAAGGCTGGTACTTACCAAAGACCACCAGCAGCAGAAGGACGTATCCAAACAGCCTGAACGAGCTCATGGTCAGGGGTCCAGGGGCTGAGGGCCACTGATACGGGGCTGGGAGGTTTAACTCCGGGCTCTGGGGTCCCCCCTCTTCCTGTAGATGTCTAACTCACTCTCTGAATCCCGGATCAGACTGGCCCCTCTTGTTTTACACAACATCCCCCTGCAGATGGGTGCTGGAGCCTCCAAATCCGACAGCACCAGGCAACTTTCACTGAAACTTCAGCCTCAGATCCTGGGAGGGGGCTCTCTGGGACTGGGGTTATATAAGGGGTCCTGGGGTTAGAGAGGCTGGGAATGGAAAGCAGACGGGATTATCCTCCTATTAATCAACTTGGGTCCTGGGATCCTGGAGTGAAATCGTGGAGATGGACACTGGATCCCGTTCGCTACCGGAGGTCCTGATGTAAAATAGCGGAGTATCCTGGATTCAGTGATAGGGGTCCGTATCCTGCATTACATTCTGGGGGTCCTGGTATCCCTGGAGTTCACATAGAGGGGTTCAGATGCACCGGCTGTGTATACAGGGGTGCAGGTATCCTGAGATCTGATGGAAAGGGGTTCTGTATCCAGTGAGAATTTGGAGGGGGTCCGATGTGCTCCCCGTGGGTTGAGGAGTGTTCTAGGGTCCTGTGTTTGGTTGCCTGGTATTTTTGGGGTAGGCAGAGGGGCTCCCGGTGTAAAAGGAGAGGGATACCGGGGTGCTTGTATCCTGGAAGTGCAGGGGTTAAATCCAATCCGATCCAGTAGATGTGAGTCCCCAGGCGCTGGCAGTCTGAGTATCACTGTGCAGTGGGCACAGGGAAGCCGGTCCGTAGCAGGCGGCACACAGCAGCCTCTGCCAGTCTCAGGTCTGTGGCTTTGCTCTTAGACAAGATCCGAGCTGGTCCCGCTGCCTGTCACTGCTCAGCGCTTGGGAGGCTCTTAAAGGGACAGAGCGGCAGAAACGCTCAGGAGAAGGAACAGTTCCACAGCAGTAACCCCAGCCTCAGTGCGCTCAGTGACATGTGCTCAGCTCTGTCCAGAGGCAGATGTGAGCAGCAGCGCTGCCTGTCAATCACACACACATCAAAGGGTTCTGGGGAGGTTGGACTGGAACCATTAACTGCTCTGTACATGGGGTAAAAGGGGCAGAATCATAACCTCATCAGGGGCAAAACCACCTCACCGTGACACCAGCACCATGACACACACATACCACACACACACGTGTACACGTACAAAGATACAGACATATACGCACACACACACCCACAAAGATACACACGTATACATACACACAAAGATACAGACATATACACACACACATACCCACAAAGATACACACGTATACATACACACAAAGATACAGACATATACACACACAGACCCACAAAGATACACACATATACATACACACAAAGATACAGACATATACATACACACAAAGATACAGACATATACACACACACATACCCACAAAGATACACACATATACATATATACACACAAAGATGCAGGCATATACACACACAGACCCCCCACAAACACATATACCCACAAAGATACAAAAATATACACACACAGACCCCACACGCACCCATACCCACAAAGATATATATATATATATATATGAATAAAGATACAGACATATATACACACACACACATACCCACAAAGATATATATATATATATATATATATATATATATATATAAAGATACAGACATATATACACACACACACATACCCACAAAGATGCAGACATATATATGCTTACACCTCTATACACAAACATATACACACACAAATATACAGACATATGTATAAAACGCACAGACCTCTACACACACACACACATATACAAGCAAATATACAGGCATACATGTACACAGATCCCTACACACAGACACACTCACAGATGCACACACACATTCACACACATATAAATGCATACATACACATATACATACATAAATACACAGATAGACACACACACTCTCATAGATAGATATGAGATAGATAGATAGATAGATAGATAGATAGATAGATAGATAGATAGATAGATATGAGATAGAGATAGATAGATAGATAGATAGATAGATAGATAGATAGATAGATGATAGATATGTAGATAGATAGATAGATAGATAGATAGATAGATAGATAGATGATAGAGAGATATGAGATAGATAGACATATATATAGATAGATAGACAAATAGATATGAGATAGATAGATAGATAGATAGATAGATAGATAGATAGATAGATAGATGATAGAGAGATATGAGATAGATAGACATATATATAGATAGATAGGCAAATAGATAGATATGAGATGGATAGATAGATAGATAGATAGATAGATAGATATGAGATAGATAGATAGATATGAGATAGATACATAGATAGATATGAGATAGATAGATAGATAGATAAGTAGACAGACACACACATTATATATATATGTATTATACATACATGCACATATCCATACACACACACACATACATGCACACGCATACATACACAAACACACATATACACAGACTCCCACAGATAAATACACCGACACATATATGCGCACGCATGCACACACAAACACACTACAGTCAGACTATACCTCCAGTTTACACACACACACACAAGCTCACACACACCACATTAAAACTACATAGATCTCAACCAATATAAACACACATACATGTCACTACCAACACAAAGGCACAAACTCACAATCACACACACAGTAATAATTACACATACACACTATACACATAACACATCTAATCTACATACACAAACACTCACACATACATATATACATTAAACAAGTATTTATAGAACAGACATACACATAAACACACATGCAGTCACACACATACATACGTACACATAAATACATTAACCAGGTATGTACAGTCACACACACACGCACACACACACACACACACACACACTTTTGTGCAGTTTTAAGGCTGCATTTTGTCTGGCATGTACCTACCATAATTGATCCCGTTGTACTGAGTCTGGCAGCAGTGAGGAAGATGGGCAGGATACCCAGCCAATAATTCAGAGGAATAGAAAGGGGCTGCTATAGAGGATGAATTACCAGATCTCTGGTACAACTATAAATAGTGAGAGCACACATTATCTGGACTCTTGGAGCAGATCTGCATTTCAGCACTGAACAACAGCCTGTGACTTACTTATTAACCAGTAAACAGACCTTTTATTTTGCCATTGGATTGTATGTGATTGTGTGACCTACAGTTAATTCAGGACCTGTGTTGTCCCCCATGAGAAGTTACATTTATATATTTATTTAGAATTTATTTTTTAGAAAGTGTTTTACAAGGAAGAATACACTGAGATGTCTCTCATTTTCAAGTGCGTCCTGAAGAGTATTTACAGTAAAAAGATAGACATTTACAAAAATAGAAATAGTAAATTTGGATTTGTCTCCTGTGCTGCAGTTGGTACTTCAACTTCAACCTATGTTCACTTGGGTGAACTGCTGTATCTGCAGCATCACTCGTGTGAACCATCTGCATGATGATCCATGGCAGAGTGCAGATCAAGCAAGCTGCAACTAGGTTTTGTCATCACAGAACACATTCAAGTTGCAGCATGTTGTGTTCAGATGGATGAGGCAAGAATCCTATTTAATAATTTGCTAGGATGTTTGTCAGAAGCCGTCATGCGCAGTAGAGACTGCTCGAACGGTCAGAATGCTGTGAGTCCTTTGCTGGGAGCATTCTGTGTGGAATGCTGGGAGTTCTGTGCTGGGAGCATTCTGTGAGGAATTCCAGGAGTTCTGTGCTGGGAGCATTCTGTGTGGAATGCTGGGAGTTCTGTGCTGGGAGCATTCTGTGCGGAATGCTGGGAGTTCTGTGCTGGGAGCATTCTGTGCGGAATGCTGGGAGTTCTGTGCTGGGAGCATTCTGTGCGGAATGCTGGGAGTTCTGTGCTGGGAGCATTCTGTGAGGAATTCCAGGAGTTCTGTGCTGGGAGCATTCTGTGTGGAATGCTGGGAGTTCTGTGCTGGGAGCATTATGTGCGGAATGCTGGGAGTTCTGTGCTGGGAGCATTCTGTGCGGAATGCTGGGAGTTCTGTGCTGGGAACATTCTGTGTGGAATGCTGGGAGTTCTGTGCTGGGAGCATTCTGTGCATTCGGGCAGTCTCTACAGCGCATAGCGTGAGTGACGGCAGACACAGAGCAGGACCGGCCTTTTAACCCTTTGAGTGCCGGAGGGGTAAGCAACGCATCCCGCATTGCAAAGCAATGCATTGCGTACCCCTCCGGCACTCAAAGGCTTAACATCTCCCAGACCTTGGCCCGTCTACACGGGCTTTTACACTAGTATCCAATGTAAGGCTACATGTACATCTGTGATTTGACTGTAGTAATGAGACTGCATAAAATCGTATTTAAAAACGTGCGCATGTGTTTTGTATGCATTTTTATGGTGATTTGATTGCAATTTGAATATATTGTGAATCATATAAAAGTCATCCCAGAATGCCTTGACAACCCTCTAAAATGTAATTAAATCTTTCTGTATCTGCACACTTATGCCAACTGAAATCAATAGACACGCTTTAATGGTATTTTTAATGCAGGAATGGACTTAAGTTGCAGCAAACGGTGATCATATATTACAAGGCTATACAGGTTCAGTCCTCAAGGGCCACCAGCAGGCCAGGATTTAAGGATTATCCTGATTAAGCACAGGTGGGTCAGTCAAAATGAAGGAGACACTGATTACATCCTGGCCTGTTGGTGGCCCTTGAGGACTGAACTTGGACAGCCCTGATATATTATATTAACTACGTGAATCGCCAGTGTGAACAGCCCCAAACAATACCATTGTACATAACTCAGTGGGGGATACACACTAAGGTGTGATAAAGAGGTGATGTCACTTCTCCAGTTCCTATGTCATTCTATAGAGCCTATGCACTAATATCACTAAAGCTGGAGAAATCTTAGTGCATTCTCTCCATACAATAACAAAGAGAAGTGATATCACCGGATAAGTGATCTATTTATCACTCCTTAGTGCATCTCCCCCAATGAGTTCAAAACGCTGCGTTAAAAACACGAGTTCGGTGCCATGGGGACTTAGCTGTTCCACTTTGATTGACTAGAGCAGCTTTCTAAACTCCACGCTAATTTCCTAAAGTGAACCTACCCTCAGGGCTTGTGCTAATATAATATAAGTTAACCCCTTGGATGATAGGTACGACTCTATAGTGTTGCTGTGTAATGTATCTTATACTTCTATATCACCCAAAGGGGGGCGCCTATGGGCTTTATTCATCAAGGTTCGCCATTCTGGATCCAAACAACTGCGCCATTAAAGGAACTGAAAGCCCAGTTGCATAACAATAGGGGTCGCAGCGGTAGCACCTCTGAGCAGGCCCGTCACTCCAGGGGCCCATCTACCCCTTTAGCCCCCCCACCCCACCCAGCACCAGCAACAAGCCAAGTGTGTGCCTTCTTAAGGTACAGACCTCTAGCAGCTGATCTCACTCTTTGGCATTACTGAAGAGACTACTGCTGAGGAGCTCCAGCTGTATAGAGATCTGTGCAGGAAGAGGCACAGACCTCTCCTGCCATGCCGCTAGACCACCAGGGAGGTAGGAGATGGACACTGGGGGGTCAATAGGGGCAATGCAGTGGTGTAACAATAGAGGTCACAGGGGTCGCACCTGCGACCGTGCCCGTCACTCCAGGGGCCCGGCTGCCCCCTGAGACCCCCCTGCCTGGCACCTGCAACATTCTGATCGCTGAGCTCTGCTGTGCCTTATTCAGCACAGACCTGTAGCAGCAGATCTCCCTTCAACACTGTAGTAAACCAGAGATATCATCTCCCAGGGTTCTGAATTACTGAAGAGAGGACAGCACGGGAGATCCTCCTGTATAGAGGTCTGTGCCGAAGGAGCACAGACCTCTCCTGCCATGCCGCTGGACCACCAGGGAGGTTGGAGATGGACACTGGGGGGTCAATAGGGGCAATGCAGTGGTGTAACAATAGAGGTTGCCGGGGTCGCACCAGCGACCGGGCCCATCACTCCAGGGACCCGGCCGCCCCCTGAGACCCCCCTGCCTGGCGCCTGCAACATTCTGATCACTGAGGTCTGTGCCTTCTTCGGCACAGACCTGTAGCAGCAGATCTCCCTCCGACACTGTAGTAATGCAGAGACATCATCTCCCAGGGTTCTGAATTACTGAAGAGAGGACAGCACGGGAGATCCTCCTGTATAGAGGTCTGTGCCGACGGAGCACAGACCTCTCCTGTCATGCCGTAGGACCACCAGGGAGGTAGGAGATGGGCAATGTGGAGAATGGGGGCAATGTGGAGATGGGGGGCAATGTAGAGATGGGGGACAATGTGGAGGTGGCCAATGGAGATGGCCAATAGGGGGGTCAATATGGTTGAGGGGGGCAAATATCTTGAACCAGGGCCCTGTGGCTTCTCGCTACACTTCTGGGGCAATGTGGAGATTGGGGGCAATGTGGAGGTGGCCAATGGGGGGGCAATGTGGTCGGGGGCGCCATGGCAATTTTTGCACCAGGGCCTGATGGCTTCTACTTACTCCTCTGTGAAAACCCTAAAAGATTTATGAGACCTTTAACTCCTTGAGTGCAAGAAGCAAAGAGCTGGAGACCTCTTTAGCATTTAAGCTGGTTAAACACCTCATTCAAATCAGCAGAATTTTTATTTCCCCCTGTGGTGCAGTGGTTTGATCTGGAATGGCGTCTCATTAGTTCTACAGGCGCAATTAAAAAAAAAATGCAATTCTGGAGCCAACCAACTGTATCACAGGGGAGAAATCAAACTTACCATATATTTAATTTGCAGAGCAATGCCTTGGAGATCTCTTTAACATTCATGTGGCTGAAAGTTCCATTTAAATCTATGAGAATTAGTGGAATTTGTATTTCTCCCCTACAGTGCAGTTGGTTTGTTCCACAACGCATGTTATATGTGTTATTTTTGCCTCTGAGGACTGTTTGTTCAGGAAACGCATAAGGCTGAGGGTTGAGTCTGTTGTTCCTGTCCTTATTTTGTCTCTCCAAAGTGCATGCAATGTAGCAGTAAATAAAAGCTATGTTTTATACTGCGCTTCCATGCACCTGATCTGGTGTTCAATAATAATGGGATTCTTGTGTAACCGTTCCCTGATCCTAGCAGACAGTCATAGTATTGTTTTTTACTATAATAAATCATGGATCCGGTACACTCGGATTTAAAGTGATAGCACCTCCTGATAATAAACCTGGGCAGAAAATCATAACCGACACCAATGGCAGAAAGCAAGAAAGTGAAGTATTGTCTATTTTCTGAAACCCATAAATGTAGGTGCTATTTGTGATTGCTCACATGTTGATGCAAGAAACATACTAACACCTTGATACTGATTTCTGAATAGCACATGCTCCTAATTAATGACACAGCTAGCACATGCTACTTAATTAATAACATAGCACATGCTCCTAAATTAAAGGTACAGCTAGCACATGCTCGTAAATTGTTAACACAGCACATGCTCCTAAATTAATGACACAGCTAGCACCTGCTCCTTAATTAATGGTACAACTAGAACTTAAATTAACAGCACAGTGAGAACATGCTCCTAAATTAATGACACGCCTAGCACATTCTCCTGAATTAACGGCACAGTTAGCACATGCTCCTTAATTAAGAACTTGCTTCAAAATTAATGACAAACCTAGCACGTGCTCCTAAATTAACAGTACAGTTAGCACATGCTCCTAAATTAATGACACAGTGAGAACATGCTCCTAATTAAGGACACAGCTAGTACATGCTTCTAAATTAATGACACAGTTAGCACATGCTACTTAATGAATGACACAGTTAGCACTTGATCCTAAACTAATAGCACAATTAGCACATGCTCCTAAATTAACTGCACAGTTAGCACATGCTACTAAATTAATGGCACAGCTAGCACATGCTCCTAAATTAACTGCACAGTTAACACATGCTCCTAAATTAACAGAACAGTTAGCACTTGATCCTAAACTAATAGCACAGTTAGCACATGCTCCTAAATTAACGGCACAGTTAGCACATGTTCCTAAATTGTTAACACAGCACATGCTCCTAAATTAATGACACAGCTAGCACCTGCTCCTTAATTAATGGTACAACTAGAACTTGCTCCTAAATTAACAACACAGTGAGAACATGCTCCTAAATTAACGGCACAGTTAGCACATGCTCCTAAATTAATGACACAGTTAGCACATGCTCCTAAATTAACGGCACAGTTAGCACATGCTCCTAAATTAATGACACAGTTAGCACATGCTCCTAAATTAATGACACAGCTAGAGCCTGCTCCTTAATTAAGGACTTGCTTCAAAATTAATGACAAAGCTAGCACATGCTCCTAAATTAACAGTACAGTTAGCGCATGCTCCTAAATTAATGACAAACTGAGAACATGCTCCTAATTAAGGACACAGCTAGTACATGCTTCTAAATTAATGACACAGTTAGCACATGCTACTTAATGAATGACACAGTTAGCACTTGATCCTAAACTAATAGCACAATTAGCACATGCTCCTAAATTAACTGCACAGTTAACACATGCTACTAAATTAATGACACAGCTAGTACATGCTCCTAAATTAATGGTACAGTTAACACATGCTCCTAAATTAACAGAACAGTTAGCACATTCTCCTAAATTAACAGAACAGTTAGCACTTGATCCTAAACTAATAGCACAGTTAGCACATGTTCCTAAATTAACGGCACAGTTAGCACATGCTTCTAAATTAAAGGGATAGTAAACCTTGAAAATAAGTTTATTTTACATTGTAGCCCTTAAAAAAACATGAGAAATGATATAAGTCTTACCTCCCAAACCTTTATGGTTTGGGAGATATTCAGAAGGAAAGTTTCGCCCTGAGTGATGTCACTGTTCTAGCTCTCAGATTTGGAATCCGGTCCCCGGACCGGCTGTGCCTCTCCAGAAGTGCTGAGATCATGATCTTTAAAAATAATTTCTTAATTGGAATGGTCTACAAAGTGTGCTTTCAAGCCAGGCACACTTTGTACACAGTTCCAATTAAGTAGTTCTTTATAAAGATCGTGATCTCGGCACTGCTAAAGAGCTGCCCGCTGATCTGTGGACCGAATTCCAAATCTGTCCACTAGATGGCAGACTTGGCTGAAACAGCCAGGAAAAAATTACTTTACTTTATTTTACTTCTGAATATCTCCCAAACCATAAAGGTTTGGGAGATAAGACTTATATCATTTTTCATGTTTTTTTAAGGGCTACAATATAAAATAAAATTATTTTCAAGGTTTACTATCCCTTTAACAGAACAGTTAGCACATGCTACTAAATTAATGACACAGCTAGTACATGCTCCTAAATCAATGGTACAGTTAACACATGCTCCATAATTAAAGGTACAGATAGCACATTCTCCTAAATTAACAGCACAGTTAGCACCTGCTCCTAAATTAACGACACAGTTAGCACATGCTCCTAAATTAATGACACAGCCAGAAGACTGAAAATGAGTGGCAATTGCTTTTACTGAATTAGTCCTCCCACAAACTATGGATACTTTAGGTACACCAACTTTTTGAAATACATTCTCAAAAAAAAATCTCATGCAATCGTTAATTCATAAAAAACATGCTATTCACTGTCATTATGGAACTAATCATTTTTCCCATCTAAACTATACTGTAAATAGTGATTGCACATGTTTCTTTCATTCCACCCTATGAATTAATTTAGCATCTATTGATGTCGCCGTTATGAATCCTTAATTGGTATAATATATATTTCTTTCTTTGTTACCAGACCTAATCAAGGTTATGCACTAAGGCAATGTTCGGGTTTTCTGGATATGCCTGCATGTTGATTGGTGCTTAATTAGGATCGCATTCATTTTGATGAATTGTCCCAACTGGGCTTAAACAGAGATCTCCTTAATTATTTTAGTGTTGAGAGATGGATCCAACAAATTATGTTGCAATGTGTTGGATACCTCTAAACTTGACCTGTTGGTGTGTTCCATGAACCAGAGCTGAGAATCACTGTCTGCATTAAAGGGATAGTAATACTTAAAGGGATAGTAATACTTAAAATGTAAAAAAAAATATGTTGTAGGGTTTATCCCCCTGAGTAAAACAAGGGTAATCCCACTGCTGGAAGGTGTTTCATTCAAAAGTTATTAATTTTCAAAGTTGATTTTTTTAGGTGCAATATCACAATGGCCTGAAATTGTACAGTGGCGCTGTTGCTACACGATCCTATGGACAGCTCTGGTCCCAGGACCATAAATCTCCATAGGATGGTGTAGCAACAGCGCCACTGTACAATTTCAGGCCACTGTGATATTGCACCTAAAAAAATCAGCTTTGAAAATTAATACCTTTTGAATGAAACATCTTTCAGCAGTGGGAGTACTCTTGTTTTACTCAGGGGGGATAAACCCTACAACATATTTTTTTTTTTACATTTTAAGTATTACTATCCCTTTAAGGTGTAATAAGTCAGATAAACTCTCCTATGTTTTTCTATCACTCCTCCTTTTCAAATTGGGGAAATGTTAGTGCATAGGTACCATAAACTAACATGGGAAGTTTATCTCACTGTAGACTTTATCTTAGTTCAGCTCCCCCGGAACCTCAAACTCCTCCCACTTACATTTTATTTGGAAGGAAGGAGACTGGAGTCTGGGAAGAGATGAACTTTGTTCAAAAGAAAAGTGAACCAATCGGAACATACCAATTTCTATAAAGTGGACATATATATTCTCTTCTCTTTAAATAGGGTTTTAAAGGAGCAGTACACTTTTTATTAAATGAAAAAAAAAAACATACACTGCAGGACTTTTCCTGCTGAGTAAAATAAATATACTCCATCTTCTGGGAATGATTACAGACAAGTTGAAAGGTCCGTTTACATGGGCCACAGTTCCACTTCTGTAGGCATGAGCAGTAGAGAGTGGCCGTGCCGCAGCTGATACGGAGCGAAGCGCTCCAAATTCAGACCGGAGTCCTCTCTGTGCAACTCCGGTCTGAATTTGGCGCGGACAGTCTGTACTACGCATGACTAAAGTGCACGTAGCCGTCTCTACTGCGCATGACGGCTTCCCACAAACCTTAGCGAATTATTATATTGGATACTTTTTAAATTAACATTGCCCTCTAGTGGCCAGAGTTAGATAACTATTCTGTTTCCTATTTTGGGAGAGGCGAGTCACTGACAAACAGATCTCCATAGAATGAGACAGAAAGATTTGCATTTCTTCCTGACAGTTTGACCTTTCAGGAAATAATGACGATGTTATTCACTTCATGACAATTTGAACAGTTAGAACTTTTGGGCTGTATGTATAAAGGTGAAGTAATAAAATTCTGGGGCAAACAAATTTCACCACAGGGACAAATAAAAATTACAGTTGATGTATATGAAATGTTTAACCCCTTGAATGCTAGCGAGGTCTCCAGGGCTTTCCGAAAATCAATCACCATCAGGAGGGCTGGCAACTTTTGGCATGGGGGGCAAGTACAATTAAGTTGCCTATTTCTATTACCACTCCAGCTCAAGGTCCAAGCCCACCCCCTTTTGTTAATGTTATAGCTGGCATTAATGTTATGGATTAAGTCAAGTGATACCACAGAGCTTATAACTGAAATGGTAGTACACTATTGATATCGCAGAGATGACAATTGAAATGGAGGTACACTAGTGATACCACAGAGCTTACAACTGAAATGTCTTGCATAAAAAGAGGTATCGAAGCAAGAGTGGATAACATTATTTGCCATTATACAAATCATTGGTAAGACCTCACCTTGAGTATGCAGTGCAATTTTGGGCACCGGTTCTGAAAAAGGATATACTAGAACTAAAGAGGGTACAGCGGAGAGCAACACAATTAATTAAGGGAATGGAGGACTTGACATATGAGGAACGACTAAACAAACCTGGTTTATTTACTCTAGAGAAAAGACGACTAAGAGGAGACCTTATCACATTGTACAAGTATATGAGAGGTCAATACAAGGATCTCTGCAGTGAGCTATTTATTCCAAGGCCTGATCAGGTGACCAGGGGACACCCCTTGAGATTAGAGGAAAGGAGGTTTAAACTTCAGCAGAGGAAGGGGTTTTTTACAGTAAGGTCTGTCAAATTGTGGAATTCATTGCCCAGGGAGGTGGTTATGGCAGATACAATGGATACATTTAAGAGAAGATTAGATACATTTATTTCAAAAGGGAACATACAGAGTTATACTGTTTATCAGTAGGCTGATCAGGGAGGTCTGATAAAGACTAATTTAATTGGTAGCAGGAAAGCTATAAAATTCTCAGTTCTGAGGTATGAAGCGAAGGTTGAACTTGATGGACTTGTGTCTTTTTTCAACCTAATTTACTATGTTACTATGTTAAAACACTAGTGTAGCTCCTTAAATTCTGTTTAATCTATTTACAGCAGCAAATGGGAAATTGAGTGAGGCACAGGCCCACTGGCCCAAATTCCTGAGCAGCCCCGGGGGGGGCAATTGCCCCCTTGCCCCCCAGGCCAGCCCTCCCCTGATCGCCATCTCGGAAATTTGTATGTTTCCCCTATGATGCAGTTGGTTTATCACAGAATATCACATCTTTATGCATATGACTCTTTGAATAAAACAACTGCTAGTACCCACCTGAACCAAATGATAGTACCCAGCATTCAGAGCCCATATACGAACTGCTCCTTTAAAACTTTAATTGCTAGAGAAGTATCCAATGGAATTTTTGGGACAGTACCCTATGGGACAGTTGGTTTACTCCAAATCTACTCAACATTTATTTGATTGCCGGACACCCTTCTTCTAGTGTGTGGTGCTGTTAATGTTGTAAGTACAGCCAGCTTTATCAGTGCTTTCAGCATCATCTCCAACAGCGTCTGTGTGCAATGTACGAAATGCGTTGTGTACCCCTCTGGCATTCAAAGGGTTAACAATGGTGGAGTGTATCCACTACGTAACAAAGAAAAGCGACTCCAGGTCTTGTTGGGTTAAATTAAATCCAAGGCCATTCATCACAAAAAATTGTATTAACAGTATTAAAAACAAGTCTCATGATGTGAGTTATGGTTAATGTGTCAGTCTTGTATTGTGCCGGCCAGAGAACTCCTCAAATTCTCTGTATGTTAATCAGCAACAAACACAAGGGCAGCACCAGTGACAGGTGAATCTGACTACATTCAATCCATGTAAAACCAGTAATCACTTTATTGAACAAATATTTTAAAACGTGTATCATGAACATAGGGCTGTTGTAAAAAGTAAAGATTACTTTGTGAGTAGGAGCTGGTGCCAACAGATCAACGCGTTTCACGTGTTTGAATTCTTAGTTGTGATCAAAAGAGTACTGGTTTTTACATAGATTGGATGTAGTCAGGGTCAAGTCATTGGTGCGGCCATTGTGTTTGTTGCTGTAGTATATCGCCTGCCAGTATGCGCTACTGTGATCATCAATTTGCAGGCACGTGAGCTGGAGGCTAACCTTAGTGGAGTTGCTCATTCAGCCTTGCATTCACGTCTTTGGTTTGTATTACACTGCATCACGATTGGTTAACTGCGAGACGAGTAGGCAACAGCCTAGAGGCCAGAATTTTGAGGGGTGGTGCCACAGCTATGCTAGCCACACCCACATTCTGGATTGTGCCTGTATATATACAGCTTTATGGACTATATTGTTAATCCTTTGGATGCTGAGACGTATCCAACACACTGCAGAGCAATGTCTTGGGCATTTCTCTAGTAACCAAGAGGTTAAAGCTTTTTATTTGCTATTCTTATTGCTTGTGCCTTGAAACAGTGGCTGGGACTGGAGGTGGGGTCATGAGGACTGGTGGTTGTGGCCATGGGTGGAGTTCAGTGTGCCTAGTGTGCCTTGCTAGGAGAGCCTGTGATGTAATTGCAGCCCTGAATGTGAATCTGGACATGCTGCTCAGGTAGTTTACTACTCAAGGACATATTCAGGAAGCTAAAGAGGAACGATTCTGGGAACAAATAAACAGAGATTGGGTTGATACAATCTCCCAAATCCTTATTGATTTTTAATGGAGTTTTCATCTCTTGAATGCTAGAGAGGTCTCAGTGCAAGACCTTTGCAGTATTTAAGGGTTTTAAAGTCTGATTTATAGCAATAGCACTTTTCACCCCCCTCCCCCTTTGCTTTGGTCAAGGATTGCTCCTTTTTTACTTTCTGCTTACGGCCATCAGTGTTCAAGCAGCTGCTGCACCTGTTCTTACAAACAGCTAGATCAGAAAGAGCTGCTGCTCTGTGAGCCGTTGCATACTCCTCTGGCGCTCAAAGGGTTAAATACCTCTAGGCCAGCCAGTTCTGGTGCAACACTCCAGTTCCCTTCAGTGGTTCTCTGACCATGTGATGAGTGGGATCCTGCTTTAAAGGAGAACTAACACGTTTTAATAATGACATCCTAATTTCCTTTCTATGGACATATAATCCTAATGGCCCCTATCCATTTTCTATTCCTCCTTGGATCAAGTTGTAACATCTTCAGTCGGTTCTTGATGTCATGTCCCATGGAGGCAGACATGACAGTAGGACCACAGGGCATCAGATACTACTCACTGCTCATGCTTACCTTTCCCTTTAAGGATTGGGGGCTGGGGATCATCCAGTGTGTGTTTTTTTCACTAAAATGGCAATTTGGTTGCATTACTAATATTAGACTTGTATCCTGACCAGCTCATTTGAGTAAGGCACTAATTCAGAAGCAGGGCAACCTTGTCTCATTCGCATGTTTAAAGAGGAACTGTCACTTTTTCAAACTGTCACTAATGAGGGGTCATCCATCTTCACTGGATTTTCATAATTACATGTTAATTTATTTCACCCTTTCATAGGAAGCTGATATATTCTGGCAGCTTCCTAAAGAGGAGTGAAAAGGAGGGAGGTCATTTCAGGGCAGGTGAGTAAGTAATTATACAGACTGCCCGATTCAGGTCAGAGGTCTTTGCTCTGCTGAAGATAAAGAGTCACTTACTACTAAACCAAATATCTCTAAAATCGTTACACTGATAAACAAAAAAGCACAAGGTATATGCATCTGACATGTTTAACTTTAAGGTACTGAAAGCTAACACACACACACACTAAAATACACACAGATAAACACACGTACACTTAATAATAAACACACACAAATTAACAGAAATATACACCTACACTCACACACAAAAACACACACATGCACATACACACATATGAATAAACACATGCACACGCACAAACACAAACATACACACACTCATGCACAAAAACATATGCACGTGCATGTACTGCAACACATACACAAACACAACAGAAAGGACAGCAGCAGTTTTTTTAATATGTTACATGTACACAGTGATATATGGCACCTAAGTGGGAAGCTGATTTTCCCAAAGTCTAGACATAGGCAAGTGTTTAGGCTTTGGGAACTCCAGCTATTCTATTAAGTGTCACCAGGATGAAGGGTGCAGAATCTCAGTTGTGGGTAAGTTGATAGAATGTGACTTGAGCTGTGAAGGAGTGAAGCAGTAATGACAATCCTTGGTAATTTACCTCTAGAAGCCAGCGAGCAATGCTTGTGTAGACTAGGGTGACCGCACGTCCTGGAATGGCCGGGACTGGCCCTTATTGGGTGTCTCTGTCCCGCGTCCCGGGTCACCCCCCAACGGGACAACAAAGAGTCCTGGAATTGAGCAACACGTGCCAGTCCAGCCAGCCAATGAAATGTATTTGCTATATGGTCCTCATTGGCTGACTGAGCCAGCCAATGAAGACCATATAGCAAATACATTTAATTGGCTGGCTGGACTGGTATGTGCGAGACAGCTGGGGTGGAGAAGGTATGCTGGTGCTGCAAGTGAGACCCCCGGCTGAGGCTCCCGCCGGCGCTGACCACCTTTCTGAGGCTGTTCCCACTGGGAACTCTTACTATGTCAGCCTCAGAAAGATGGTCAGCGCCGGTGGGAGCCTCAGCCGCTGGACTAGGGTGACCACATGTCCTGGAATGGCAGAATGGAAATGTGGTCACCCTAATGTGAACTGATGACTACCAACTGCAGTTATGCTGTTGGTACTGATTCTAACAACAAGGCCAGATACCAAACACCAACTGAGCAGGTGATCTGTCAGGATAACTTCAGCAATGATTGAGGACAGAGATAAGTAATGAAGCTTAGCTGGAAATCTTGGGCAACAGTCCCCTTACAGTCCAGTAGAGGGCAGCAGATTGAAGACATATGTTTTTGTGGTGTGCCATATCAAGAATGGTCAGAAGGGGAGCCACTTGCAGAAAGAATGAGTGGATGAGAGAAGTAATATGGTCATCCTGGGATCTGGCTGGAGAAGATGAGAAATATTGCCCTTCTGGACTTGGCTGGGGAAGTTGAGTAGTATAGCCATTTTTGGACCTTGCTGGAAAGGCAGAGCAGTAATAGACTTCTGGAAATTGGTCTCCCTTGCTAGGTGACACACTGTATTGTCTCCTCAGTGTGTGAAAAGTCATCATTTTATGAGGTTGGTTGGGAAAAGTCAGATTTTTGCCAAGTTACTGTAGGTTTAAGCCAGTGGTCTCAAACTTAATTCTTAAGAGAAGAGGCAGTGCAGGTGTTGGGGAGATCCCTGATTTAGCACAGCTGTTGCAATAAAAATGACTGAGCTAATAACCTACACATGTGCAATGTCATGGATATAACAGTGAGGATGATGTGCTAAGGCCATGCAACGGATTAAATCACAGCTTAAAATAAAATTTGGGGGAATTGTATATAATTTATGGTGACGTTAGTTGCTCCACAATTACCCCATTTCTCCGTCCATCAACCTATCTCTGCCCTCTAGGAATGGGGATCCTATTGCAATGGCGAGTAGCAAAAAGCGAGCATCAAAACTGTGCATTTAATATGTCACTGGCATCAAAATGGTACATTTATAATGTCAACTTACTAATACAGCATCTAACACTATCCTGAAAAGCAGGACTTAGGTTAGGGTAGTTAGGTTAGGCAATTAGATTAGAGTAGGATAGGGTATTTAGATTAGGGTAGTTTGGGGGTACAGTTGTTTGGGGTTTGGGGTAGTTTTGGTTAGGTTGGAGTAGATTAGGATAGTTAGGTTAGGGTAACATTAGGGTAGTTAGTTTAGAGTAGTTAGGTCAGGGTAAGGGTAAGTATGAGAAGTTAGGGTAGGGTAGGTTGGGTTTAGTTATGGTAGTTTGGGGGTAGAGTTGTTAGGGTTTTGGCAGTATTAGGGTAGGGTTAGGGTACGTTAGGATAGTATCATGGTAGTAAGTATGGGTTAGGGTAGTTTGAGGTACAGTTGTTAGGTTTAGTTATGTTAGGGTAGTTAGGGTAGGTTAGGGTAGTTTGGAGGTATAGTTGTCCGGATTTTAACGGTGGTTTTAGTTAAGTTAGGGTAGTTGGATCGGAATAGGTTTAGCGTACTTAGGTTAGGGTAGGTTAGGAAATTTACATGTAGGTTAGGATAGTTTGGGGGTACAGTTAGGATTTTAGAGGTGGATTTGGTTAAGTTAGGGTAGTTGGATTGGAGTATGATTAGGGTACTTAGGTTAGGTTAGGTTATGGTATAGGTTAGGGTATAGGTTAGGTTAGGGTACTGAGGTTAGGGTAGGTTAGGGTAGGGTTAGGGTATAGGTTAGGTTAGGGTACTTACATTAGGGTAGGTTAGGATATTTAGGTATAGGTTAGGGTCGTTTGGGGTTACCAAGCTGTTAGGATTTTAGGGGTGGATTAGGTCAAGTTAGGGTAGTTGGATTGGAGTGCGGTTAGGGTGCTTAGGTTAGGTTAGGGTACTTAGGTTAGGGTAGGGTAGGGTATTTAGGTTAGGGTTAGGGTAGGTTAGGATCTTTAGGTATATGTTAGGGTAGTTTGGGGGTATAGTTTTTAGGATTTTTGGGGTGGATTTGGTTAAGTTAGGGTAGTTGGATTGGAGTATGGTTAGGGTACTTGGATTAGGTTAGGGTACTTAGGTTATGGTAGGGTTAGGTTACATAGGTTAGGTTGGGTTAGGGTAGGGTTAGGGTACTTAGGTTAGGGTAGGTTAGTATATTTAGTTATAGGTTAGGGTAGTTTGGGTATGCAATTGTTAGGTTTTGAGGGATGCTTTTGGTTAAGGTAGGGCAGTTAGATTAGAGCACTTAGGATAGGGTTAGGGTACTTACATTAGGGTAGGTTAGTATATTTAGGTATAGGTTAGGGTTGTTTGGGGTTACCAAGCTGTTAGGATTTTAGGGGTGGATTAGGTCAAGTTAGGGTAGTTGGATTGGAGCACGGTTAGGGTACTTAGGTTAGGTTAGGGTACTTAGGTTAGGGTAAGGGTAGGGTATTTAGGTTAGGGTTAGGGTAGGTTAGGATATTTAGGTATATGTTAGGGTAGTTTGGGGGTACAGTTGTTAGGATTTTAGGGGTGGATTTGGTTAAGTTAGGGTAGTTGGATTGGAGTATGGTTAGGGTACTTAGGTTAGGTTAGGGTACTTAGGTTATGGTAGGGTTAGGGTACTTAGGTTAGTTTGGGTTAGGTTAGGGTTAGGGTACTTACGTTAGGGTAGGTTAGTATATTTAGGTATAGGTTAGGGTAGTTTGGGTGTACAATTGTTAGGATTTGCGGGATACTTTAGGTTAAGGTAGGGTAGTTAGATTAGGGCACATAGGATATGGTTAGGGTACTTACGTTAGGGTAGGTTAGTATATTTAGGTATAGGTTAGGGTAGGTTAGGGTAGGGTTAGGGTACTTAGGTTAGGTTAGGGTACTTGGGTTAGGGTAGGTTAGGGTAGGGTTAGGGTACTTAGGTTAGGTTAGGGTACTTGGGTTAGGGTAGGTTAGGGTAGGGTTAGGGTACTTAGGTTAGGTTGGGTTAGGGTTAGGGTACTTACGTTAGGGTAGGTTAGTATATTTAGGTATAGGTTAGGGTAGTTTGGGTGTGCAGTCAATAGGATTTGCGGGATGTTTTAGGTTAAGGTAGGGTAGTTAGATTAGGTCACTTAGGATAGGGTTAGGGTACTTAAGGTACATTACGTTAGGGTACTTTGGGTGTACAGTTGTAATAAGACAACATCTTAAACACTCTATTTTGACTCTAGTGACATTTTATACAAGACATTTTAACCTCTCTATTATGACACATGCTTACAAATGTGTGACATTTACACAGCGAACCTTTTTCCTTTAAGTAAATTCCTTTTTTTGAAGATTTAACCATTTCTGGGGTTGTGGCAGACTATTGGCCAGTAAGACACCAATTTAGTGACCTAGTGAAGTATAACTTGATTTATGAGTGACTTATAGTCCTTGTTCTCACTGTTGTGTTTGTCTGTTTACTTGGAAGCGATCTTCTGTTTTTACATTTTACAGTTCATTTCCTTTACACAGGAGGCACTGCACTACATTCTGTTTCCGAGTGATTAAACACACCATTGGCATGTGTACCTATGCTGGTATAGTGTAGGAGATCATTATTTATTGAGGGATTTTATTCATTCATCCCTCTACTGCACAATGTATCACTTTGTAAATGCAGCATATATTGTATTAACCGCTTAGATGCTAGAGAAATCTCCAACACAATGGAAATTATTTAGCCATTCGTATTGTTAAATCTTTAAGGAATGTATTTTTCAAGATAAAGAGGTGAAATTCCGTATCAAATCAACTGCACAAAAAAAACCAACAATGACAGGCTATGGACAAATAGACAAAACCACAGAATTTCGTCCTTCATGTACATGGCTTACTGTCCAAAAAATCCAAAAGACACTGGAAAGTGTTATGGTGAATAAAGTACCTATACCTGAAGGTATACACTCAAGGGTACTTTAAGGGATAGTAATACTTCGTTTTATCTTTATTTAATTTTGTAGGCATTAAAAAAACATGAAGAACGATATAAGTGTTATCTCTCAAACTTTTATGGTTTAAGAGATATTCACAAGCAAAGTTTCCCCTCCTGTCCCTTTTACCTAGTGTAAGCCATCTCTTCTTAGATGTGAATCTGGTTGTAAGACCAGACAGATAACAGCAGGGGACAAACTTCTTTGTATGAAAACAATGAAAGCCCTTCCCCCCTCGACAAGTTTTTCAGGTTTTTCCCTTATCTTAATTGAAGATTGTCCCTCTCTGCAGTCTACCTGGGCATCTCCCTTCTGATCAGGCTGAACAGGGGGGGGATACTTTGCTTGTGAATATCTCTTAAACCATAAAGGTTTGAGAGATAAGACTTATATCGTTCTTCATGCTTTTGTAATGCCTACAAAATAAAATAAAGATAAAACGAAGTATTACTATCCCTTTAAGGAACTTAGTTCAGTAACAACAAGACCATTATACTTAATATTTATTGATTCCCTTTCATCAGGAATGGTGCCCTGTGATTGGAGGAAAGATGATGTAGTTCTATTGTTTAAAAAGGGAGCAAGATCCAAACCAGGAAATTATAGACCTGTGAGCTTGACTTCTAAAGTGGGTAAGATACTAGAAGTGTTACTAACTGACAGTATTCAGAACTATATGAAGACAAGTATTATTATTAATATTATTAGGAGGAGCCAGGATGGTTTTATGAAGAATAGATCATGTCAGACTAATTTACTTACATTGTACAAAAGAGTAAGTAGCAATTTGGACAAAGGAATTGCTGTTGATGCACTATACTTGGATTTTGCAAAAGCCTTTGATACAGTGCCTCAGAATAGGTTACTTCATATGTTAAAAGGCTTTGGTTTGGGTGGTGTTGTCTGTACATGGATTAAGAACTGGTTAAATGATAGATGGCAGAGAGTTGTTGTAAATGGGACCTTCTCAAGTTGGTCTAAAGTTATAAGTGGGGTGCCGCAGGGTTCAGTCCTGGGCCTAATTATTTTTTAATTTGTTTATTAATGATCTAGAAGTGGGGATTGAAAGCAGTGTCTCAATCTCTGAAGATGACACTAAGCTGTGTAATGATATTCTTACATAGCTGGGTGTTTTTTCTTTGCAGAAATATTTACAAAAAAATGGCTACTGGGCAGAAAAGTGGCAGATAACATTTAATGTAGATAAAAGTAAGTTTATGCATTTGGATTGTAGAAACAACTTGGGAAATCCTCATTAGAGAAAGATTTAGGAGTGCTGATAGACAATAGACTTCACAGCAGTGTGCAGAGTCACTCAGCTGCTGCAAGAGCAAATAGGGTACTAGTCTGTATAAAAAGAGGTGTAGAAGCAAGGGATGCTAATATTATCCTACCTCTGTATAAATCCTTGGTTAGGCCTCATCTAGAATATGGAATACAATTGTGGGCTCCAGTTCTTAAAAAAACATTATTGAACTGGAAAAAGTGCAGAGGTGCAACAGAACTGATAAAGGGACTGGAGGATCTGAGTTATAAAGAGACACTAGCCAAACTGGGGGTTTGTTTACATTAACCCTTTGAGTGCCAGAGGGGTACGGAACGCATTGCTTTGCAGGTATGTGTGACATCACAGCTGCCACTCGTATCCCAGGGGAGATCTGTACAGCGAGGGCCTGCAATTTTATAATACTGCTAGAAGCAGGACTCTCTCTGTGATTCCCATTCCTATTGGTTGTGCAGGAGGTTGTGACACCACAGCAGCCAGTAGGAATCATCAGCTGCCTCACTGAATCTCACAGCATCAGCTCTGTGATGAAGATAGGACAGGTATGGTGGATACCTATCCACTGTGTGCTGCAAGATTATTACTCAGCTGCTGCCAGAGAATGGAACAGCAGAAGTTAATGGGAAAAGACTGAGCATTAACATATATTTTTTTTTTTTTCACATATGATGTGCAATACACATTTTATTTTAAAAGGTGTATTTTTTAACTCAAAGTTATTAATGTGATTTGATTATTATGCATTTAGAATTATAATACATTTTGTATTTTCCTGTAAGGATCATCAGTTTTGAAAGAGTGAGTAGAGAAGCGCTAACCTTGTAGGCGTTATTCTCTAGTACGTGTTTTATCAGTTGCTTGTGCCGCCAACACAGGTTACTCACTCAGTGGAAGCGTCATGAATCCAAAATGTTACTTACGTATCCTACCATGATGACTTTCTTAAAGGGATAGTAACCTCAAAAAAAAAAACTACAGGCGAATTTATAGGTACAATTAAAACATACTTACTGCCCTCATTCCCATCTCTCAAACTGTTATGGTTTGAGAGAAATAAGAAAATAAAGATCTCCGCTCCCTTCCCTTTCTGCCTGACGATCTGTAAAGCTGTCAGAGGCAGAATCCAGTCGCCCGACTGTAGGCGGCTCTTCAGGAGTGCTGTCATCAGGATATATAACTATAATTACTTCATCAGTATGGTCTACAAAGTGTGCCTGGCTGGACTTTTCTTACAAATGATTATGTTTCACGTTAACTAAAGTTTCAGCAGATGTATAGTTTAGGAGATAATTACACCTTTATTTCTGGGGAAAGTAACAGCAAAAGTCACCTGGTGTAGCACATTACTTCATGAGCCTATGAAATATCACTGAAAACCTTCATTAGCAAATGGACATTCACTGGAGAGCTTAATTAGCAAATGAGATGTGATTGAAAATGCTTCATTAGCATATGAAATTGCACTGGTACCACAATTAGCGTACATATAGTACCAGGTATGACTATCTGGTTAACTTTATATTTTGTCTTTTGGCTAATGTGACACAAATAGTTTTTTATTCAGTTTTCAAATACGAAAACTTGAGTGACAGGTCCACTTTAAAGCTATATCATCTAATTAGGTTTTTAGTGTTCCTTTAAGGTCTATTCTCACAAGACATTAAAGGAGCAGAAAACTTTTTTGTAAAAAATACATATTTTTTATTATATTTAATAATATCTTCCACCCTTGAGTCAATACCCCTTTTAATACATGCCAATATCTTATTGTCCTTTGCAGCTGCCAGCTGGCACTGCAGGCTACTGCTAACTCTATTGTATACCATTACTCCCAAATCCTTTCCATTGGTAGATTTCCCCAAAGAAACACTATTTAAACTATATGTTGCATTTGTATTATTATACCCAAAATGCATAACTTTACACTTGTCTATATTGAATCTCATCTGCCATTTGCCTGCCCAGTTACTCAATTTGTTCAAATCCTCTTGTAATGAAGACACATCCAGTTCAAACTGTATTACCCTACTTAATTTTGTGTCATCAGCAAACTGGGAGGTCATTAATAAACAAGGACCCAGGGCAGACCCCTGAGGTACTTCACTTATCACATTTGTCCAATATAAGAACGTCCCATTTACCACCACTCTTTGCGTTCTATCTTTCAGCTTATTTCATTCAATTTTCACAGTAACCTTTTCTGTGGAACCATATCAAATGCCTTGGCAGAGTCTAAATAGATCACATATTCCCATTTTTAAAATTAAAAAGTTGCAAACTGTGAGGTTGCAGTAACCTAATTCACTGATCAAATCTAACAGGATAGAGAATTCTTAAATTTGCTGACATGAAGTGGAGGGATTAAAAGGTTACTGTGTTTAAAAGCTTTGCTTGATATTGAAACCTACTTTTAGATGAGTGATTTGTGATGTTAAAATACATTTTTGTCCTTGAAATGATAATGAAAGATGTGATTGCTTTAATATTACTGAGCATGTTTCCTTTATTAACTACACAGCAAATGTTTAAACTTCTTTAAAGGGATAGTAATATTTCATAATAAAAGCAGCTCTAATTAATCATCATAGTATTTGGACTTTGGAGAGTGTTATATCAATTCTGTCAGAGTTGTAGTTCAAGAGTAATTCAATGACAAAGTATCCCCCTCCCACCCCTTTTACTGATGTAACACTGCTCAGCCAGATCAGAAGGGAGGTGCCCATGTAGATTGCAGAGAGGGACAATCTTCAATTAAGATAAGGGAAAAACCTGAAAAACTTGTCAAGGGGGGCAGGGATTTAATTGTTCTCATAGGAAGAAGATTATCCCCTTCTGTTATCTGTTTGGTCTATGGACTGGATTCCACATCTGAGAAGAGATGGCTTACACTAGGTAAAAGGGGCGGGAGGGGGAAACTTTGCTTGTGAATATCTCTCAAACCATAAAGGTTTGAGAGATAAGACATATCATTCTTCATGTTTTTTAATGCCTACAAAATAAAATAAAGTTAAAACGAAGTATTACTATCCCTTTAAGGTGGAATAACCTGTATACCTTAGAATAAGTGGCCCTCAAATTATTTAAACCCTTTGAGTGCCAGAGGGATACATAACGCATTGCAAAGTAATGCGTTACATTCCCTTCTGGCACTCAAGGGGTTAACTGAAGGTCTTTTTCCACATTGTTGTCCTTCATGCAACAGTTAGTTATACTTTATACTTTTTTTCGAATTAGAATTGTTGTAATTTGTACTTGGTCACTGTCAAGCTCTATAACATATGTCTTCATAAAATAAGAACAGCTTACTGCTCCTTTAAGACGTTGTCTTATGAACAAGGTGCAAGGGCAAAATTCACAGTGAACATTAGGATTTTTTGGCCGTAGTAAAGTTGGAGGCCATTGGACAGCTATGGTAAAAATAACGCCGGACACCCTCAGGCATTGACTTTGAGACTCAGGGTTGCGACCCAAATCTCAGACTGTCATGACGCTTAGGGTCCCCAACGTGAAATCATCCAACCAGAAACCACGCACTACGGCTGTCACTATGTCCTTTGTCTGCTCTCCACGTGACCACTTGCAGTTTTAATAATAACTGTCACAGGAACCACCGGGCCCTTGGCTCCTGGAGAGGCCTGGGGGCCAGCCCCCTTCCTACAGACTCTTTGCATGGGGAAGTGGCTTTCCCAGCGTCCCTGCCTCCTCCTGGATCTAAGTCACCCTGTGCTGCTTGATGGGCACAGGGTGTCACAGAAAAGGACTGCCCTTGGACTGATTGGGGGAATCAGCACAGGGATATGTGGTGACGTTCACCTCCAGGACTATAACATTTGATATATTGCTCATAGTATTGTATAATGTAATAGTGTGTGGTGTTCTATCAAGTTGTTAACAGGATTTGTAGCTGGGAGCTAGAGTGCAGAAATAGTGGGGACTGGGATTTGCTTACAATATCCAGGTCTGTGTTGTGCTGGGGAAAGATTGGAATGTTCCTGCTGTGCTTCCTCGACCAATCAGGGAGGATACTTATGAGCCAGTCAAGAGTGTCTATTTTCCAAGTCCTAATCTGCATTCTTATCTTGATAAGGGTGTTGGTGGCTGATTGGTCAAGAGTAGTGTTGAGCGAGCATGCTCGGCCGATGCTTGGATCGGCTCGAGCATCGCTCTGCTCGGCACATGGCGGTACTCGTCGAGTACCGCCATGTGCTCGCCCGCCATGTTCGGGTGGCGGGGATCTGTGCCGGAGGAGGCACAGATCTGAAGACGCTCCGCTGGACCACCAGGGACTGGAGGTACGGGGGCATTGCGGAGATGAAGGGGGCATTGCGGAGATGAAGGGGGACAGTGTGGAAGAGGGCCATAGAGGAGATGAAGGGGGACATTGTGGAAGAGGGGCATAGCGGAGATGAAGGGGGACATTGTGGAAGAGGGGCATAGAGGAGATGAAGGGGGACATTGCGGAGATGAAGGGGGACATTGCGGAGATGAAGGGGGGCATTGACCAGGCACCCTCCCCTCATCAGAGCAGGGGGTGCCTGGTGTAATGCTCGTGTCGCCCCATTCTATTCAATGGGGCTCGGGTGCTCGGCCGAGCACTCGAGCCTCAGGGGGTGCTCGGTCAGAGCACCCGAGCACCCGAGCATCGGGGTGCTCGCTCAACACTAGTCAAGAGCAGAAACACTGTCCCAAGTCCCACTTTGCATGCTGATCTTCATAAGAGTCTCTGTAAGTGGATATAATCTGTGTGTTTGACTGAATACTGATTCTAAAGCAATACACTAGTCCTGCCTGGTGATTGTGGAAAATTGTCATGTTCCAGCAGAGCAGCCTTGCTCAGGATTGAAGGAAGCAGCGACTGACGGGGACACCAAGACGGGGGGTCCACTGGTACCGTCACAATAACAATGAACCCTCCCTGCCACCAGCATAGCGTATTCTGTGGGATGGAATCTCTTCAGATGCACTTGATGCCCTGGTTACGATTATCCTGCACCACCTTGCCACGTGTGGTCAGTACACCACACAGTGTGCAATGGGTGGACACAAATTGCCCCATCCTGACATCTACACAATGGGTATCAGCTGGCAGGGGAGGTAACGATGAACGAGATGGATCAGCAGAAGATGTAGTTATGTCTTCCCACAGCAAGACCCTAGAGCAAGAAGGTGATGGCAAGCCAAGTGTTTTGCCCGCCATCAAACTTTCAGAGTCTCAGAGTCTGGCTGGATTTCCCTATTCTTCTTACTCTTTGATTTATGCCTTATTGCCTTTGAGGAGAGTCAGGGAGTGTAGCAACAGTGGCGCCAGATTTCTTTGGCTTGGTTTTAACATACTTCACATAAATGTCATGGTGCCTGTGTTTCAAATGTATGAAGAGGGCGGTTGTGCCAAAGTACATTTTCTCCTTTCTTTGTTTCACTGATTTATCACAAATTACGCACAGTGACTTTGCTAATGACTGGCCTTTGCCTGCCCCAAGAAAAAAATAGTCCCACAACCAGGACCTCGGGGGAAGGGGGAGGTGGAGAAGTATTACCTCTTTTTTGTTCTCCTCCTCCACATTCCCCTTCACTGTCTGGGGCAGAGGATGATGTTGCTACTGTTGCTGCTTCAAAATCACTACTACAACTAGGGCCAAGAGTATTGCTGCTGTCATGTTGAACCTGCTGGACTAATGCTGGACCCCATTCCCTCTGTGGCCAAGGTGGTCTGTGGTACAGTAGCCTGCTCCTCATCATCCTGCTGCCTTTGCAACTCAGCAGCAGTAGCAGGAATTACAGTCAACAGCAAACTCTTCAGATTCCTCAATCTCACTGCTGGTGGTGGTGATACCATTCCCCATTTGTATCTCAGTCTCCAATTCCTTCTCAGTAATGGTTATAAAGGCCATTAAAGGGATAGTAATACTCAATAATTACTAACCCCTATATTAAAGTCATATTAAAAAGAAATGTATTGCCCCCAGTGTCATCTCTCAAACCTTTATGGGTTGAGAGATAATCGCTCCTAAAGTTGCCCTCTCCCTCCCCCTTCCCCGTAGTCAGCATTCTAGCTGACTGCAGGGAAGCCTGTCGTACGACTGTCAGGCGGCTCTGCAGCACAGCCAAGATCGCGTTAATAAAAAATAAATCTTTCACTGAAATGGTCTTCGACGTGTGCACATGTAGAAGACAGTTTTAGCTAAATATTTTTCTTTTATTAACGTGATCTCGGCTCTGCTGCAGAGCCGCCTAATGAGCGTAGGACCGGATTTCCCTTCAGTCAGCTACAACGCTGATTTCAGGGAAGGGGGAGGGAGAGGGCAACTTTAGGAGCGATTATCTCTTTATTATCCATAAAGGTTTGAGAGATGACACTGGGGGCGATACATTTCTTTTTAATATGACTTTAATATAGGGGTTAGTAATTATTAAGTATCTCACCCACCCTCATCATCATAACCACCACCTGTCCCTCCTTGCTGCTGCTCTTACAGAGTCTCCCTGGATGGAGGAGATGACAAATATGGCAGAAGGTACTCTACTGTGACACTTGCCATCTCTACAGGTGAAGAAGGCAGACAGGCAGCACTAGCAGCAGACACAGGCAGCTGATCTGTGCTGATGTATTACTGCTGCTAGCTGCCTTCCTCAGCATCACGTACCAGAGACACAGTGATGGGGGTAGGGGAATCACAGGGTCAGGGAGATGTTGTGCGCTCCCTTGACCACTAGTCTGGCTGCTCTGTATCACTTCCACTTCCACCTCAGCATCAGCAGGAACATCTACTGCAGTCCCGCTAGTCCCACCATCTGCTGGATCTTAGTAGTAGTAGTGGACTGCATGGGGATGGCAAGTATGTATATATTCTATAATATAAAAGGCCATATGTATGTTTGTTGATGCAGTCATGTGCAGTAGAGACTGACCGAACACACAGAATGCTGGAACGTGTACAAGAGCTTCTACACTAGTTTATTTATATGGCGCCACAGAGTGTCCGCAGCACTTTACAGACATATGTTAAAACAAATAAAAGCAGGTAAAATAAGTGTCACATTCATAGAAACAATAGGAGAGAGGTCCCTGCTCCAAGGAGCTTACAGTCTAAATGGGTAATAGGAGACAGACGACAGGGTATCAGGGTGTCAAGTGCTGAGATTACAAGTGCTGAGTTTGCTTAACCCCTTAAGGACCCATGACGGTCCTGCACCGTCATGGGTTGTTATACCCTTAACGACCCATGACAGTCCAGGACCGTCATGGCTTAAATGATAGCAGCGTGCCTCCGTGCACACTGCTATCATTAAATCCAGGCTGAGACTGAGCGCTCCGAGACCGGGGCATTCAGTCTCAGCCCTTCTTCCTTCTTCCGGTTCATGCGATCGCCGCATCAGCGATCACATGTACCGGCATAGTGACAGACAGAGACAGCATGCAAAGCATGCTGTCTGTGCCTGTCTCGTCTGCCTCTGTCTCCCTTGCTCTCAAAGTAAGGGAGACAGAAGTAGACGGGAGACACCTAGTGGTTAAAAAAAATACAGCAGTTGGGGGTATTAACCCCTTCACTGCTGGTGCAGGAGGCTGGCTAAATGCAGGTCAATTTTTGACCTGCAATTTTACACTTTTTTTTTTATTTTAATTAAAAAAAAACACAACACACTTTTTTTTTTCCAAAAACATTTTTATTTAAAAAAAAAAATATATATAATTAAACAATATTACAAGTGTGATTGTTGTGGAGCCATGTAATACACTTATATACACCACCAAATGCCAGGGACAAAAAAGTGTCAAAATAGGGTGGGAAAAAGGGACATAGGATTTTCACCCAGGGGGGACAGTGGCCACTTTAAACTGCGCATTTTGTAGGTATGACTGACCGGTCATACCTTTCATGCAGTCTCCATAAAAATTTAACCCTTTGTGGCCAATTGATCCCAAGAGAAAAATCAAAAATGGTGTTTTTTTTACATTTTTTAACATTTTTTTTTATTTTAATAAAGTAAATGGTGGGTTATCCATATAAGTGGGGAATCAAATGAAAGCCCTATTTATGCTTAAAAAAACAGTATATAATTTATGGGGGTGGAATAAAAGCCTAAGAGGGAAAACACCGTTGAACAAAGACATAGTCAAAAAGGTCAGAATTGCTCCGGTCCTTAAGGGAAAACGACCCCAGATTTTCCCGGTCCTTACGGGGTTAAAGGTAGTGCATGAAGAATGAATTAGGGTCCCCTGCTGTCACATTTGTCATCATCCCCCCCCCACCTTCCTGAGAATCACAAGTCACAATGGCAGCACTAGCAGCAGATACAGGTAGCTGATCTATCCTGCTCACCCTGCTACACTCTTCTCTCTGTGCCTGTGATACTATTTTCTCCAAGATCCCTAGGGGTGATATGGAGGACTGACCATCATTGGGTCTGGGAAATCAGGGCATACAGACCCTTCAGTGTTGACAGTGGTTCCTCCTCCCCCTCCTACACACCGGATGCATAACAGTCCTTCCATCTCCTCCTTTTACGTGTATTCCAGCTGCTCATAGTGATAGAGGGTGAAGCACTGATACCACTGAATTAATTTTGCTGAAAAACACAAATCAGTTCTTCCAACAAATCCATTTTCACTCCTATTTTCTTGATGCATCTTGAATCTTTTCACAGTAAACTACAGGAGCTGCAGTTATTAAAATACTTATGAAATGGAGAACTGATTGGTGTCAGGAAGTTCACAATAATTTTAGCTCTATCTAAAGACCTGAGAGTTCTTCCAGATACATCATTCTGTTATTACTTGGATCACTATATTAATGAAATGAGAATCAGAGGTGAGAAATATCCTCCCTTGCACGCACTACTGTTCTACAGAGGCCTTTATCCTCCTTAGAGGTTTTTAGTTTTATTTTTTCATTTTATGCTGTACTAAATATCAGTAAGAATGTCTATAGTATTGCTGGTCAAAGGATGCCCTCTGGCTTGTCTATAAAAGCTGGAAAATGAATAAGGATATGTATCCGCTGTGAGAAGCAAGACTGATTATTTCTTGGAAATGCTGACTTTTATTAGATTTATGCAAAAGAATGTTACTATCTCAGATAGCTGAAGAGTATGTGGGAGGAGACATCATACACGGCTATTAGAGAGGAAAGACACCTGGGATCTCCTGCTCGTTAGACTTACATCTGAGCCACGAGAAATGGATGTAATCAGACATAACATGATGTATCTCATTGACCTTCTAGTGTTGATTACTTCTCAAAAACCTCTCTTTAGGATATACAAGGGTGAGCAACTGTTGTTGGACTACAGATCCCATTTTCCTCAGCCTTGTTTAAAGGGATAGTAATACTTCGTTTTAACTTTATTTTATTTTGTAGACATTAAAAAAACATGAAGAATGATATAAGTCTTATCTCTCAATCCTTTATGGTTTAAGAGATATTCACAAACAAAGTATCCCCTCCTGTTCAACCAGATCAGAAGGGAGGTGCCCAGGTAGACTGCAGAGAGGGACAATCTTCAATTAAGATAAGGGAAAAACCTGAAAAACGTGTCAAGGGGGGAAGGGATTTCATTGTTCTCATAGGAAGAAGATTGTCCCCTGCTGTTATCTGTCTGGTCTATGGACTGCATTCCACATCTGAGAAGAGATGGCTTACACTAGGTAAAAGGGGCAGGGAGGGGAATCTTTGCTTGTGAATATCTCATAAACCATAAAGGTTTGAGAGATAAGACTTATGTCGTTCTTCATGTTTTTTTTAATGCCTACAAAATAAAATAAAGTTAAAATGAAGTATTACTATCCCTTTAAATCTGGATCCCCTATGCTGCACCAGTAATGATTCCCATTGTGATAGGTTGTATGATGGATTATCGCCTCATGAGAATGCACCAAAGTCAATAATTCTGCATTTTGACTGTGTTCACATAGGATGCTGCAAAGAAGGTTGCACGAGGTCCTGTGTGGCTGCCAGTAGACCTTTCACATGAGCAATGCCCATGCCCAGTGCAGTCATGTGGGCCATCGGTCAGATACTTACCATTCTATGTCTGGATCGTCAGTGGAAATGGGTCACAGAACTGTAGCAGCAACACATCTGTAAATGGTGACAAAAGCCATAAAACTAAATATCTGTGTGTAATGCATGTGCGGACGATTCATTGTAATCACTGTTTGATCTTGTTTGTGCAAACGTGCAATGAGGAAAAAGTATTGACATTTTACCCACTGTCCTCGTATTCAGAATTGCTTTTCTCTTACACTTTTGCATGAATCTGCACATGGATCCACATACTGGCACGTATACTATTTTTTCACGTTTCTGCCCTTTACGTACCCAGTGCAGGGAAATATAGTCAATTATTGATAAATACCTGAAAGTATCTGTTAACATTATCAGAACAAGTGGGCAACAAAAGACTGTACATAAAAACATTCATAACAGATACTAGGGACAGGTAGACTAAAGAAGAGTGTGAGGTCCAGACCACAGCTGAGTTCCAGAAGCATGGATTTACTATCTCAGATAGTATCTGGGAGGAGACATCATACACTGCAATTAGATAGGAAGGACACAAGAGATCTCCTGCTCATTAGAATTACATTTGAGCCGCAAAACGTGGATATCATCAGACATAACATGACGGATCCCATTGACCATTAGGTTGGATACCTAACATAGTTGTAACGTAGTTGATGAGGCTGAAAAAAGACATGCGTCCATCAAGTCCAGCCCATGCCAAGTTAACCCTGTTGATCCAGAGGAAGGCAAAAAAAAAATTGAATCAATTTCCAATTTAGCCCGAAGTGGGCAGAAAAATTCTTTCCTGACTCCAAATGGCAGTCAAATATTTCCCTGGATCAACATCCTATCTGCTCTGAAGCAATCTACTATAATTCTCAATATTGTTCTGTGCTAGATAGGTATCTATTACTTTTTTCAAAACAGCTACAGTATCTGCAAGCACAACATCCAGAGGCAAATAATTCCATAGCTTTACTGCCCTTACTGTAAAATGTTCATGCCTTTTTTTTAGTCAAAAGAGCCTTTTCTCTAGTCTTAATGACTTTCAAGAACCTCTCTTTGAGGGTATATCAGATGTGAGCCACTGTTGTTGGACTACAGCTCCCATTGGCTGTCTGAGGACAAGCATACATGCATATTTCCAATCCTTAATATACAGGGTCATAAATAATGAGAGAAGTAATTAATGTAGTGGCTCATACTGCAATCTGTATTGCTCCAGTTATCCAAAGGACAACTTTAGAGAGTAAATCCACAGGCCTAAATGATTAAATAGTACTCTTATTAACAATTAATATTCTGTGTAATTCTGGGTCTATTGTGCATAGAGATGTTATTTTAAAAAGAGACCCTTCAATGTTGACAGTGGTCGCTTCCTCCTCCTCAGACTCACCTGACACATAACAATCCTTCCATGTCCTCCTTTTACTTGTATCCCAGTTGCTCATAGTGATAGAGTGTGAAGCACTGATACTACTGCCTTAACCCCTTAAGGATCGGTGGTCACTTAAAGGGATAGTAATACTTAAAATGTAAAAAAAATATATGTTTTAGGGTTTATCCCCCTGAATAAAACAAGAGTACTCCCACTGCTGAAAGGTGTTTCATTCAAAAGTTATTAATTTTCAAAGTTGAATTTTTTAGGTGCAATATCACAGTGGCCTGAAATTGTACAGTGGCGCTGTTGCTACATGATCCTATGGACAGCTCTGGTCCCGGGACCATAAATCTCCATAGGATCGTGTAACAACAGCTCCACTGTACAATTTCAGGCCGCTGTGATATTGCACCTAAAAAATTCAACTTTGAATATTAATAACTTTTGAATGAAACACCTTTCAGCAGTGGGAGTACTTTTGTTTTACTCAGGGGGATAAACCCTACAACATATATTTTTTTACATTTTAAGTATTACTATCCCTTTAAGGGCCACTGAGCATTTTTTTTTTTTTTTTTTACATCTGTTTCCGGATTCCCTGAACAACGTACAGCCGCGCGGGGAGCCCAAAATTCCATGACAGTCCTGGTACGTCATCGGTCCTTAAAGCAAATCCAGCCATGATGTACCAGGACCGTCAAGGGTCCTTAAGGGGTTAAATTTGCTGAAAACACAAATCAGTTCTTCCAAGAAATCCATTTTCACTCCCATTTTCTTGATGCATCTTTTCACAGTAAACTACAGGAGCTGCAGTTATTAAAATACTTATGAAATGGAGAACTGATTGGTGTCAGGAAGTTCACAATAATTTTAGCTCTATCTAAAAGACCTGAGAGTTCTTCCAGATACATCATTCTGTTATTACTTGGATCACTATATTTAGGCTTCAGTGATTAAATAGTACACTTATTAATAATTAATATTCTGTGTCATTCTGGGTCTATTCTGCATAGAGATGTTATTTTAAAAAGTTAGAAAAAAATATGTAAATGGAAAAGGTAATTATTTTATTTTTGTATCACCAGTCCCTTTCCTTCCTTCCGCTCCAGTTTTAACACTCTGCCTTTCACTCCTCCAGGTGTCTCCCCCCCCCCCGCTCTATACTCTTGTGTTCTTTTTCCTTGTTCCCCCTCTCTCTACATCAGTGTTTCTCAACTCCTGTCCTCAGGACCCACTAACAGGCCAGGACTTAGGGATTTCTCAGCTTGAGCACAGGTGTGGTGATCAGAGGCTCATTCATATTGATTAACTCACCTGTGCTCTAACAAGGAAATCATGTGATCAGAGGCTCATTCATATTGATTAACTCACCTGTGCTCTAACAAGGAAATCATGTGATCAGAGGCTCATTCACACTGATTAACTCACCTGTGCTCTAACAAGGAAATCATGTGATCAGAGGCTCATTCACATTGATTTACTCACTTGTGCTCTAACAAGGAAATCATGTGATCAGAGGCTCATTCACATTGATTAACTCACCTGTGCTCTAACAAGGAAATTGTGATCAGAGGCTCATTCACATTGATTAACTCACCTGTGCTCTAACAAGGAAATCATGTGATCAGAGGCTCATTCACACTGATTAACTCACCTGTGCTCTAACAAGGAAATCATGTGATCAGAGGCGCATTCACATTGATTAACTCACCTGTGCTCTAACAAGGAAATTGTGATCAGAGGCTCATTCACATTGATTAACTCACCTGTGCTCTAACAAGGAAATCATGTGATCAGAGGCGCATTCACATTGATTAACTCACCTGTGTTCTAACAAGGAAATCATGTGATCAGAGGCTCATTCACATTGATTAACTCACCTGTGTTCTAACAAGGAAATCATGTGATCAGAGGCTCATTCACACTGATTAACTCACCTGTGCTCTAACAAGGAAATCATGTGATCAGAGGCGCATTCACATTGATTAACTCACCTGTGCTCTAACAAGGAAATTGTGATCAGAGGCTCATTCACATTGATTAACTCACCTGTGCTCTAACAAGGAAATCATGTGATCAGAGGCTCATTCACACTGATTAACTCACCTGTGCTCTAACAAGGAAATCATGTGATCAGAGGCGCATTCACATTGATTAACTCACCTGTGCTCTAACAAGGAAATCATGTGATCAGAGGCTCATTCACACTGATTAACTCACCTGTGCTCTAACAAGGAAATCATGTGATCAGAGGCTCATTCACATTGATTAACTCACTTGTGTTCTAACAAGGAAATCATGTGATCAGAGGCTCATTCACATTGATTAACTCACCTGTGCTGTAACAAGGAAATCATGTGATCAGAGGCTCATTTACATTGATTGACTCACCTGTGCTCTAACAAGGAAATCATGTGATCAGAGGCTCATTCACACTGATTAACTCACCTGTGCTCTAACAAGGAAATCATGTGATCAGAGGCTCATTCACATTGATTAACTCACCTGTGGTCTAACAAGGAAATCATGTGATCAGAGGCTCATTCACATTGATTAACTCACCTCTTTCTTGCCCTTTCCTTCTTGCTCATCTCTCTCCCTCTATGTGTGTGTTTGTGTGTGTGTGTGTGTGTGTTTATATGTGTGTGTGTATTTCATCTTACAGCACTCCCTATTCTTGAGCTGGCACAGCCTCTGAGTGTGTCCATGTGTGTATATACTTGTTTGTGTGTATATATGTGTGTATATGTGTGTGTGTGTGTTTGTACAGTACTGTGCAAAAGTTTTAGGCAGGTGTTAAAAAATGTCGTGAAGTACGAATGCTTTCAAAAATAGACATGTTAATAGTTTATTTTTATCAATTAACAAAATGCAAAGTGAGTGAACAGAAGAATCAATATTTGGTGTGACCACCCTTTGCCTTCATAACAGTATCAATTCTTCTAGGTACACTTGCACAAAGTCAGGGATTTTGTAGGCATATAGTCAGGTGTATGATTACACATTTATACCAAACAGGTGCTATTGATCATCAATTTAATATGCAGGTTGAAACACAATCATTAACTGAAAAAGAAACAGCTGTGTAGGAGTAATAAACTCAGCTAACAAGGTGAGGTCGCTGAAGACAGTTTAATGTCAAAAGTGATACACCATGGCAAGACTGAGCAGAGCAACAAGACACAAGGTAGTTTTACTGCATCAGCAAGGTCTCTCCCAGGCAGAAACGTCAAGGCAGACAGGGGTTTCCAGATATGCTGTGCAAGCGCCTTTGATGACCACAAAGAAATGGGCAACTTTGTGGATCGTAGACGCAGTGGTCAGCCAAGGAAACTTAGTGCAGCAGATGAAAGACACATCATACTTACTTTCCTTCACAACTGGAAGATGTCCAGCTGTGCCACCAGCTCAGAATTGGCAGAAAACAGTGGGACCCTGGTACACCCATCTACTGTCTGGAGAAGTCTGGTTAGAAGTGGTCTTTGTGGAAGACTTGTGGCCAAAAAGTCATACCTCAGATGTGGAAACAAGGCCAAGAGACTCATCTATGCAAAAAAAAAAAAAACACAGGAACTGGGGTGCAGAAAAATGGCAGCAGGTGTTCTGGACTGAGGAGTCAAAATTTTAAATATTTGGCTGTAGCAGAAGGCATTTTGTGCTCTGACTGGAGAGCAGTACAAGACTGAGTGTCTGCAGGCAACAGTGAAGCATGGTGGAGGTTCCTTGCAAGTTTGTGGCTGCATTTCTGCAAATGGAGTTGGGGATATGGTCAGAATTAATGGTCTCCTCAATGCTGAGAAGAACAGGCAGACACTTATCCATCATGCAACACCATCAGAGAGGCATCTGAGTCATTAAGAACTATCTTCAGCGTAAAGAAGAACAAGGAATCCTGGACGTGATGGTATGGCTCCCACAGTGCCCTGATCTCAATATTTTTGTAATGTTATTTTGAAGGTATTACACTTACCTTCTGTGTTTTTCTGTTGTCCCGGCTATTAGAGACAACAGTTTTCTCCAGCAATTCCACTTCTGAGTCTGCCTCCCCAACATCTTCACTTAAATGAGCAAATTTTTGAGATGGAAAAACTCAGGAATGACTGTCTTCTTCCTCTTCCCTCCAGCGCTGCAACCCTGTCTAATGGTCACCCAACTATGTGCCTGGTTCCCTTCTGACTGATCTCCTCCCTCTTTGGTAGGTGACCGAGCTAAACTCTGCTCAGTGAGCAAGAGACTCCTCTCAAGGTTGTCGATATCTCTCAGTGTTGCAATAGGCCTCTTCAGATCTCCAAACTGAGCTTCGAGAGAGGCCACTCGCTCACACTTGCCACAATGATATGGGCCCTGGAACTGATTCTCCAAGCATGCATACATTTGGCAAGATCTCCAAACTTGCTCATCATGTATGGTGAGAATGTGTGTCCTTAAAAATTTGAAACAATTAATTTACCTTTGTTTCTCTAACTCCAGTGTTGCACTACGGTGATGCACCAGCTGATCACTTATAAAAAATAAAGAACCTTTGAATGAAGCACACTTACTGTGTTCACCTTGTCAATCCCCTGTGTTTGAATCCCCTGCTGTTTAAATTCCCAACGCTTACCACTTCAGCACTTGCACACTGAGACAAGATTCACATGTTCAAGTATTCCCTGTCTATCTGTCTAATAAAGCAGAAAGCCACCACTTACAACCCAGCAATTAACCACTCTCACCACACCAGACTGCAGTCAGTTCCTTGTGCAAATGCAGGGGGAGGGGAAAAAGAAGTTTGTTTTGTAACCTCTGCCTTACCACACTACCGCACGCAAAACTACTTATTCAATTTATACAGCAAATATCCCAAGTTTAGCTTTCATTTAACTGATCACTGATATATATATATATATATATCAGGGCTTATAATTTGAAGTCCTTTGCTACTATCCAGACCTGAAAAGTTACTCGCCACTGCAAGCCATAACATACCCACCAGGGCTGAATTTTCACTCGCCATTGGCTAGTGGCGAGTGGAAATTTTGAGCCCTGTATATATATATATATATTCTTTCCCTCTACTCTCTCTGATATCTTTCTCTCTTGATCTACCATATCTCCCTCTATTCTCTCTCTCTGATCTCTCTCTCTCTCGTACTCCCATCTCTCCCTCTATTCTCTCTCTCTGATCTCTCTCTCTCGTACTACCATCTCTCTACTCTCTCTCTCTGATCTCTTTCTCTCTCCCATATCTCCCTCTACTCTCTCTGATATATTTCGCTCTCCCATCTCTCCCTCTACTCTCTCTGATTTTGTTCTCTCTGTCTCATTTCTCCCTCTATTCTCGCTGATATCTTTCTCTCTTGATCCACCATCTCTCCCTCTATTCTCTCTCTCTCTCTGATCTCTCTCTCTCTTGTACTCCCATCTCTCCCTCTATTCTCTCTCTCTGATCTCTCTCTCTCGTACTCCCATCTCTCTTTCTACTCTCTCTCTCTGTGATCTCTTTCTCTCTCCCATCTCTCCCTCTACTCTCTCTGATCTGTCTCTCTCCCATCTCTCTCTCTACTCTCTCTGATATCTCTCTCTCCCATCTCTCCCTCTACTCTCTCTGATCTCTCTCTCTCTCTCCCATCTCTCCTCTACTCTCTCTGATCTCTCTCTCTCCCCCATCTCTCCCTCTACTCTCTCTGATCTCTGTCTCTCTCTCCCATCTCTCCCTCTACTCTCTCTGATATCTTTCTCTCTTGCTTCCCATATCTTCCCCAGTATCTTTTTAACATGAGAATCTTGCCCTGCATAAAAGCGCAAGGTTCTCATGTCACCTCTTTAAAAGTCACTACCTTCAATTCACTGGCTGCAGCACCCAAGCAGCATGCAAGTGCATATAATGAACAGCTCACTACAACTCCCATCATCCTTACCTTGCCTGGTAGTTCGATTGCCCTTCACAACATTGCTTCGGTTGCGTGCTAAAGGAGGCGTGAATGAACGCTGTCCGTCTCTCTCTCTCCCCGCTCAGCTCCACCGTGTCATTCTGCACTCAATGCAGGGGAAAGAGTGGGGCAGCGCTCATTCACGGCTCCTCTATCACTCAACCAAAGCTATGTTTGGCCAGGCAAGGTAAGGATGATGGAGTTGTAGTACGCTGCTCGTTATATGCACTTGCATGCTGCTTGGGTGCTGCAGCCAGTAAGTTGAAGGTAGTGACTTTTAACGAAGCGACACATGAACCTGATGCTTTTATGCAGGGTGAGATTCTCATGTTGCCATTTTTATTACAGTGACATGGTTACTCTGTCATTTGGTCGCACGCTGTTTTGTGTCTGACCTTTTAAAGTAAATCATCCCCCCCCTCCTCTCTCTCACTGATCTCTCTCTCTCTGCTCTCTCTGATATCTTTCTCTCTTGCTCTCCCATATCTCCCCCTCCCCTCTCTCTCTGATCTCTCTCTCTACTTTCTCTCTCTCTCTCTCTCTGATCTCTCTCTCCCATCTCTCCCTCTACTCTCTCTGATCTCTCTCTCTACTATCTCTGATCTCTCTCTCCCTTTCTCTCCCATCTCTCTCTACTCTCACTCTATGATCTCTTTTGCTCTCCCATCTCTCCCCCTCCTCTCTCTCTGATCTCTCTCTGATATCTCTCTCCCCATCTCTTTCCCTGCTTTCTTCCATTTCCCTCTCTACTGTCTCTATCAATATCTCTCTCTCCCATCTCTCCCCTCCTCTCTCTCTACTCTCTCTGATCTCTCTCTACTCTCTCTGATCTCTCTCTCTCTCATCTCTCTCTCTGATGTATTTCTCTCTCTTGCTTCCCATCTCTCCCCCTCCTCTCTCTGACCGATCTCTCTCTCTCTCTCCCATCTCTCTTCTCTACTCTCTCTCTGATCGATCTCTCTCTCTCTCCCATCTCTCTCTCTCTACTCTGTCTCTCCCATCTCTCTCTCTCTACTCTCTCTGATCGATCTCTCTCTCTCCCATCTCTCTCTCTCTACTCTCTCACTCTCCCGTCTCTCCCCCTCCTCTCTCTGTCTCTGTCTCTGATCTCTCTCTCTCCCCATCTCTTTCCCTGCTTTCTCCCATTTTTCCCTCTACTGTCTCTATCAATATCTCTCTCTCCCACCTCTCCCCTGCTGTCTCTCTCTCTCTATCTCGCTCTGTGCCATGTCTCTCTCCGTTATTCTATCTGTGTTGTTCCTCTCTATTCCTCTCCCTCTGGAAGCAGATGAAGGCGTTTTCTCTCTATAATAATATAATATCCCATGTTCCTGTAGCCAGCGCTCTTTGCCCTAGATAGGACCATGTGATTTATAGTGCACCAAGGAATAAAGACACAGAGCGTCTGCACAAAACCGCACAACTTCACCGAGATAAAGAAAAGAGACGATTTACACTCTTCATTCTCTACACAAATGTTTCCTGTAATAGAAGACAGCCGGAGGACATGGACAGTTCTGGGGCGAACCATCTGCATCATAGGGGACAAGTAAAAGCTCCCATTTCACGTAAATGGGGAGTGTAAAGGGATAGTAATGTTTCATAATAAAAGCAGCTCTAGTTAATCATCATAGTATTTGTACTTTGGAGAGTGTTATTTCAATTCTGTCAGAGTTGTAGTTCAAGAGTAATTGAAAGATAAAGTATCCTTCTTTTTCCCCTTCTACTGATGTAACACTGTTCAGCCAGATCAGAAGGGAGGTGCCCAGGTAGATTGCACAGAGGGACAATCTTCAGTTAAGATAAGGGAAAAACCTGAAAAACTTGTCAAGGGGGGGCAGGGCCTTTATTGTTCTCATAGGAAGAAGATTGTCCCCTTCTGTTATCTGTCTGGTCTATGGACTGGATTCCACATCTGAGAAGAGATGGCTTACACTAGGTAAAAGGGGCGGGAGGGGAAACTTTACTTGTGAATATCTCTCAAACCATAAAGGTTTGAGAGATAAGACTTATATCATTTTTCATGTTTTGTTTAATGCTTACAAAATAAAATAAAGATAAAACGAAGTATTACTATCCCTTTAACCTCTTGAATGCTAGAGAGGTCTCCAATGCATTGGAGACCTCGCTAGTATTCAAGGGGTTAACCCTTTGAGTGCCAGAGGAGTATGCAACACATTGCAAAGCAATGCATTGCGCACCCCTCTGGCACGCAAAGGGTTAAAAGAGCAATTTAAATCAGTAGGGGTTGTGGGGATTTTCCTGTGTTTCCTATGGTGACAAGAATTGCTTTTTTTTTTTACCTTAAAGGTACAGTAACAAAATATATATTGTAGTGTTTATCCCCCCTGAGTAAAACGAGGGAACTCCCACTGCTGAAAAGTGTTTTATTCAAAAGTTATTACAGCTCAGATTTTTTAGGTGCAATATCACAGGGGCCTGAAATTGTACAGTGGCGCTGTTGTTACACCAGCTCTGGTCGGTTGACTATAAATCTCCATAGGACGGTGTAGCAACAGCGCCACTGTACAATTTCAGGCCACTGTGATACGGCGGCTTAAAAATACAAGTTTTAACTCTAATATCCTTTGAATAAAACACCTTCCGTCACTGGGAGTTCCCTCGTTTTACTCAGGGGGATAAACGCTACAGCATTTTTTTTCCCCCTACATTTTAACCCTTTGAGTGTCAATGCGTTGCATACCCCTCTGATACTCAAAGGGTTAATTATTACTACCCCTTTAACGAATGTGTCTAATGAATCTCCTTTAACCCTATGAGTGCCAGATACGAATCCAATGCATCGCACTGCCATGCGTTAATCTGTTTAAGGTCCTGGCACACAAAGGGTTAAAGGGATAGTAATACTTAGTTTTACAAAAGCTGCGTCTTGTAGCCCTTAAAAAATAAATTAAATGCCCCCAGTGCATCTCTCAAACCTTTATGGTTTGAGAGTGTTACAATTAGAGGTTTGGCATTTCAGAATAAAGAGAAAGACACACACTGCAGTGAAACGCGGTTTATTTAAACGTGCAATAATTAAATAGGTTATGAAATAAACATCCTGCAGAGTTCACAAGCGTATGAGAGACATACCTCTAAAAAAAAGTACAAGAACTATTGCCAGAGCTTACATTAGTAAAACAGACTCTGCAATACGCAAGACAGAAAAGATAAGAAGTAATAATAAAAGATACTCATCAACGGGAGAGCCTGGTTTCAAGAAAACCCCGTAATAAGACACAGGTGCACGGACAGAGGTGCAAATCAGGTACACACTCTTTCATCGCAAGTACGACTCTAATATTATTGTGTTGATTACAGGTTAAAATACAGGCTACGCCCTGAGATGTCTAAAACTGCGCATGCGTATGTGCTTGGTTATATAACACTGCATATAGGAGATATCACTAACTGTCTCTCATAAACATTACGTAGCCTCACAGTGTCTGCCCCTCTGCTGTTGCTAACCATAATTGCAGAGCATTAACCCCCACCTGACTGTGAGGAGATCACCAAAAAAAAAAACCCATCCCTTACAGAGAGATAATCGTATTTAAAGTTCCCTCCTTCGTCCTCTTTCCCTGACATCAGCGCTCTAGCTGACTGCAGGGGAATCCGGTCCCGGGACCAGAGGAGGCTCTTCAGCAGAGCCGAGATCGAGATATTGACAAAGAAATCCTTCAATGAAACAGGCTACAAAGTGTGCCTGGCTTGCAAGCACACATAGAAGACCGCTTCAGTGAAGGATTTATTTTCCAATAACGAGATGTCGGCTCTGCTGAAGAGCCTCCGCCGGTGCCGGGACCGGATTCCCCTGCAGTCAGCTAGAGCGCTGACATCAGGGAGGGGGGAACTTTGACAGCGATGATCTCTCAAACCATAATGGTTTTAGAGATGGCACTGGGGCAATTTAATTTAATTTTTTAAGGGCTACAAGATGCAGCTTTTGTAAAAATAAGTATTACTATCCCTTTAAATGTTTCCAGCATCAGAGGGGTTAATGGAGAAACAAAGGCCATTCTTTGCGAATGACACCAGCTTTATTTTAGAAACTGAACAATGCGTTTCAGCCATTTAGACTGGATAACAAACAGGAAACACACATTCATCAGTGACATTTTTCAGATTTTTTTTCCAGCTGAATTGTAAGACTTTATCAATGTCGGTTGTTTGTTAGGGGTCAGTAGGTGACAATGACCGCAGAGTAAAATCAATCTAATTCATGCTGGTTTGGGCACACATTGGCTTTCAAGCAACAGGCTATTGTTGTAAAAGGAAGGCTGCCATAAAACAGACCATGTGTAGGTAATTGTATCTTTCAATAAAGCAACATTCTATTTTTTTTTTTAGAAAAGATGGAATTATGCTGGAATTAACCCCTTAGTGACTGGCTGCGCACACACAGCTGGCACTTAACGCCTGCCAAACTTTTTTTTTTTTTCATTTTATTAAATTACTTCCGGGACGTACACGAACGTCCTCTGTCCACCTAGGACATCCGCTCGGAACATACATGTACGTCCTCGGGCGGTAAGGGGTTACAAAAAAAATTGCAGTTATTTTCAAGACATCTGTGATCTAGGTGAAGGGGTAATATAATAACATACATGGTAACATAGTTGATGAGGCCGAAAAAAGACATGCGTCCATCAAGTCCAGCCCATGCCATATCACCCCTGTGAAAAAACATTGAAGCCATTTCCAGTTAAGCTCCAGGTGGGTACAAATATTCCTTCTGGACTCCATATGGCATTCAGATATTTCCTTGGATCAACATCCTATCTTTTTTTAAACCCAACTGTCATAATTCTCAATATTGCTCTGTGCTAGAAAAGTATCCATTACATTTTTAAAACATCTACAGATTTTGCAAGCACAGCATCCCAAGGCAAAGAATTCCATAACGGAACTGCCCTTACTGTAAAAAATCTCTGCATTTGTTTTAGTTTGAAAGCACCTTTCATCTGTTCTTAACAGATGGCCTCTTGTTCAAAGTTCAGCTCATTGAGTATATAGTTCCTTGTAGAGTTCTTTGTATTGACCGCGAATATATTTGTAAATGATAATCATATCCCCCTTAGACGTCTCTTCTCTAATGTAAACAAACCCAGTTTGGCTAGTCTCTCTTTATAACTCAGATCCTCCAATCCCTTTATCAGTTTTGTTATCCATTGTAATCCACTGCTGAGATTCCAGCATTTGCACCTACAACTCTCATCACTCTCTAGACAAGGAATAGTCAATTACTGAGTTTCAAGCTGATGGGGGAATATGACTTTTATCATCTCCAACCAGCTGTCAACTAGCTGCGAATGATGGGAGTTGCAGTTACTAAAAGCTGAAGGTCTGTCACTGCTTGCCTTGTGTCTCCATTGCTCCCCAGCTGCCTCTCTCTCATGGTGGTCGGCCTCTTGTGGGTTTTGGCTGCAGTCCGGCCGCGCATGCGCAGGGAGCTGATGCCTTTTTCCTTGGTGTCCGCTCATGCGCTCATTCCAACACTTGATTGGATCAGCATTTACCTATCCTGCAGGGCTCTCAGGAGAGCCCCCTCCTGATCTCTTCCCATTGACTGCCTTTTGTAATTTAAACGGGCTAACCCAGGCATGGGGAGCCCAATCCATGAGCTTCTTATATGCTTCTTAGACTCTGCTCAGGCTTTTGTTCTTGACCTTTGGCTTACTCCAGACCATTCTCTGTCTCCAGTCCCTGGCTTGACCTTTGACCAGCTCCAGACCATTCTCTGTCTCCAGTCCCTGGCTTGACCTTTGGCTTGCTCCAGACCATTCCTTGTCTCCAGTCCCTGGCTTGAGCTTTGGCTCTGCTCCTGACTAAGGTTTATCTCCAGTCCCTGGCTCTGACCTTTGGCTCTGCTCCTGACCACTGCTTGTCTCCAGTCCCTGGCTCTGACCATTGACTACACTTTGTGCCTTCCATCCAGATTCCAGCTTGTCCAGTCAGCCTGGTTCCTAACGGTACCCAGGGCTCTCCTATCCTGGTTGAACTGGGGTGGAACAATCTGGTTTTGCTGACCTCAAGCCTCGCTCCCGAGCATCGCTGTCTAGTTTCTGAACCAGTGCTGGCACCACATGGGTCCTTTCCCTCCATGTGGTGACAAGGCCTATCAACTGACATTCTTGGCTTTAGGATACAATTTTATCTGGGATTGAGAAAAAAAGTATTGATCCGTTAAAATGTGCAATCTCTAGGACAAAGCTAATTGAAAATCACCATAAATGGATGAGTGTAGTTGTTGATTCCACATTTAACAGGAACACTAACATCTCAGAGTTAAATTTGATTATGTATGTTTAAATATCATGTATTCCAAGGCATCATCTGTAAAATAAATCTTTGTTTAATGCGTTGCATACCCCTCTGGCACTCAAAGGGTTAAATCTGGATCCCTGATGCTGCACTGCTAATGTTGCCCGTTGTGAAAAGTTGTATGATGAACTGTCACCTCGACAGAATGCACCAAAGTCAATCATTCTGCATAGGAACACGGTGAAGATGCTGCAAAGAAGGTTTGCATTGAGTCCTGTGGGATTGTCACTAGACCTTTCACATGAGCAGTGTCCATACCCAGTGCATTTATATGGGCTAGTGGTCAGACACTCCCCATTCTTTGTGCGGTGGAACATACACGAAAATGAGTGAAACAAAAGGGGTCACAGAACTGTAGCAGGTAACAGCAACAGATCTGTAGTCTTAGGGCTGTATGTTCAAAGGGATAATGACAAAAAATGTCGTATGGAAGACAAAAATAAGTAATTGAATTCATGAACGACATATTTTCTATAAAGTATATGACAAAAAACTATTAATGTCCATTGTGTACAACACAACTCCAGAATTGATGGGTAAAGGGGCGTGGTTAGGGCGTGGCTAAACTATTCTCCAGTTTCGTATAGAGGGAAAGAAAATTTGTCGTAACTAACGAGAAAAAAAAAATGTCTTTCAAAAGACAAAATTTGTACGTTAAGAAAAAAGTGGAGGGAATGTGTTCTGAATGTGAGAATTTTTGTCTTTACTTAAGACATTTTTGTCATAGGTTAAGACATTTTTTAATACATTTTTCTTGATAAGACATTTTTTAAGACATTTTTGTCTTTAGTTAAGATATTTTTTTGTCGTTACATAAGACAATTTCAGTCAGGACAAACGACATATTTCCAATCACAGCCGACACTCTCTGAAAATATTAATGATCCCAACGACACTGTACTTTGAAAGGTCGATGTAAACAACAAAATCTATTTCGCTACGTCTTTGAACATATGGCCTTAAGAGTTAAAGGGACAGTAATACTTGAAAATAAGTTTAGTTTATATTGTAGCCCTTAAAAAAACATGGTTTGGGAGATATTCAGAAGTAAAGTTTCCCCTGGAGTGACATCATTGCTCCACCCTTCAGATTTGGAATCCGGTCCCGGGACCAGCTGTGCCTCTCCAGAAGTGCTGAGATCACCATCTTTAAAAAGAATTTCTTAATTGGAATGGTCTACAAAGTGTGCTTTCAAGCCAGGCACACTTTGTAGATAGTTCCAATTAAGTAGTTCTTTTCAAAGATCTTGATCTCGGCACTGCTAAAGAGCTGCCAGTTGCTCTGTGGACCGAATTCCAAATCTGTCCACTAGATGGCAGACTTGGCTGAAACTGCCAGGAAAAGAGCATTGTACTATATTTTACATGTGAATATCTCCCAAACCATAAAGGTTTGGGAGATAAGACTTATATCATTTTTCATGTTTTTTTTAAGGGCTACAATATAAAATGCAATTATTTTCAAGTATTACTATCCCTTTAAAACTAAACTTGAGTGTGTAATGCACGTGCACATTATTCATTGTAATCACGGTTTTCTCTTGAGCACAGCTAGAATGAGAGCAAACCACCAACAGATATATATGTCTGATTATCAGCTGTATATATATATATATATATATATATATATATATATATATACCTCCCAATACTCACAACTGATGTGATCATTGGCCGGTTGTAAGCACAACGGGGTATCAAAACTGCCCTGCTATGGTCACTGACTCACAGAATAAAAAAAATCAGAATCCACGTTGTAAAAAATATATTTAAATAATAAAAATATGCCAAATAGTGTAAAGGAAAAACGTCAATATATTTGTCTAATATGATGCATTTTAAAGTCAATAGCTTCTTCTTCAGATACTAAATAGGCATATAGTAAACCTTACATACATTAAAAACATCTACAGTATGATCTGGCAAAAAGAAGCTCTTCGCTATCTATATCTACAGCTGATAATCAAGCAGAGATAGCTATTGGTGGTCCTGAAGAGTCTTTTTGGTCTGTTGACAAGCATCTACCTGCCAGTTCTGATTGACTTAAAGGGATAGTAATAATTTGTTTTATCTTTATATTATTTTGTAGGCATTAAAAAAACATGAAGAACAATATTAGTCTTATCTCTCAAACCTTTATGGTCTGAGAGATATTCACAAGCAAAGTTTCCCCTCCCGCCCCTTTTACCTAGTGTAAGACATCTCTTCTCAGATGTGGAATGCAGTCCATAGACCAGACAGGTAACAGCAGGGGACAATCTTCTTCCTATGAGAACAATGAAAGCCCTGCCCCCCTTGACAAGTTTTTCAGGTTTTTCCCTTATCTTAACTGAAGATTGTCCCTCTCTGCAGTCTACCTGGGCACCTCCCTTCTGCTCTGGCTGAACAGTGTTACATCAGTAAAAGGGGCGGGAGGGGGATACTTTATCATTCAATTACTCTTGAACTACAACTCTGACAGAATTGAAATAACACTCTCCAAAGTCCAAATACTATGATGATTAATTAGAGCTGCTTTTATTATGAAACATTACTATCTCTTTAAGTAGGGGCTGTCTGAGTCCCTCATCCATCCTACTGACCACTTTTAGTTGCTGTATAAATTGTGAGTACTGTGGTGTACTGGTGGTGGTCTAATATCAGCAAAGATTATTGTACCAGAAAGCTCCCTTCTTTTTCTCTTCTCACGGTTTACTCTTGTTTGGGCAAATGTGCAATGAGGAAAAAGATCTGTATTGAAATTTGTACCCACTGTCCCCGTATTCTGAAATGCTTTTCTCTTACATTACTGCATATTGCCTGAATCTGAGCATGGATGCGCATACTGACGTTTATACCATTTTTTCACATTTCTGTGCTTTACTTACTCAAGGCAGAGAAATATGGTCAGTTATTGATAAATACCTGAAAGTATCTGTTGTCATCATCAAAACAAGTGGGCGTCAAAATACTGTACATAAAAACATTCATCACAGATACTAGCGAGAGGTAGACTAAAGAAGCATATGAGGTCCCGACCACACCTGAGTTCTAGAAGCAGGGAGTTCCAGGTAATGGCTGAAGCACTTGAGAATGCCATGACAACTAAGGTTTAATGGACAATGTTTGTCTCCACTAGAAGGTCACCCCTGAGGACCACAGGTTGTATTTACCACTCACTCACTTAAGGGATAGTAATACTTCATTTTATGTTTATTTTATTTTGTAGACATTAAAAAAACATGAAGAACGATATAAGTCTTATCGCTCAAACCTTTATGGTTTAAGAGATATTCACAAGCAAAGTATTCCCCCCCCCTGTTCAGCCAGAGCAGAAGGGAGGTGCCCAGGTAGACTGCAGAGAGGGGCAATCTTCAATTAAGATAAGGGAAAAACCTGAAAAACTTGTCAAGGGGGGAAGGGCTTTCTTTCTTTTCATACAAAGAAGATTGTCCCCTGCTGTTATCTGTCTGGTCTTACAACCAGATTCACATCTGAGAAGAGATAGCTTACACTAGGTAAAAGGGGCGGGAGGGGGAAATTTTGCTTGTGAATATCTCTTAAACCATAAAGGTTTGAGAGATAAGACTTATATCATTCTTCATGTTTTTTTAATGCCTACAAAATAAAATAAAGTTAAAACAAAGTATTACTATCCCTTTAAGCTGAGACTTCAAGTACTGAGGCCTGATGCCATGGAAAGACATGTAAGCTATAAAGACTAACTTGTACCTCACATGAAAACCATCAGTAAACATTACATATCATCCAGGGTAAGAGTAATGCTGGAACTTGGTAATACATCTCAGCAACTGGGTTGCTCCATTTTATACTGTTTTGAACATCTACGTGAGGCACAAGGAAAGGTTTGTGTAACGAGCATTCCCACAGTTCAAACACTTCAACACAACCATGAAACAGCAATTCCAGGTGACAGGAGGAGACCAAAGTGCATTAACTTCTTCTCCTAAAAATCTGTTAGAATAGCCTGTTTTATATATTTTAATTGATTGCTGATTGTGTGTGTGTATATGTGATGAGTGTTAATTTGTGTCTGTGTGATGAGTGCATGTGTGTATGTGATGTGTGTGTTTGTGTATTTGATGAGAGTGTGTGTGTGTGTGTGAATAGTTTAGGTGTGTATGTGATGAATGTGTGTGTGTACATGTGATGAGTGTGTAAGTGTGTGTAGGTATGTGTGTGTCTACATGATGAGTGTATCTGTGTGTCTAGATGATGTGTGTGTCTTGGTGATGTGTGTCTATATGATGAATGTGTGTAGGTGACGTGTGTGTGCATGTGAGGAGTGTATTTATGTGATGAGTGTGTGAGTATGTGTGTATGTGTGTACGTGATGTGTGTGTGTATGTGATAAGTGTGTGTTTGTGATGAGTGTGTGTCTACAAAATGAGTGTGTGTGTATGTGAGGAGTGTGTGTATGTGAATGGGAGTTAATGTGAAGAGTGTGTGTGTATGTGAATAGGAGTTAATGTGATGAGTGTGTGTGTGTATGTGAATGGGAGTTAATGTGATGAGTGCGTGTGTGTGTGTGTGTATGTGAATGGGAGTTAATGTGATGAGTGTGTGTCTGTGTATTTGAGGATTGTGTGTATGTGAATGGGAGTTAAGGTGATGAGTGTGTGTCTGTGTATGTGAGGATTGTGTGTATGTGAATGGGAGTTAATGTGATGAGTGTGTGTGTATGTGAATAGGAGTTAATGTGATGAGTGTGTGTGTGTGTATGTGAATGGGAGTTAATGTGATGAGTGCGTGTGTGTGTGTGTATGTGAATGGGAGTTAATGTGATGAGTGTGTGTCTGTGTATGTGAGGATTGTGTGTATGTGAATGGGAGTTAAGGTGATGAGTGTGTGTCTGTGTATGTGAGGATTGTGTGTATGTGAATGGGAGTTAATGTGATGAGTGTGTGTGTGTGTGTATGTGAGGAGTTTGTGTATGTGAATGGGAGTTAATGTGATGAGTGTGTGTGTATGTGAATAGGAGTTAATGTGATGAGTGTGTGTGTGTGTATGTGAATGGGAGTTAATGTGATGAGTGCGTGTGTGTGTGTGTATGTGAATGGGAGTTAATGTGATGAGTGTGTGTGTGTGTGTATGTGAGGAGTTTGTGTATGTGAATGGGAGTTAAGGTGATGAGTGTGTGTCTGTGTATGTGAGGATTGTGTGTATGTGAATGGGAGTTAATGTGATGAGTGTGTGTGTGTGTGTGTGTATGTGAGGAGTTTGTGTATGTGAATGCGAGTTAATGTGATGAGTGTGTGTGTGTATGTGAGGAGAGTGTGTATGTAAATGGGAGTTAATGTGATGTGTGTGTGTTAGTGTTGAGCGAGCATGCTCGGCCGATGCTCGGATCGGCTCGAGCATCGCTCTGCTCGGCACATGGCGGTACTCGTACGAGTACCGCATGTGCTCGCCCGCCATGTTGGGTCTCCTCCCCGCACGTTTTGCGGCTGCTGCGCAGCCAATAAACGTGCAGGGAGGCTCTGACATCGGTGTAATGCCAGCAGCCATGTTGGCTGCTGGCATTACACTGATTGGCTGGCCAGAACCCGTGGTCAGGTGCTGTATAGCACCTGACCATCGAGTTCGGCTCAGTCTTAGCCAGGGAGAGCTGAGGATAGGAAGGGAAAGGCAGTGTAGGGAGGAAAAAATCCAAAATTGTGAAAAAAAAGAACCAAAAGTCCTTTTTAGGACTACTGTGTGTGGGGGCAGCAGGTTATTTTGTGTGGGGGGAAAAAAACAAAAAAAAAAAAAAAAAAAATATTCTGTTTAGTGTGAAAAGTTGCAGATTAGAGCACATTCTGTTTAGTGTGCACAGTTGCAGATTAGAGCACATTCTGTTTAGTGTGCAAAGTTGCAGATTAGAGCACATTCTGTTTAGTGTGCAAAGTTGCAGATTAGAGCACATTCTGTTTAGTGTGCAAAGTTGCAGATTAGAGCACATTCTGTTAAGTCTTCAAACTAAAATATCAAAGTCACATATTCCATTCAGTGTGCGTCGCCGCAGTTTAGCAGCACATTCTGTGTACTGTGCAGAGTTGCAGAATAGGAAGAAATACTGTTAAGTCTTCAAACTAAAATATCAAAGTCACATATTCCATTCAGTGTGCTTCGCCGCAGTTTAGCAGCACATTCTGTGTACTGTGCAGAGTTGCAGAATAGGAAGAAATACTGTTAAGTCTTCAAACTAAAATATCAAAGTCACATATTCCATTCAGTGTGCTTCACCGCAGTTTAGCAGCACATTCTGTGTACTGTGCAGAGTTGCAGAATAGGAAGAAATACTGTTAAGTCTTCAAACTAAAATATCAAAGTCACATATTCCATTCAGTGTGCTTCGCCGCAGTTTAGCAGCACATTCTGTGTACTGTGCAGAGTTGCAGAATAGGAAGAAATACTGTTAAGTCTTCAAACTAAAATATCAAAGTCACATATTCCATTCAGTGTGCTTCGCCGCAGTTTAGCAGCACATTCTGTGTACTGTGCAGAGTTGCAGAATAGGAAGAAATACTGTTAAGTCTTCAAACTAAAATATCAAAGTCACATATTCCATTCAGTGTGCTTCGCCGCAGTTTAGCAGCACATTCTGTGTAGTGTGCAGAGTTGCAGAATAGGAAGAAATACTGTTAAGTTTTCAAACTCAAATATTAAAGTCACATATTCCATTCAGTGTGTGTCACCGCCGTTTAGCAGCCTATTCTGTGTACTCTGCACAGTTGCAGAATAGTAAGAAATACTGTTAATTTTTCAAACTCAAATATTAAAGTCACTTATTCCATTCAGTGTGTGTCACCGCAGTTTAGCAGCCTATTCTGTGTACTCTGCAGAGTTGCAGAATAGGAAGAAATACTGTTAAGTTTTCAAACTCAAATATTAAAGTCACTTATTCCATTCAGTGTGTGTCACCGCAGTTTAGCAGCCTATTCTGTGTACTCTGCACAGTTGCAGAATAGTAAGAAATACTGTTAATTTTTCAAACTCAAATATTAAAGTCACTTATTCCATTCAGTGTGTGTCACCGCAGTTTAGCAGCCTATTCTGTGTACTCTGCAGAGTTGCAGAATAGTAAGAAATACTGTTAATTTTTCAAACTCAAATATTAAAGTCACTTATTCCATTCAGTGTGTGTCACCGCAGTTTAGCAGCCTATTCTGTGTACTCTGCACAGTTGCAGAATAGTAAGAAATACTGTTAAGTTTTCAAACTCAAATATTAAAGTCACATATTCCATTCAGTGTGTGTCACCGCCGTTTAGCAGCCTATTCTGTGTACTCTGCACAGTTGCAGAATAGTAAGAAATACTGTTAATTTTTCAAACTCAAATATTAAAGTCACTTATTCCATTCAGTGTGTGTCACCGCAGTTTAGCAGCCTATTCTGTGTACTCTGCAGAGTTGCAGAATAGGAAGAAATACTGTTAAGTTTTCAAACTCAAATATTAAAGTCACTTATTCCATTCAGTGTGTGTCACCGCAGTTTAGCAGCCTATTCTGTGTACTCTGCAGAGTTGCAGAATAGTAAGAAATACTGTTAATTTTTCAAACTCAAATATTAAAGTCACTTATTCCATTCAGTGTGTGTCACCGCAGTTTAGCAGCCTATTCTGTGTACTCTGCAGAGTTGCAGAATAGTAAGAAATACTGTTAAGTTTTCAAACTCAAATATTAAAGTCACATATTCCATTCAGTGTGTGTCACCGCCGTTTAGCAGCCTATTCTGTGTACTCTGCACAGTTGCAGAATAGTAAGAAATACTGTTAAGTTTTCAAACTCAAATATTAAAGTCACATATTCCATTCAGTGTGTGTCACCGCCGTTTAGCAGCCTATTCTGTGTACTCTGCACAGTTGCAGAATAGTAAGAAATACTGTTAAGTTTTCAAACTCAAATATTAAAGTCACTTATTCCATTCAGTGTGTGTCACCGCAGTTTAGCAGCCTATTCTGTGTACTCTGCACAGTTGCAGAATAGTAAGAAATACTGTTAAGTTTTCAAACTCAAATATTAAAGTCACATATTCCATTCAGTGTGTGTCACCGCCGTTTAGCAGCCTATTCTGTGTACTCTGTACAGTTGCAGAATAGTAAGAAATACTGTTAATTTTTCAAACTCAAATATTAAAGTCACTTATTCCATTCAGTGTGTGTCACCGCAGTTTAGCAGCCTATTCTGTGTACTCTGCAGAGTTGCAGAATAGGAAGAAATACTGTTAAGTTTTCAAACTCAAATATTAAAGTCACTTATTCCATTCAGTGTGTGTCACCGCAGTTTAGCAGCCTATTCTGTGTACTCTGCACAGTTGCAGAATAGTAAGAAATACTGTTAATTTTTCAAACTCAAATATTAAAGTCACTTATTCCATTCAGTGTGTGTCACCGCAGTTTAGCAGCCTATTCTGTGTACTCTGCAGAGTTGCAGAATAGTAAGAAATACTGTTAATTTTTCAAACTCAAATATTAAAGTCACTTATTCCATTCAGTGTGTGTCACCGCAGTTTAGCAGCCTATTCTGTGTACTCTGCACAGTTGCAGAATAGTAAGAAATACTGTTAAGTTTTCAAACTCAAATATTAAAGTCACATATTCCATTCAGTGTGTGTCACCGCCGTTTAGCAGCCTATTCTGTGTACTCTGCACAGTTGCAGAATAGTAAGAAATACTGTTAATTTTTCAAACTCAAATATTAAAGTCACTTATTCCATTCAGTGTGTGTCACCGCAGTTTAGCAGCCTATTCTGTGTACTCTGCAGAGTTGCAGAATAGGAAGAAATACTGTTAAGTTTTCAAACTCAAATATTAAAGTCACTTATTCCATTCAGTGTGTGTCACCGCAGTTTAGCAGCCTATTCTGTGTACTCTGCAGAGTTGCAGAATAGTAAGAAATACTGTTAATTTTTCAAACTCAAATATTAAAGTCACTTATTCCATTCAGTGTGTGTCACCGCAGTTTAGCAGCCTATTCTGTGTTCTCTGCAGAGTTGCAGAATAGTAAGAAATACTGTTAAGTTTTCAAACTCAAATATTAAAGTCACATATTCCATTCAGTGTGTGTCACCGCCGTTTAGCAGCCTATTCTGTGTACTCTGCACAGTTGCAGAATAGTAAGAAATACTGTTAAGTTTTCAAACTCAAATATTAAAGTCACATATTCCATTCAGTGTGTGTCACCGCCGTTTAGCAGCCTATTCTGTGTACTCTGCACAGTTGCAGAATAGTAAGAAATACTGTTAAGTTTTCAAACTCAAATATTAAAGTCACTTATTCCATTCAGTGTGTGTCACCGCAGTTTAGCAGCCTATTCTGTGTACTCTGCAGAGATGCAGAATAGTAAGAAATACTGTTAAGTTTTCAAACTCAAATATTAAAGTCACATATTCCATTCAGTGTGTGTCACCGCCGTTTAGCAGCCTATTCTGTGTACTCTGCACAGTTGCAGAATAGTAAGAAATACTGTTAAGTTTTCAAACTCAAATATTAAAGTCACATATTCCATTCAGTGTGTGTCACCGCCGTTTAGCAGCCTATTCTGTGTACTCTGCACAGTTGCAGAATAGTAAGAAATACTGTTAATTTTTCAAACTCAAATATTAAAGTCACTTATTCCATTCAGTGTGTGTCACCGCAGTTTAGCAGCCTATTCTGTGTACTCTGCAGAGTTGCAGAATAGGAAGAAATACTGTTAAGTTTTCAAACTCAAATATTAAAGTCACTTATTCCATTCAGTGTGTGTCACCGCAGTTTAGCAGCCTATTCTGTGTACTCTGCACAGTTGCAGAATAGTAAGAAATACTGTTAATTTTTCAAACTCAAATATTAAAGTCACTTATTCCATTCAGTGTGTGTCACCGCAGTTTAGCAGCCTATTCTGTGTACTCTGCAGAGTTGCAGAATAGTAAGAAATACTGTTAATTTTTCAAACTCAAATATTAAAGTCACTTATTCCATTCAGTGTGTGTCACCGCAGTTTAGCAGCCTATTCTGTGTACTCTGCACAGTTGCAGAATAGTAAGAAATACTGTTAAGTTTTCAAACTCAAATATTAAAGTCACATATTCCATTCAGTGTGTGTCACCGCAGTTTAGCAGCCTATTCTGTGTACTCTGCAGAGTTGCAGAATAGTAAGAAATACTGTTAATTTTTCAAACTCAAATATTAAAGTCACTTATTCCATTCAGTGTGTGTCACCGCAGTTTAGCAGCCTATTCTGTGTACTCTGCAGAGTTGCAGAATAGTAAGAAATACTGTTAAGTTTTCAAACTCAAATATTAAAGTCACATATTCCATTCAGTGTGTGTCACCGCCGTTTAGCAGCCTATTCTGTGTACTCTGCACAGTTGCAGAATAGTAAGAAATACTGTTAAGTTTTCAAACTCAAATATTAAAGTCACATATTCCATTCAGTGTGTGTCACCGCCGTTTAGCAGCCTATTCTGTGTACTCTGCACAGTTGCAGAATAGGAAGAAATACTGTTAATTTTTCAAACTCAAATATTAAAGTCACTTATTCCATTCAGTGTGTGTCACCGCAGTTTAGCAGCCTATTCTGTGTACTCTGCAGAGTTGCAGAATAGGAAGAAATACTGTTAAGTTTTCAAACTCAAATATTAAAGTCACTTATTCCATTCAGTGTGTGTCACCGCAGTTTAGCAGCCTATTCTGTGTACTCTGCACAGTTGCAGAATAGTAAGAAATACTGTTAAGTTTTCAAACTCATATATATTAAAGTCATATATATCGTGTAAGATGAAGAAGGCGGGTAAAAAGGGACGGGGAAGTGGACGTGATCCTGATAGTTCAGGGCGCGGGTCAGGACGCGGAGAAACTGTGCCTGGTGCCAGAGCACAAGAAAGAAAGACATCCACCATACCTAGCTTCATGTGTAATTTTACAGGGCGTCGCAGGACATCACTCTCGAGGTCCGACCACTGCGAACAGGTGGTCGGTTGGATGACAGCTGATACTGCTTCCAGTCGGTTAAGCACCACCCTGTCTTCCACCAAGTCCACTCTCAGTAGCCAAGAGTCTGGTCAACATAATCCTCACTCTGATCATCCTTCCTCCCACCATACACGGTCTGGTCAAAGAAGTGATCCCACACTGGGATATAGTGAGGAGCTCGTCTCATCACCAATCCTTCATTTGACCCTCTCTCCAAGCACGCTTGCAGAGGAACATGACATCTTGTGCCCTGATTCACAACCTCTAGAGGCTACCCAATCACAAGAAGATGACAGATGTGAACGGCATTTAAGGTCAAAGGAAGTAGTGGATGATGATGATGATGATGAGACACAGTTGCCATTAAATCAACCACTATTTCCGTCTCAAGACCTTGTTGAGGAGAATGTTATACAGTTGTCAATGACTGAGTATGTGGTGGGATCAAGACTTGAGGAGGATGATCAGAGTGAGGAAGTGGAGGAGGACTTGGTGGACGATGAGGTGACTGACCCCACCTGGGAAGGTGTAGAGCCGAGCGATGACAGCAGTCCTGAGGGTGAGCCATCTGCAGCACCGCAACAGGCTGGAAGAGGCAGTGGTGTGGCTACAGAAAGAAGGCGGACCGCACCAAACCGGCCCGCAAATGTTCCACGGAGCACCCCCTTGCGTAAATCTCCCTTGCCAAGGGGTAGGTGTTCCGCGGTATGGCGTTTTTTTAAGGAAAGTGCGGACGACAAAAGAATTGTAGTTTGCAACCTGTGCCACACCAGAATGAGCCGAGGCATGAACACTAGAAACCTCACCACCACCAGCATGATCCGACACATGGCATCCAAGCACCGTAATAAGTGGGAGGAACGCCTGGATCGCCCATCTGTGTCTGCAGGCCACACCACTGCCTCCTCTTCCCCTGTTTTCGGTGCCGGCCAATCGCCTGTCGAAGGCGCAGGCCCGCATACCTCCCGCCCTGCACCTGTACCATCTGAAGCACCATCAGCGACCACATCCACTTCCCTGTCCCAGCACAGCGTCCAAATGTCGTTACCCCAGGCATTTGAGCGCAAGAGAAAATACCCAGCCACCCACCCACAGGCCATAGCACTAACCTCACACCTTTCCAAATTACTGGCCATCGAAATGCTGCCATTTAGGCTTGTGGACACTGAGTCCTTCCGCAGCCTGATGGCAGCAGCTGTCCCTCGGTACGCGGTCCCCAGCCGCCACTACTTTTCCCGGTGTGCCATCCCCGCATTACACCACCATGTGTCCCGTAACATCACCCGTGCCCTGACCAACGCAGTTACTGGGAAGGTCCACTTAACGACTGACACATGGACAAGTGCTTGTGGCCAGGGACGCTACATTTCCCTGACGGCACACTGGGTGAATGTCGTGGAGGCTGGGAGCGACTCGGACCCTGGGATGGCACGGGTGCTACCCACGCCGAGGATTGCGGGCCCTACCTCCATCAGGGTTTCCGCCAGCACCTACGTTATTGGCTCCTCCTCCTCCGTTTCCACCTCCGAATTCTCTACACGCAGCGCCACTCCCCCATCAGCCAGTAGCTGGAAGCAGTGTAGCACTGCAGTGGGGAAGCGTCAACAGGCCGTGCTGAAGCTGATCTGCCTTGGGGACAAACAGCACACGGCCTCAGAGCTGTTGCAGGGGATTAGTCACCAGACCGAGCAGTGGCTCTCGCCACTCAACCTGCAACCAGGCATGGTTGTGTGTGATAATGGGCGTAACTTGGTGGCGGCTTTGGAGCTCGGCAAGCTCACACACGTACCATGCCTAGCGCATGTATTTAATTTAGTGGTGCAGCGATTTCTAAAAACCTACCCCAATGTGCATGATCTCTTGACCAAGGTGCGCCGCGTGTGTGCACATTTCCGTAAGTCATCTACAGCTTCGGCCGGCCTGTTGAAGCTGCAGCAGCGCTTACAATTGCCAGCTCACCGGCTGCTGTGTGACGTGAGCACGCGCTGGAACTCCACCTTCCACATGTTGGCCCGGCTTTGTGAGCAGCAAAGGGCAGTAGTGGAGTACCAGCTGTTACACGGTCGTCGCCTCTCCGTTCAACTTCCTGTAATCAGAAGTGAGGAGTGGGAATGGATGTCAGACCTCTGCGAGGTTTTACGCAATTTTGAGGAATCGACACAGATGGTGAGCGGCGATAACGCTATTATCAGTGTAACCATCCCACTTCTGTGTCTACTGAAACGCTCGCTGCTCACAATTAAAACCGACGCTTTGCATGTGGAAGAGGTGGAAATGGGGGAGGAAGAGCTTACACAAGGTGATAGCCAGAGCACCCTCACTTCGTCTTCTCAGCGACAATTGGAGGAGGCGGAGGAGGAGGAGGAGGAAGACACGGTTGCCTCCGCTACAGAGGGTAGCCATGGAACTTTAGTTCCATCTCTTCAGCGTGGGTGGGCAGAAGAGGAGGAAGAGGATGAGGATATTGAGAGTCATCCTCCTGGTGAGGACAGCGAAATCTTGACTGTTGGTACTCTGGCACACATGGCTGACTTTATGTTAGGCTGCCTTTCCCGTGACCCACGCGTTATACGCATTTTAAACAACACGGATTACTGGGTGTTCACCCTTCTGGACCCCCGCTACAAAGAGAATTTCTCATCTCTCATTCCTCCGGTGGAGAGGACAAGCAAAATGGTGCAATACCAGAAGGTTCTTGTTGAAAAATTGCTCCAAAATTTTCCATCTGACAACGCTGGCGGCAGAGTACGTGCTACCTTGGCCAACCGAGAAGGGGAGAAAAGGGGAGCACACAGCAATTCCGACAAAGGCAGGGCAACACTCTCCAAGGCGTGGGACACCTTCATGACACCCCGCCAGCACCCTCACCCTGATGCGCAGCCTAGTGTCACAAGGAGGGAAAAGTTTTGGAAGATGGTGAAGGAGTACGTAGCAGACCGTGTCAGCGTCCTCAATGATCCCTCTGTGCCTTACAACTACTGGGTGTCCAAGCTGGACACGTGGTATGAACTGGCACTCTACGCCTTGGAGGTGCTGGCCTGCCCTGCCGCCAGCGTTCTGTCTGAGCGGGTATTTAGTGCTGCTGGTGGCATCATAACAGATAAGCGTATCCGCCTTTCCACCGACAATGCTGATAGGATGACACTTATAAAAATGAACAAGGCCTGGATTTCCCCTGACTTCTCCACTCCACTGGAGGAAAGCCGCGGGGGAACATAAACTCACTTTATATATGTTATTTACAATGATGTGAATACTCTGTATTCCCATTCACCCCTTCCACCCAAAAAACGGGTATATGGTTGACTCTTAATCTTCTCATCCTCCTCCTCCTCTTCCATATGCCCTGTGCTATAATTTTTATATAGGGCCAGCTCACCAGCGGGCCCTGTGATATAATTTTTATATAGGGCCAGCTCACCAGCGGGCCCTGTTTGACAATTTTTATATAGGTCAGCTCACCAGCGGGCCTTCTCATATAATGTTTTATTGGGTCAGCTCTCTAGCGGGCCCTCTCATATAATGTTTTATAGCGTCAGCTCACTAGCGGGCCTTCGCATATAATGTTTAGGATGGTCAGCTCTGCAGCAGACCCTCACCCATAATGTTTAGGATGGTCAGCTCTGCAGCAGACCCTCACCCATAATGTTTTAGATGGTCAGCTCAGCGCACGTTTCCCTCTTAATCATGGCCTCAGTTCTGAAAATCAAGGAAATTTTTGGTAGAATTTGCCTCTGCGCACGTTTCCCTCTTAATTATGGCCTCAGTTCTGAAAATCAAGGAAATTTTTGGGAGAATTTGCCTCTGCGCACGTTTCCCTCTTAATCATGGCCCCAGTTCAGAAAAATCGAGGAAATTTTTGGGAGAATTTGCCTCTGCGCACGTTTCCCTCTTAATCATGGCCTCAGTTCTGAAAATCAAGGAAATTTTTGGGAGAATTTGCCTCTGCGCACGTTTCCTCTTAATCATGGCCTCACTTCCGAAAATCAAGGAAATTTTTGGGATAATTTGCAGATGATATACAAGTAAATATACAGCAAATATTGTTTGGTAACAATTTTTCGCCTAAAGTCGTTTTTATCTGCCTTTTTGTGTGTTTTATGGTTAGTCTGTAAAAATGGCGTACTACGGGCGAAAGATCGTTCCCAGCAGCGATGTTGGAGTCCAAGATGCATCCAGACATCCTCCCTATGCTGTCCCTGAACCATTTCTGTGGTGTTTCCATCCTTTTCTGCCCTTTTCCTATGGACCAGGCACCCTCCCCTCATCAGAGCAGGGGGTGCCTGGTGTAATGCTCGAGTCCTCCCATT